>OY748309.1:202200-649781 GCA_963556515.1 Nudaria mundana
TCCACCTACTCACAGATCACACAGTCCGGGTAGTCTGCGCCTTTTCATATAATCTATCTTGTATACCCTCACATTGTGTTAAGTTCCACCTACTCACAGATCACACAGTCCGGGTAGTCTGCGCCTTTTCATATAATCTATCTTGTATACCCTCACATTGTGTTAAGTTCCACCTACTCACAGATCACACAGTCCGGGTAGTCTGCACCTTTTCATATAATCTATCTTGTATACCCTCACATTGTGTTAAGTTCCACCTACTCACAGATCACACAGTCCGGGTAGTCTGCGCCTTTTCATATAATCTATCTTGTATACCCTCACATTGTGTTAAGTTCCACCTACTCACAGATCACACAGTCCGGGTAGTCTGCGCCTTTTCATATAATCTATCTTGTATACCCTCACATTGTGTTAAGTTCCACCTACTCACAGATCACACAGTCCGGGTAGTCTGCACCTTTTCATATAATCTATCTTGTATACCCTCACATTGTGTTAAGTTCCACCTACTCACAGATCACACAGTCCGGGTAGTCTGCGCCGTTTCATATAATCTATCTTGTATACCCTCACATTGTGTTAAGTTCCACCTACTCACAGATCACACAGTCCGGGTAGTCTGCGCCTTTTCATATAATCTATCTTGTATACCCTCACATTGTGTTAAGTTCCACCTACTCACAGATCACACAGTCCGGGTAGTCTGCGCCTTTTCATATAATCTATCTTGTATACCCTCACATTGTGTTAAGTTCCACCTACTCACAGATCACACAGTCCGGGTAGTCTGCGCCTTTTCATATAATCTATCTTGTATACCCTCACATTGTGTTAAGTTCCACCTACTCACAGATCACACAGTCCGGGTAGTCTGCGCCTTTTCATATAATCTATCTTGTATACCCTCACATTGTGTTAAGTTCCACCTACTCACAGATCACACAGTCCGGGTAGTCTGCGCCTTTTCATATAGTCTATCTTGTATACCCTCACATTGTGTTAAGTTCCACCTACTCACAGATCACACAGTCCGGGTAGTCTGCGCCTTTTCATATAATCTATCTTGTATACCCTCACATTGTGTTAAGTTCCACCTACTCACAGATCACACAGTCCGGGTAGTCTGCGCCTTTTCATATAATCTATCTTGTATACCCTCACATTGTGTTAAGTTCCACCTACTCACAGATCACACAGTCCGGGTAGTCTGCGCCTTTTCATATAATCTATCTTGTATACCCTCACATTGTGTTAAGTTCCACCTACTCACAGATCACACAGTCCGGGTAGTCTGCGCCTTTTCATATAATCTATCTTGTATACCCTCACATTGTGTTAAGTTCCACCTACTCACAGATCACACAGTCCGGGTAGTCTGCGCCTTTTCATATAATCTATCTTGTATACCCTCACATTGTGTAAGTTCCACCTACTCACAGATCACACAGTCCGGGTAGTCTGCGCCTTTTCATATAATCTATCTTGTATACCCTCACATTGTGTTAAGTTCCACCTACTCACAGATCACACAGTCCGGGTAGTCTGCACCTTTTCATATAATCTATCTTGTATACCCTCACATTGTGTTAAGTTCCACCTACTCACAGATCACACAGTCCGGGTAGTCTGCGCCTTTTCATATAATCTATCTTGTATACCCTCACATTGTGTTAAGTTCCACCTACTCACAGATCACACAGTCCGGGTAGTCTGCGCCTTTTCATATAATCTATCTTGTATACCCTCACATTGTGTTAAGTTCCACCTACTCACAGATCACACAGTCCGGGTAGTCTGCACCTTTTCATATAATCTATCTTGTATACCCTCACATTGTGTTAAGTTCCACCTACTCACAGATCACACAGTCCGGGTAGTCTGCGCCTTTTCATATAATCTATCTTGTATACCCTCACATTGTGTTAAGTTCCACCTACTCACAGATCACACAGTCCGGGTAGTCTGCGCCTTTTCATATAATCTATCTTGTATACCCTCACATTGTGTTAAGTTCCACCTACTCACAGATCACACAGTCCGGGTAGTCTGCGCCTTTTCATATAATCTATCTTGTATACCCTCACATTGTGTTAAGTTCCACCTACTCACAGATCACACAGTCCGGGTAGTCTGCGCCTTTTCATATAATCTATCTTGTATACCCTCACATTGTGTTAAGTTCCACCTACTCACAGATCACACAGTCCGGGTAGTCTGCGCCTTTTCATATAATCTATCTTGTATACCCTCACATTGTGTTAAGTTCCACCTACTCACAGATCACACAGTCCGGGTAGTCTGCGCCTTTTCATATAATCTATCTTGTATACCCTCACATTGTGTTAAGTTCCACCTACTCACAGATCACACAGTCCGGGTAGTCTGCGCCTTTTCATATAATCTATCTTGTATACCCTCACATTGTGTTAAGTTCCACCTACTCACAGATCACACAGTCCGGGTAGTCTGCGCCTTTTCATATAATCTATCTTGTATACCCTCACATTGTGTTAAGTTCCACCTACTCACAGATCACACAGTCCGGGTAGTCTGCGCCTTTTCATATAATCTATCTTGTATACCCTCACATTGTGTTAAGTTCCACCTACTCACAGATCACACAGTCCGGGTAGTCTGCGCCTTTTCATATAATCTATCTTGTATACCCTCACATTGTGTTAAGTTCCACCTACTCACAGATCACACAGTCCGGGTAGTCTGCGCCTTTTCATATAATCTATCTTGTATACCCTCACATTGTGTTAAGTTCCACCTACTCACAGATCACACAGTCCGGGTAGTCTGCGCCTTTTCATATAATCTATCTTGTATACCCTCACATTGTGTTAAGTTCCACCTACTCACAGATCACACAGTCCGGGTAGTCTGCGCCTTTTCATATAATCTATCTTGTATACCCTCACATTGTGTTAAGTTCCACCTACTCACAGATCACACAGTCCGGGTAGTCTGCGCCTTTTCATATAATCTATCTTGTATACCCTCACATTGTGTTAAGTTCCACCTACTCACAGATCACACAGTCCGGGTAGTCTGCGCCTTTTCATATAATCTATCTTGTATACCCTCACATTGTGTTAAGTTCCACCTACTCACAGATCACACAGTCCGGGTAGTCTGCGCCTTTTCATATAATCTATCTTGTATACCCTCACATTGTGTTAAGTTCCACCTACTCACAGATCACACAGTCCGGGTAGTCTGCGCCTTTTCATATAATCTATCTTGTATACCCTCACATTGTGTTAAGTTCCACCTACTCACAGATCACACAGTCCGGGTAGTCTGCGCCTTTTCATATAATCTATCTTGTATACCCTCACATTGTGTTAAGTTCCACCTACTCACAGATCACACAGTCCGGGTAGTCTGCGCCTTTTCATATAATCTATCTTGTATACCCTCACATTGTGTTAAGTTCCACCTACTCACAGATCACACAGTCCGGGTAGTCTGCGCCTTTTCATATAATCTATCTTGTATACCCTCACATTGTGTTAAGTTCCACCTACTCACAGATCACACAGTCCGGGTAGTCTGCGCCTTTTCATATAATCTATCTTGTATACCCTCACATTGTGTTAAGTTCCACCTACTCACAGATCACACAGTCCGGGTAGTCTGCGCCTTTTCATATAATCTATCTTGTATACCCTCACATTGTGTTAAGTTCCACCTACTCACAGATCACACAGTCCGGGTAGTCTGCGCCTTTTCATATAATCTATCTTGTATACCCTCACATTGTGTTAAGTTCCACCTACTCACAGATCACACAGTCCGGGTAGTCTGCGCCTTTTCATATAATCTATCTTGTATACCCTCACATTGTGTTAAGTTCCACCTACTCACAGATCACACAGTCCGGGTAGTCTGCGCCTTTTCATATAATCTATCTTGTATACCCTCACATTGTGTTAAGTTCCACCTACTCACAGATCACACAGTCCGGGTAGTCTGCGCCTTTTCATATAATCTATCTTGTATACCCTCACATTGTGTTAAGTTCCACCTACTCACAGATCACACAGTCCGGGTAGTCTGCGCCTTTTCATATAATCTATCTTGTATACCCTCACATTGTGTTAAGTTCCACCTACTCACAGATCACACAGTCCGGGTAGTCTGCGCCTTTTCATATAATCTATCTTGTATACCCTCACATTGTGTTAAGTTCCACCTACTCACAGATCACACAGTCCGGGTAGTCTGCGCCTTTTCATATAATCTATCTTGTATACCCTCACATTGTGTTAAGTTCCACCTACTCACAGATCACACAGTCCGGGTAGTCTGCACCTTTTCATATAATCTATCTTGTATACCCTCACATTGTGTTAAGTTCCACCTACTCACAGATCACACAGTCCGGGTAGTCTGCACCTTTTCATATAATCTATCTTGTATACCCTCACATTGTGTTAAGTTCCACCTACTCACAGATCACACAGTCCGGGTAGTCTGCACCTTTTCATATAATCTATCTTGTATACCCTCACATTGTGTTAAGTTCCACCTACTCACAGATCACACAGTCCGGGTAGTCTGCACCTTTTCATATAATCTATCTTGTATACCCTCACATTGTGTTAAGTTCCACCTACTCACAGATCACACAGTCCGGGTAGTCTGCACCTTTTCATATAATCTATCTTGTATACCCTCACATTGTGTTAAGTTCCACCTACTCACAGATCACACAGTCCGGGTAGTCTGCGCCTTTTCATATAATCTATCTTGTATACCCTCACATTGTGTTTAGTTCCACCTACTCACAGATCACACAGTCCGGGTAGTCTGCACCTTTTCATATAATCTATCTTGTATACCCTCACATTGTGTTAAGTTCCACCTACTCACAGATCACACAGTCCGGGTAGTCTGCACCTTTTCATATAATCTATCTTGTATACCCTCACATTGTGTTAAGTTCCACCTACTCACAGATCACACAGTCCGGGTAGTCTGCACCTTTTCATATAATCTATCTTGTATACCCTCACATTGTGTTAAGTTCCACCTACTCACAGATCACACAGTCCGGGTAGTCTGCACCTTTTCATATAATCTATCTTGTATACCCTCACATTGTGTTAAGTTCCACCTACTCACAGATCACACAGTCCGGGTAGTCTGCACCTTTTCATATAATCTATCTTGTATACCCTCACATTGTGTTAAGTTCCACCTACTCACAGATCACACAGTCCGGGTAGTCTGCGCCTTTTCATATAATCTATCTTGTAGACCCTCACATTGTGTTAAGTTCCACCTACTCACAGATCACACAGTCCGGGTAGTCTGCGCCTTTTCATATAATCTATCTTGTATACCCTCACATTGTGTTAAGTTCCACCTACTCACAGATCACACAGTCCGGGTAGTCTGCGCCTTTTCATATAATCTATCTTGTATACCCTCACATTGTGTTAAGTTCCACCTACTCACAGATCACACAGTCCGGGTAGTCTGCGCCTTTTCATATAATCTATCTTGTATACCCTCACATTGTGTTAAGTTCCACCTACTCACAGATCAGATTAATGTTTTTCTAATACTTGTCATTTTCTTGTTTGTGTTCTAATGTGTAACGTAACTTTAATTTTTATTATCCTAAATTGAAGTAGGTAGGTAGAAAACAAATCACGATAATCAACATTGAATAGACATTTGACGTTTGTCAATGTCAAGGTTGTCAATGTCAAGGTTGTCAATGTCAAAGTTGTCATAATTTTCTGGCATGGCTCTAATGCCTTTGTGGAAACAAAGTTGCCTTACAAATGTTGCCACAGATAATCGCACTGTACCTTCCTTTCGTTTACTCTCTGTCTCTTTCTATATCTTGAACCAGTAAAACTTATTATAATGATGTAAACCCGGACTGCTGTTGTTGACTAACCGCCTATAACTATACAATAATTAATATTTTACTTTACTAGCGCAACTGGCAGGTTGGCAAATGGCAATGTTAAATTATATACTCCCATTCTTCTTATTTATAGAAGACCCACTTTATCTAATTAGTTGAAACTTTATTTATAAATTTCTTATTTATCATAAGTACTTATATTTTATCGTTCGTTAGATTATTTATTGTATTTTTTATTTATTAGCATTTTTATTTTTATTTATTTATTATTATTATTATTTTTTTATAATTTTTTTTTTTTTCTAATAGTTGTGTTTTATGTACTATATCGACAACAATAGTGATGATGAAAGTTTCCATACAGCAAGTAGCTCAGATGAAAGCTATGTGAGTATACCCAGGGAGGGGCTGATAGTCTCAAGTCTCAGTTTTCTGATGTTCCTAAGCATTTTAATGTCGTTCATATCAACGCCCAAAGTATTTCGGCTCACTTTTCAGAGATGCTGACCGCTTTTGACTGTAAGAATATTCTTGCTATCCTTGTTTTCGAGTCATGGCTGAGACCAGAAGTACCTCCCGTCAAGTGTATCCTTCCTGGGTTTCAACTTCTAAGAAACGATGGAACCAGTCGCGGTGGAGGCGTGGCTATATACCTTAGATCCTACATACCGTGTACTGGTTAGAGCATGTCACAACAGCCGCCTCCATCAAACGCCGTCTGAACATTTGTTTCTGGAAGTTGATCTCGATCACTCCAAAGTCCTTCTCGGCGTCTATTACTGTCCCTCCTCCGGTATTAGTTATTTTTCCTCCTTCGAAACACTTTTATTGGATCTCCTTCCTTCTTACAGTCACAGTATAATCATGATAATCATGGGGGGATTTCAACACATGCCTACTTAAATGTGATCATCGTTCCCTGGAACTTGAATCCTTAATTAATTCTAGTAACTTGTTTATTCTTCCATCTAATGCCACTCATCATTCTCCAGGTCGTAGGCCCTCACTTCTTGACCTCATTATCGTCTCGCACTTAGATCGCGTTGTTAAGCACGGCCAACATCCAGCGGATGAGTTTTCATATCACGATCTACTATTTCTTTCCTATAAGATACGTCCGCCCAAAGCCAAGCCTAGAGTTGTCATGCAGAGGAACTTTTGTGGTATTAACCCAGATAAACTGCGCGACGACGCTAGCAGTATCGACTGGACCTTATTGGAGACTTCGGAGTCTGTCGACGAACAGGTTAGCATTTTCACTTCGAAAGTGATCCAACTGTTTGATAAACATGCGCCTGTTCGAGCTGTCAAAATGAAGCATCCACCGTCACCATGGCTTACAGACGATATTAAAGCTGTGATTTCCAGGAAAGCCGCGGCAAAGTATAGATATAAAATTAAACCCAGCGATACCAACTTGCAAAAATATATCGCCGCCAGAAATATCTGCAGTAAGGTGTGTAGGAATGCACAACGCCGATATATCCATAGCACTGTTCAAAATGGTGATTCATCAAAGGTGTGGAAGTTTCTTAGAAATTTTGGAGTTGGGAAATCGCGCCATGTAGCCATTCCCAAGGATTTGAATGTCAATGATCTTAACCAGCACTTCTCTGTCTTATCCCATTTTGATGGATCGGTCAAGGCGCAGACCTTAACGTATCTTTCATCACTTCCAACTCCTAACCATTCTCAATTGGTCTTTGAACTATTTACAGCTTGTGATGTTAGGAAAAGCATTATGGCCATCACATCCAAAGCAGTCGGCAGTGACTGTATTAGCCGGAATATGATCCTTCCCATCCTCGATGAGATCCTACCAATAATTTCCTTTATACTTAACTCCTCACTCTCAAATGGCACCTTCCCATCGTCTTGTAAGGATGCAATTATTACCCCTCTTCCAAAAAAATCCAACGCTTGTTTATTAACCGATTACCGTCCCATATCCATACTTCCTTTTCTTTCCAAAGTCCTCGAACGGCTCGTCAATCTCCAGCTATGTGCATTCATCCGCAAAAACAATCTCCTAAATCCCCTCCAATCCGGTTTTCGCTCTGGTCATAGTACGGTCACTGCCCTGGTAAACATTACGGATGATATTAGATCTGGAATGGAGAGTGGTAAGTTAACCATCCTTTGTCTCCTAGACTTCAGTAACGCGTTTAACACGGTGGCTCTTAACATATCTCCAACTGTAATAGATTGGTTTCGTAGTTACCTGTGTGGCCGCCGACAACGGGTACGCCTTGAGGACACTGTGTCCAACTGGTGTAGTACTACCGTCGGTGTGCCCCAGGGCGGCGTTCTCTCTCCTTTACTCTTCGCGGTTTTCATAAACTCTATCTCTAATCAACTTCGATCTTCCTACCACCTTTATGCAGACGATCTTCAGATATATACGCAGGCCCCCTTGGAGGACTTATTGGTGGCAGTGGATACAATTAATGGGGATCTGTCACGGATAGTTTCCTGGACTAAATCTTACGGCCTGATGGTAAACCCGTCAAAGACACAAGCAAAACTGGACACGACGCTGATCCCGCCTGTGGTTTTTGACGGCGCCACTATACCACTGAGTAATAAGGTCAAGAACTTGGGAGTATTTATCGATCCTAGCCTGTCCTGGGGTCCACAGTTGCAGGAGGTGAGCAGGAAACTGTTTGCTTCCTCAGGGTCACTTAGGAAATTACAAAATCTTCTTCCTATTGCTACAAAGATTGCCCTCGCAAAGTCCCTTCTCCTCCCTATCCTGGATTATGCAGATTCCAGCTAGGTATCTCGATCTTGCCGAGAACCAACGAGATAAACTTGAGCGCCTTCAGAATGTTTGCATAAGATTTATATTCGGTTTGTGCAAATATGATCACGTTTCACAGTTTCGATCTCAGCTCAAGTGGTTGCCTATTCGATCTCGCCGAAATACTCATGTTCTCTCCCTTCTATACAATATATTGTTCAACCCTTTCACCCCTTCCTACTTAAAGGCTCGGTTTGAGTTCCTACATGACACGCATGATAGGTGCTTGACATCATCGGAAAACCTTCGGTTGAGAATGCCTCAGCACTCCACAAGCTTCTTCGATAACTCCTTTACTGTTGCAGCTATTCGCTTGTGGAATAAATTACCTGTAGAGATAAGACGAGCCGAGACATCACAAAAATTTAAATCTTTGGTTAGGGACCACTACTTAGCGTTGGAACTTTTATAAACTGCAACATTATTATGTACTTGCATTACTCTTTTATATATGTATGTATTTTTTTATTTTTTTTTTGTATGTATGATATGTATTATATATATATGTGTTTTTGTAATTATGTTCCCATATATGTATGTATTTATAAGTTTATTGACTTACGCCTACTACTACCTTTTCGTCCTTCAAATTCTATCCATCCAAAGGTTGCCTGGTAGAAATTGCTTTATGCGATAAGGCCGCCCATTGTACTGCTCATATATGTACCTATGCTCTGTGTATGTAGATATATTAATAATGTAATGGCGTACAATAAATTGTAAATAAATAAATAAAAAAATAAATATATTTATATATCGTAGAAACGTTATAGTATTTGTTTATTTGCATTCAATAGACTCCGTAATGACTGAACCGATTTAGCAAATTGTTGCAGTGAAATGTAGCTACGTGATCCCAGTTGCTCTCGGTCATGTGTTACCGCGAGGGTCGGGAACGAGGACACTGTGTTACCGCAGCGATGTGCTGGGTATTAATATTAGTTAAAGATTGATTTATGTCTGTCTGTGTATACTATAAGATGTGTGTGTCACCGTCACCCGGCAGGTGTCGCCCCGCCTGGCCCCCCGGCGGCAGAGAGGCCCAGGACGAGGAAGTTGTTCAACCCGAAGCTCGTGTTGTGAGATGTAATGTACCAACTTATATATTATGTGTTCATGTAACTGTCGCTTGTGGTTTCAACTTCTCAAGTGTTCTAAGTGTCAATGTTTGAGGTGTGTAACATCTGTCCTGGCTGTTGGGATGTGGGTTCATATAACTTCATATAACATAATGATTGTTAACTTCACATTGTACTAGAGGCCGCCCGCGGATTCGCCCGCGCATAATAATAAATGCTCACTCGCCTCCGCCTCCCGCTCCCCTCCCCCTCGCTACTATTTAACCTACTTCAAAATAAGGAGGTGCTCAATACGACTGATTCTTTTAAATGTTTGTCTCATAACTTAAAAGTCTGGGTGAACCGACCTGATTTAATTTGTTTCCATTTTTCTTTTCTAAAATTATTGTTGTGTTCTAGATCTTCGTGTCGAGTCGAATAACCATCGAGTAACAGATTCAAACCCTCAGGCCGGCAGGTGACGCCCTCAGCCAGGCAGGTGACGCCCTCAGCCAAGCAGATGACGCCCTCAGCCAGACAGGTCACGCTCTCAGCCAGGCAATCACGCCCTCAGACAGGCAGGTGACGCCCTCAGACAGGAAGGGGCGTCAGGGGAAGGCGCAAGCTTCAGTAAAATCAGACTGTGGTTATAATTATGTTACATTATGTTGTAATATTTATTATTTGACCGACTTTATAAAAAGGAGAAGGTTCTCAATTTGACTGTATGTTTTAACAAATAAATCCGTCGCACTTAGATCCAATTGGTTTACTAAACTATAAAATAAATAACTTTAATGTACATATCTTATTAAAAAAAATATATTTAATTTCTAATAATCAGATCACAAGTGAGTGACAGTGACACACAACAGTCGCTAGTACATACAAGTGATGACGTCACGGTTTACTGTGTCACACACATTTATCTAAGTTTTGACGTTTCATTAAAGAAAGTAATTTGATTTGTCCGTCATCTGCACAAGTGTACAGCTTGTGCGTCAGTCAGTTACACGTTACAGTTACACGTAACAGCTACACGTTAATGTAACACGTTACAGTTACACGTTACAGTTACACGTTACAGCTACACGTTACAGCTACACGTTACAGTTACATGTTACAGTTATTATCATAATTTTTTGTGAACAAATCATTTGTTATATTAATTAATATATTGAAGTATTTTTGTATACGCATCCTTGACTTAGGGAGTAAGCTGGTGAATGCGTTACGAAAAGTGTGATCGGGCGAAGCGAAAGCAAGTTGAGACACAGATATGAGTTAGTGAAGACAGAGAGAGAGGTGTGAACTAACATTCTCTCTTCCTCTCATAGTAACATTTACTTCTGTCACACGACAGACGGTCGGAGGCAATTTCCTACATTTTTTAAAGTTGGTAGTTTTAACCGACTTAAAAAAGAAGGAGGTTCTTAATTCGATTTTGTTTTTTTTTTCAATTTAGTCCCTTCCGACAATTATTAGATCGCATTCCGGAGTTTTGAAATTGTTTATTTTTGTACAATTATGATGTGAGTAATATATAAATAAGTTTTTCTATCAAGAGATCATTCGTCACTCTTATATGCATCACAGGACAATCGAATGTCCACACTGGCCTTGACGCCAGAAGCAATCTTGTGTTGAGTGCTGGCACTTTATATAATATAATTTTAGAATAGTTCTACTTTCGTTTGTGGTTTAATGAGATTGATACTGAACTGAGTAGAAGACAGACAGACAGTGAAGTACCATCTTACACAAACAAACCATATTTAACACTCAGTTTCGATAATAGAATCGTCTCTAGATATCTAATGAGTACTCGTGGGAGCTCACTCTCACTCTCACTCCACTGCCTCACACAATCTCCCTCCCCAGTGTTCTCTCTCCCTAATAGTGCCTCGGGGTGGTATGAGTATTCCACTGCCATCCCCGAGGTCCCAGATTCAATTCCGGCTGTTTTCTATGTATATTATGTATGTATTTGGAAATATATAAGTATGTTTATCAGTCGTCTAGATCCCATAACACAAGCTTATAGCTTAGTTTGTGCTAGGTGAGTTGACGTTGTGTGAGAATGTCCAACAGTATTTATTTATTTATAAAAAAAAAGAAACTACATCAATTTTAAGATTTTTATTAAATAAATGTGTTAGTTTTTCAAAGTAAAAGTTCCTGTCGGTGGTACTTCATGTAGCGAGATTGTTTGTAATCCGACGGTATTTACAAGTTGACGGTGACATTCTGAGTTTAAGGAGTTATGTACAGACATAGGTACCTACATAAAGAATTGTGTTATTTATTTCTTTCTAAATAAACTGTTTATTATTATGTGTTGCAATTATTACCCGATTGCGTCTCGTTCCCGTTCCCACGGGGAAAACATTACCGAGATAAAAAAAGTTATATTTTGTCCATCATCAGACTATAGACTATCTCTGTATCAAATTTAATTTAAATCGGTTCAGTAGTGTAAGCTCGACAAGTTGAACACGTAACAGACAAACATACGAGTAACGTTAAAGGAAGAAATCCCCCATTCAAAATAGCCTGTTGTCATATGAACATCTATAGCAGTAGTGGGGGGTAGTTGGAGCCCTAAATGAAAGATCCAGGACTGATATCGCCCGTGGGTTGTGGAGGTCACATAGGAGGGTGGCAGTTACTTCACGGACAATATCGAAGTTCAGACGAATCGCAGTTGCACTGGAGAGCCCCCAATTGAGTTGGGAAAAGGCTCCGTGGATGAAGTGTTTACTTTTGCCAAGGTTCGTGGAAATCTAATTTAATAAAGAATATGTGCGCTAGCTCGGGACATACAGACAAACAGACTAAACCATACAAAAATAGACTCTTCGCTCGATATCTAAGACGTGAATCCGATTCACTCCTGGCCACCCCATACAAGCTGCAAGGGGTTCGTTGGGAATACATTGTTTTCAAATTCCCATCGGAGTATAACATTCTTTTAGAAAGAGCAAAAACTGAACCCCAATATAACTTACATATCAGTATGTATGTATTTTAAGGGATGAATACATTGTGTTGCAAACGTGGCAGGTATTAAAAGGAGCGCTGTGCCTTTTTAGGCATAGATAACCTCCTAAGGTTAGGAGGTTATCTAACCAGTAAAGTTAAGGTACACCCTAAATTTACTTTAAAAACAAACTAACGGCAGAAATAAAAAAATTAAGATTAATAATTTTCTCTAATGAATTATTTAACTTACGTGTCTATATTTACCCGACTTTTTTGGCCGCGCGCTCTCCGCATTCTATCTCGAAAACGGTTCAACGTATAAAAAAAACTTCAAAACAAAAATAGTATGTAAGGAATTTAATCCCCTACAATATTGTAGTACATACAAATAGCAAGAGACCCATAGAAAACGAGATATATATGTACTAAAAACTATTTTTGTGATATTTTGACCTCAAATGTTAATAGACGCGGACACCCTGCCGTATGTAAGTTTAGGATGTCTAATTAATATAAGTTTATTCAAGTTTCCGAGATGTACCTTAATTTTATTTGCCTATTTATAGTACATACAATGTGAATAAAAGACACTTTATATTGCACAACAATACATATTGCGCAATGTTGCGTTGACTCATTCTTTATCAAGACGAACCAGACTGAACTATGTTGCGCAACTCTCGCTCATCCTAATACGATATCGTAATTATAATATACTTCATAATATTTAATATTATGCAATGTACATTGATTAAGCACTTCAAACTGTTATTAGGTACATCATTTTGTTCTCTCTTCAATATTAGCACTAAACGCTCGCTTGACAAATTATATGAAATTATATCGGCACACAAAAACCTTCCTCGAGAACTACTCTATCCATTGATGAAAACCGCATTAAAATCCGTTGCGTAGTTTTAAAGATCTAAGTTTACATTTTGGACATTCTCACATTGTGCTATGGGATCTAGACAGTTGATAAACATACTTATATTTGAATACACATACATACTTACAAAACACCAAACTCCGAAAGAAACATTTGTGGATTACACAAATGTTAGATTCGACCCGGGAATCAAACTCTCACTCCGGAGTCGAAAGCCGATGCACTACCGACCGGCGACCACGCCATTCCAGACGCGCCAGTCTGGATCTGGAATGAAACAGAAGCGATTTTGTTCTATATTGTATGTTCTGATTATGATATTATTCATAATTGATTAGGACATTGTCCATCTACAGAACTCGTACCGGGATTCACAATAATCTGTGTCACTCTACTCCGGATAATGTGGCTACATATTAGGTAGTGAAAGAATTTACAAAAGATTCGGAGTCTTTGAATGCAAACAAACATATTTAAGATAACCTATTCGTTTACTATCGGACTGCAGAGAATTAATTACAGATTGGTAATGGACGGTGACGGCAATAGGCTTGCCCTGTATTACGTGGGTGTAATGCCCCTCTGCCTACCCCTTCGGTGATACAGTTGTTATGTATGTCTGTTTATGTTACCCAGTAGGTATAAATTATAGTAAGTATGTACCTACCTAATTTCCTTCCTCATAAGTTCCCAGAGGATCCTTTTCTAACTGTAGAGTAGGTAGGTATCTCAGTTTGTTTGGTCAGGGGCGTCACTGAACCGATTGTGGGACGTTGTGTAACCTCGAGCACCTACCTACCATGTTCCCAGAATTAGTTCCCGCGAGAAAAGAGAACGGGATAGTTAAATGATAGAATGAACTAAACTGAAAAACTCAACGACTAAAAGATAAAACCGTCCAAGTGCGTATCAGACTCGCGCACGTAGGGTTCCTTACCATTCATTATCTCTAAACATGGCAAGAAATCACGTTTGTTGTATGAGAGCCCTCTAATTTATTTTATTCCATTTTTAGTATTTTTTGTTATAGCGGCAACATAAATACATTATCTATAAAAATTTCAACTCTATCTATTATATTTTTTTTTTACTATGCTTAACTGTGTTGTTTTTTATTGTCATAACGTGGAGTAATAAATATTTTCTTTCTTTCTAAGTTACGAAGTTATGTTGTATCGTACTGAAAATCTTTCGCGGTAACGTACATCAAAGTCAAGTACTATCGCAATGGAGATCTATCGCATAGAAGTGTAGTGGCTTCGCAGAGATGGTCGCAATTTCGCAATCGCAATTTTGTTCCATCGTATTAGCATTTATCGATATTTTGTGCGTCGAAATTCCGTATTTTACTCTGGCGATAGACGGACGGACGGACAGCGGAGTCTTAGTAATAGGGTCCCGTTTTACCTGTTGTGTACGGAACCCTAGAAAGTCGAGTTATGAACTTATGAACTATTGAAGCAATATGTCAAACTGTCAAACCAACAAAATCAATCACTAATGTCATTTTTAGATTTGACAGATTTCTTTAACCTGTCAACCCCCCCCCTATAGGAACTAGGTACTTCTTTTCTCTTCTTTTTATTTGAATTGAAATGACTATGATTACGATGACTAAAATAAGGATTTTAATTTGTTTCTTTGTATAGCCTGGCCCATAGAGAAGTCAGAGAACTATAATACTACTAGCGCTAATAGCCTTGCGTCAGTCAAAGTGCTGGTGAAGTTTTGTTAATTTTTTAGGTTAACTTTAAGTACCTAGGTACGGAATCAAAATTATACATTTATTATGAAGGCCTCAACATTACCAAAAAAGACAAGTAAAAGTAAACTGAAGAAAAGCATAAAAAATGTCATATGTCGCCCTGATCAACTGTTATGGTAAGATTTTATATGTCATTTTTTCTTTGCATTCAACACTTTTTGTTTACTTTCTATTATGATTCTACTTGCAATTACAATTGTATCTTGTCTTTCAGGCCTGAAATAACTGAGGATCAACAATTAACAATAGAAACTATACTAATGAAGTATAAAGTCGATATCCCTGAGTTTATAAAACCACATTGGAGAGAACTTAAGTTAATCCCGAAAGAAAATCGACCGAAACCACCAAAGTTAAAGTAAGACACCGTCTTTTTTCATATTGATACTTAAATCATTCCTCTCCTGAGCCTTTTCTCAACTCAGTTGGAGTTCTGGTCTGTGATGTGGCTGCATTTGGATATTTTCAGTGAAGCAACTGCCATCTGACCTTCACAACCCATGTGCATTTTATAGATAGTGCAGTTGGATTATTGATTTAGGACAACTGCCATAGATGTTCATGAGACAACTGGCCTAGCTGTAAGTTACTTAATCTTTGCATTGTGTCAACCTAGTCGGGTACTACTTAGCCCTGAGTGCTTACGAGTACATCATTATAGATATAAGCTTATATATCCCCGAAAAGCACTTCACTGTAACTGTGATTTGTAAATTTGATAAGATCCATTCAAATTACGTACTTTCATTTGTTTCAAAATATATTTCACTCTTTTACAGAAAAGTAGAGGGACTATTGTTTGGTATATCTGAATGTAGTAATGCCATACCAACTGACTCATGTTCAGCAATTATAATAGAATCAACAGTAAACCCAAGAATGATAGTAGAACCAATCATAGAAATGTGCACATCTAGAGATATCCCTCTTTTATGTATGAAACATTTACGAAAACTGTGTTTAATTAATTTTGGAGTGAATACTAGCTGCTTAGGGGTTAAAACAGAGTGTTTGCAAGATGTTCAACATGCAATACTAGATATATCCAAGTTATATAGTAAACGAAAGGCAAATGATACAAAAAATGTTATAAATATTGAAAAGGATGATGTTAAAACAGAAGAGTTCCAGTCTGAAATGGTCATGGATACAATGACATCTGAATCACCATATTTGTATAGAACTAACAAGAAAACAAGAGTATTTGTACCACAAGTTCAGGAGATTGTTGACAAAACCTGCAAGAACTTTATTGGACAAGATTTTATTCAATTATCAGACAAACAACGACAGACCAATGACAAGAAATACAGGAGAATGATGTTGAAACGAATATCTAACAATCCAGAGAGGGTTAAAAAGAAATAAACACATTTTAATATGTAGGACTATAACTTTATTCATAAAATAAATTCCTATAATGTCAAAAAAGACGTATAATGTTAAAAGCATTCCACAAGTAATGTCACCTACACAGAATTTTGAAATGTTTGTGATGTCTTTATTGTCTGAAAAGATATCCTGTAGCATTTCAAAATTACTAACAAATTTTACTTCAGTCCCCAAACTGATGTTTTATACGATTTCTAAAATGAATATTATCAACATGGTCACATAACTATTCATGGGACATAGCCACAAGTACCACTATGACAAAGATATGTCATGGTTAACACATACCGATGCCGTATGTAAACGGTTGAGTCAATACTCATATGCACTGCGCAATTTGTCCAGAGTTACAGATGAGAAAACTAGCATTGTAGCATACCATGCCCACGTAACATCCACATTACGCTATGGTGTTATATTTTGGGGAAACTCAATTAATAGTAGCATGGTATTTGTAGCGCAAAAACGGTGTGTTCGGGCGATCCGTGGCTTGCAAACCACAGATAGTTGCAGGCCTTGGTTTCGGAAATTGCAGATATTGACTTTTCCATGCATTTATATTTTGGAGGTGGCTGTATTTGTGAAATGTAATTTAGAATTGTTTAATACTCGAAACAGCTCTAGACACAAAAACAAAATCTGCTTTAAATCTCATAAAAAATCTATATATAATAAAAGTTTTCTAGGTATGGCTCCAAAGATATATAATAAGCTACCAGACTCATTCCTAGATATCAGGGATATATATATGTTTAAAAAGGAACTACATTATGAGTTCCGACTAGTACATAATGCAGATGACATTTTAATTGTAATGTACCTACCTATCTAACTTCCATTTATCTTTTTTGTACGCCAATCTTTGGCAGACCATAGAGAAACACTATTATGTATTTTTTTAAGACCTGGAATGTACCTATGATCACAAAATAAATGATTGATTGATTGTCAATGTATCAGAATCTAAGAACACATGTATTGGAGACAACAAATCCGGTTTGTAGTAAATAAACACGGTATGAATAGTTTATATGATTAATTTCCATAAAACTATCTTCCTAACTAACGGTTCCCTTGTGTTTTAAAAATTAGTTCAGCTTTCCTATAGATAATGAGGCTAATACATAGGTATCAGGTATTCCGCTGTATACCTAAAGTGGAAAAATCGGATTGTTTGTTACATTGAAAAGGCTTCAAAAACTGACTAATTTGAAAAATACCGACCAAGTAACGGCAAAATAATCACGTTTCTTATAATTATGGGAGCCATTAAATATTTATTATATTCAGTTTTTAGTATTTGTTGTTACAGAGGCAACAGAAATACATCATCTGTTAAAAATTTAAACTTTCCAAATAGGTATCACGGTTCATGAGATACAGCCCAAGACAGACGGACGGACGGGTGGACAGCGAAGTCTCAGTAATAGGGTTCCCGTATTACCCATTGGGGACGGAACCCTAAGAATCCCCTATAAATCACATTGTTAGGACGAAACCGCGAGCTTCCTGTTAGTAGAGGTTTAATAACCGGATTTCTTGGCACATTTGGGATGGATTTTGGCCGGTTTTTAGGACTCCGTAGTTTCGTCATGTCTGTCCTCGCTTTCCTCCTAAACGGTGAGTTCTAGAAACATGAAACTTTGCATGGATATGTGTATTTACTACATTGATATAGAAGTGCTAAAAGAAAATCATGAAAAATCATTTTTTTTTTGGGTACCTCCCCTATGTAATCAGAATTTGTTTGTTCTTGCGTCATCCCCAGAGTGTGGGGTATCATTAGATAGGTCTTTTAAAAACAGAGAGGTTACTAAAAAGATTTTTTGATTTAAGAATTCGCTTGCGAGATATTCAACATATTTTTTTTTGACAAAATCTAAACGGCTAGCTCGAAAAATCTGAAAATATTTGTGATAACTGTAACGGATGGTATAACTCTGTTAGTTCAGGAGTTACAGAGGCTGTTATGGGTAACTACGGAACACTATCTTGTGCGTGTTGCCGCACATGGCCAGTTTTTACATTTGTTGCGGCAGTAAGTAGAAACCTCAGTCAATTTAGGAGTCTTATAGCGTCGTAACCAGAGCTACTACAATCCTAAGCTAAGCAGTAATCATCAACTTGAGCTAAATAAGTATGATAATCACGCTTTATACACGAGCCACCCACCTAGGTACCTATCTATCTACTATTTGGAATACAACCGCGTGTCTGTTCGCAATAACCTTGGAAACAGACACGCAGAATTTATTATACATACCTAACTAACTACCGAAGGGCCGCTTGCGCTGGCGGCTTTGCCAGTGTGAAATAATTTTAGGACTTTCTAATTCCCGCGGGGACTCATTTCCGGGATCAAATGTAGCTCATATCACACCGTATTACATCAGCTATCTGCCAGTAAGAGTCCCGTTAAAATCGATGCTGTCGTTTCGGAGATTTGTCGGAACAAAAAGACACAAAAAAATGTATCAATTTACTGAAAAGCTGTTTGGATTTACAGACATACACTTTAATTTTATCTGTATTTACCTATATGTGCATATACCTGTTTATCTTGTATTTGTGTAATATTAACTTTACCGCGTGTGTTTAATAATAACATAACCTAACAAAATTCCCCAACGTAAAACCTCTCATAAAATGAGATTAGCGTCAATCGTGTAATATCCCTCTCTTAATCTGTTTCCATTCAGATCGCTGTTGTTAGACAGAGATGAACATCTCACAATGAGCTTCGTATCATATCACAAGCAAGGTCAAGGACTACACTCCAGTGACGCGCGTTTACTATTTTAGGAAAATCAAATGTCGAGTTGCCAACGTGAATATTGTGAATGAATGTGGTATAATATTTATTTATTTAGGTAAAACCCAGGTAATGTTATTTAAATCTACGGCTCAGAATAAAAGGCCCCCTGGAATGTGTCGTGAGCGGCATCAAAACTACTACTTTGACTAGCGTCTCAATAAATGTGGACTATAATATTGTAAAGCACTTTGTGAGACGACACCCTAATGTCGTTACTTATGTACCTATAAAATGGTGACATCTCGTTATATTTTGTTATTTTGTTTCAAATTTGATTTCTGTCGCTTAATTTAATGTTCGGACATGCATGTATTATTATTATTTTTTTCATAATTTTAGGGAAATTATTGAATGACTACCTTTTTATTCTGACATGCTAACATGCTAATTATTATTATTTGTAATCTAATTGAAATTACGGAATGTATAAAATGTTTGTTGCTAACAATATTTCAAACAAAATGTAAAAATTGTTAATGAATAAATAAATACAATAAATTCTAACTATAGTAACTGTCCCGGTTAAGTTAAATCCGCCTATAATTAAATCTGCTAGTAAAATTCCCATTAAAATAGGTTCAGCCGTTTCTAGCTAGAGATTGGCAAATTATACTACTTGACTGCCTCGGTGGCGCAGTGGTATGAGTATGCGACTGCCGGCCCTGGGGTCCCAGGTTCGATTCCGGGTCGAATCTTATTATTTGTGTGATCCACAAATGTTTGTTTCGGAGTTTGGGTGTTTTCTATGTACATTATTAATGTATTTAGAAATATATAAGTATGTTTATCAGTTGTCTAGATCCCATAGCACTTGCTTAGTTTGGGCTAGATGATGTTGAGTGAGAATGTCTAAAAATATATTTAAAAAAATAGAAAGTCTATAGAAGATATTCACACATCACGCTTCTATTCCCAGAGGGGTGCCTAGTGCGCTACACACTCACACTTATCCAGTGAGGTTGCTAGTCCCACGTTATTCGTTATAGGGAGAAACACTAAAGAGAAGCTGACAGTAACTCTTTAGCTTTATAAAAGTAAATGATTGGTGGAGTATGATTCACGCACAAAGGCAAAATAAAAGATGTTTATTGTGTGGGAGCCCTTAAATATTATTTATATTTTGTTTTTTTTTAGTATTTGTTGTTATAGAAGCAAAAGAAATACACAATCTGTAAAAATTTCAACTTTCTAACTATCACGGTTCATGAGATACACCCCAAGACAGACGGACGGACTGACGGACAGCGAAGTCTCAGTAATAGGGTTACCATTTTACCCTTTGGGCACGGAACCCTAAAAACTACCAAAGTACTATTTTAGTAGTATTTTTAATTTGCTAGTGACAACACCAAGTTATTTGGCGGGGAATTTTATGGTTTTTGATTGTACATCGTGCGTCCGCGCCGGTTCCTCTATAACTATTGTGGTGTTCGCGCCAATTTGTTTATTCGCAATCGTTCGGTCACAGTCGACGGTCGTGTGAGTGAAAGAATTAGTATACCAAAGAATACATAATATTGTATTACATACCAAGTTTACCTACTGGTAGGTGGTACCGCGAGGAACCACACATAATAGTAAAGCATTAATACTGAAACTATCTACTATTGTGAAATTTATTTCTGTATTCGGTGAGTAAAATAAATCTTAGGTATTTATTTCTAAATTAATAAAACTCGTATCTAAATAGTAATAGTTGTCAAACCAAAACAATTAACAAATTATATATGCCCGACGTCCGCCGCCATACCGCGATGCTGTCGCGAACTTGAGAACAATAGAATACAATTTAATCGAAGATCCTCAACATGTGGTCTTAAGTGCGGCCCCATCATTTCTATTTTTAGACGTAATAGAACTGTTTATACATTATAATAAATTATGTTCAAGTGTTTGTTTAAAATTCCAAAATAACAGCTTTACACTAAACAGATTTAAAAAGTTTATTTTAATCTATTCTCGTTCCCTTATCTATCGTATATAAATAGACAAAATGAATTGCCATCTATTCGTTTAAGTATCTCGCTAAAACTCGAGAATGGTTGGAACACATTTGGCTAATTTGGGTACCTACTATTGATATATTTCTGAAAATTCAGGGAAGGTTTAAAAGATTTTTATTAAACCGGGATGGCACAGCTAGTCTTTTAAAATTATCTCTGTCTGTCTGTTCCGGCTATCCCTGAAATGGCTGAAAAGATTTTAACTGGACTTTTACTGCTTTGATGTTAACAGTAACTTAGGCTACTTTTATGCCGGGAATTAGTTCCCGCGGGAATCAAGATCAAGAAAACTTCCAAGTGGGCGAGGCCGTAGATTTGTACAAGGTACCTATTACACACACTAATATGGTTTATAGGTTTCCCGGCTTATCATAGATTGAACTTATCTTTCTAAACACATATTGATTTAAGATATTGCACATTGATGCGATTAAAGAGAAGCAGATAAATAGTATAAGTACTTAGACATCCACTTACTAAGTAGCTTAGCTAAGTAAGCTTCAAGTACAGTGATCTGTTGTTGTTACTTTCCAGCGTGACATTACACTCAACCAGTGAGTACCTAGATATAGCGTAGCAAGTGAGTAGACACAGCAGTTAGTACACTATGGCCGGCTACGATTCCTCCATCCCTGAGGATGACGCGTGGGAGAGACTCGGGAAGGCCAACGCGAGGTTTGGGTTCATCCCGGAAGCTCACCTGGGGCCTAACACTGTTGCGGGCTTTCGTGATATGTCGCTCGGAAGGATTAAGAATGGAAAACCCGTTGGTATGAGCTAATTTTAGTTTTAATAACTAAATATTATATTAATCGTTAAGTACTAGATACAATTGCGTTCCTTATGTTATGCACGTATGACGTTTGACGTCAAAAGTTGTGTGCGAGTTGCAAATATGACTTCATACTTGCATAATGGCGTAGCGCCGTTATTGTCAAGTAGGTACAGAAACTTCATAAAAAATCCTTAGTGCGATTGATTGTAGAGACTATATTGTTGTCTATTCTAATTTCTACCCCTATTACCAGCTTTCGGGAGTTTGTCAATAACCAATGATATCTGAGGACATTTCAACCAATGTGTATTAATTTTGGTCTTTTGACCGACATTTTCTGCGTCATCGTTGCCTATCGACAAACTCTTACGATACCTTACTCTACGAACTCATGGGTCTGGTCGATTCAATGCCACCATATAAGTCGTTACGTTTCGGTATCTGCCAATGATATGTAGGTACAGACTTCCCAGTATAAGTTAGCGTTCCACTTCCAGTGGAGGCACCACATTACATTACAACAAGATCTCAGAACAATAAAAATTACATAGGTATAAGTAATTGACCGAGCGAGCGAAGCGTCTCAGTTTTAACTCGAGGACTGGCCGATTTGGCGTTGTTGGTATGTGTGTCAGTTCCGGTCTACAGGCCGCATTTTTCAGCCGATTTTCATGAAATTTGGCACAAGTGTTCTTTGTTGCAAGGCGCAACTTTTGTCGAAGGGATTTTTTGAATGGGGGGGAAATGGGGGGAAAATTATATTTTTAGCCGATTTTCATGAAATTTGCCACAAGTGTTCTTTGTTGCAAGGCGCAACTTTTGTCGAAGGGATTTTTCGACTGGGGAGAAATAGGGGGAAAATGCGAAACTAACGCGAGGTCTACTGTTCACAGAACCACTAGTTAAATTAGTTCGCTTTTTTGCCACACGCCAACTTCAGTACTGTTCACAGTGTGACTTACGAACCCTCATTGGCGGAATCTCAGATCAGCCTATAGAAGTCCGCTCATTCAGAAAAATCTCATTGGTAGACTCAGGAATTGACCAATGAGAGTTCACAAAGTCTACTGTCTATGATGAATGTGAATAGCGCTTTATTATACTAGACAACCTGTACCTCGGTTGGAGCTGTCCTCGTGTCGTAAGAGGTACACAATATCTATCTACTACGGTACCTTGTACTTATGGTGACATTGTATCCCCAGGCGCACATACAGTCCGCATCAACAGCGGCGGCAACCAAGGACCGAACATCAGCTTCCACCCTCCAGGGCAAAGCGCCGTGAAGGTGAAGGTCTCCCCGGGGGTCGTCAAGGGCGCGGACGCGGTCTGTAAAACGCTAAAGTACGCCGGAGTGACCCTCACCGTCGCAGCCGTGGCTTTCGACTTGTATAAGATCGGTGCCGCCTTCGGGGAGGATCTGAAAATCAAAAAGAATTGCACAGAAATTATTCAAGAGCTGAAGGATGCAATCAAGAAACTGAAAAGTAAACTGAAATCGACGAGCGATCGTTGCGAGAGAGAAGAACTAAATAATGCCCTTGAATATCTGAGGAATGTCCTACGAGATGTGAAGAGGACGCGGAAGGTTCCTGTCAAAACGATTAAGACAATGAGTTCGGTGGGGGGAGGGTTCGGAGGCGCCATGGCGGGGGGCTCCGGGGGGGCGTGGGCGGGGGCCGAGGCTGGGGCTGCGGTCGGAGCGTTCTTCGGTCCCGTGGGACTGGTGGTGGGACCACTCGCGGGAGGGGTCATTGGCGGGATCGCGGGAGGCGTCGGGGGGAGCTACGTCGGAGGGAAGACTGGCGAGGCGGTCGCTGACACGGCGCTACAACTCGCTGACTCGGATGACTCGGATTCTGATTAGATAATTGTATTTTGTCCATTTTAATGACAATATTTTAGCAATATGTTTATGCATTGTGTCCACACTAGTCCAAAGGTGCGTCATCTCCGAGGCAGTACGTGTTGTGTATTGTAGATGTTAAGTTTTGTAAAATGCGATTACATTTGATGTTGTATGATATATATTGGCATAATAGGTCTATTTTTATGATATTGTAAAACAAAAACACAAATAAATATAATTGTGTTATCGCTTTGTACACTTTGTATAATCAAGTGTTTAATTTCCTTCGTCATAACCCGAATGAGTAACTGATCCTTACACTCAAGTGTACTATTGTACTGAGTAGTGAGTAAGTATATCACGTTCCTGGTGACGGCCGCCATCTTGACGGGACTACATAAACAGAAAAGGCGTGTTCATATTCCTGAAATATTTAGACAGTAGATATTGCTCAAACGAATGTAATCGGTGGGACTCGAACCTTTTCTTTCTAAGGGGTATGCTATAACCACTAAGCTACGATGCCTAGTGTTTTCAGTCTACTGACGAGAGTCCATAAGTAGCGAGATTTTTCGCGCCTTTTGTTTAAGGATGCTACTCCCACTGATGATAATATGAACACTCCTTTGCTTGCGAGAATCCTTGTCAAAACGTCAACAATGTCAAAAGGACAACTATCCCAAATTCCAAAAGGAATTAACCGATGAGATCCCTATCACGCCACCACAGCTCCAGGGTCTGTGACCCGATCACAGTTACATCCGGCTCGAAGGACCATCTGAGGTGCCATAATATAATATTATGAACAGACTGTAGAGATTCTATTCTGTGGTATGTAACATCTGTCCTGGCTGTTAGAATTTAGAACCGGTATATTTAGACATATACACCGTGAAAATACCACCGTTAAAAAAAATACTTTGGACTCAGTTTCGATAATAGAACCGACTGGGAGTATTACTTTGAAAAAACAGACACATTTTTATTTAAATCTTAAAATTAATGTAGTCTCTAGACATCAAATGAGTATTTCGAGCAACTTAACGTAAGAAACTCATACTAAGCCTACAGAGGCGCTCGGCAACATACATAGGCTGCAGCAGCCACGGGCCGCGGAAAATTTTGTTAAAAAAATATCGCAATTATACTGGAAAGTCGACCCCAACTGGGTTGAGAAAAGGCTTAATTAAGTGGATGATAGTAGGTAGCTAATAGTACTCGTATAAGAATTATATTATCTGTGCTAATAGGTTAGGTACTAGGTATGCACCCAGCGAACAGTTCCCCGCAATAACCAGCGCACATTTGATAGATCAATTCCCAGATTCCCAGACCCAATTACTTCAAATTCCCATTCGACCCCATACAAATGGAGTCCAAATTAGCACAAGTCCCATTTGACTTGTTCATTAGCAGAAGTCCTCCCAAGGCCAACCTGGCTTGCGAGTGGTGCTCCTGCCGAACAGACCGAAGCTCTCACAAACCTAAATGTTCCCGACAAGCGGCAATAGCCTCCACACCTATCTCGTGGCTCTTGCTTCGTAATATTGCGCAATATTATTCATTCCGTAGTAGTAAATATTGAAACATTGCAACTTTTCTCACAAAGTTTTCAAAGCTTAAAATTATATTCTGCAATAGTTTATCTTGCAGTGTGTAGGCTTAATATTGTGAAAATTTCGTCTACTATGGAGATCAGTGTGAAGCGGGTGTTATCATAACCTAGGTCACCTCAGCGGTTTCTTCAGTTAAGGGTAAATCCTTAAGTCTATTAAAAACCTTTCATGAGTGTAGACTGACATTCTTTCATGAGTGTAGACTGGCATTCTTTCATGAGTGTAGACTGGCATTCTTTCATGAGTGCAGACTGGCATTCTTTCATGAGTGTAAACTGGCATTCTTTCATGAGTGTAGACTGGCATTCTTTCATGAGTGTAGACTGGCATTCTTTCATGAGTGTAGACTGGCATTCTTTCATGAGTGTAGACTGGCATTCTTTTCTACCATTCTATAATTTTAATTTTCCTTTTTTGGTTAATTCCACATAATATGCACTATTGACGACTCACTCGGACTGTAACATCTGTTCTTGCTGTTGCAATTACACAGTTGTTATGGACTCTCTACCTCGTCCGGTGACGGCTATAGGCGTGATGTATGTCTGTTTAGCTTGCGTGATTTCGTTCCCAATTCCCGCGGGAACACTGAGATAAGGAGTAGACTTAGTATGTTACTCAGGTATAGTAGCTACATATCTATGAAAGATTTTCAAAATTGGTTCAGTAGTTACAGTTCATATTCAATACCAACAATCAAACCTTTGCTCTTTTATATATTTCTTAGTATATATTGAGCAATGACCGTACAGAAGTTGGCCACTGAATTACTGATTCACTCTGATAGTTGAATTTCAAAATACTTATTCATTTCGATAACTTCTATATTTATATAAATAAAAATTAATCGCCGTTCGTTTGTCTCGCTAAAACTCGGCAACGACCGGACCGATTTGGCTCATTTTTGTCTCGGAACATTCAAGGAAGTTCAGGGAAGGTTTAAAAGGGCGGCGGCGCGAAGGGCGTTCGCCGAGACACCTAGTAATAAATAAATAAATATTGTTGGACATTCTCACACAACATCATCTAGCCCAAACTAAGCTATAAGCTTGTGCTATGGGATCTAGACTGATAAACATACTTATATATTTCTAAATACATACATATAGAAAACAACCGAAACAAACATTTTGTGGGGCACACAAATATTTGATTTGGCCCAGAATCGAACCCGGAGACGGTAGTCGCATACACACCACTACGCTACCGAGGCAGTCTTAAACAAAATCAGTAACTAACGTTATTATGATTATTATTTCGTTTATTCAATTAAATACTTATTTTAAACATTTTTAAATATAAAAAATAGTGACCCACCAGTAGCGGAGTAGGACCCAAACTACCGGCGGTGGAGTCTACAGACTGAGAAACCTCCTAACAATACGGCACGTGTCGAGGATAACAAATAGCCTTCTGAATGTGTCCGTCAGAATGGCTGGTTGCCTGCCTCATTTAGCATCGAGACAGTGATTAAAAATTGCTACCTAATTGCTACTGTTTGCTACCTACAACTAAATAATTGCTACCTCATTAATTTTTAAAACATAAGGAATAACAATGTCACCAGCCATTCTGACGTCAGAATGGCTGGTCAGCGCTTAGTTTGAGTAAACTAAACAGAGTTGAGTTATTGTTTTAGTTTCAATAATTGCTACCTACTCACCTATCAATTTGAGCCTTATAACTGTATCAGTTGAAAAGTTATGATTATTTATTTGCAACTTACGTGTGGTTTACTAAAACTCAATGTACGGTTGTCAAAAAAAAATAATTATATACACTTATTAATTTATTACAGAACGTTATTACCTACTTAAAAGCCAGTTACTCATAACGACAATACTTAAATATTGGCTCAAAACATTTGCACAGAGCTTTATGTGCACCAAACAAAAAGTTTAAGTATGAAAGTCAACAAAATATACAAAATGCAATTAATTAAGACGGAGTGCAGCGGAGTCTTCTCTAAGATGGGCCCAATCGAAAATGTATGTAAAACGATACCGGTCGCAATTTTAAACGTATCGACTTGAAATTTGTCTGCAGATAGAACACATTAACGTGCTTTGCTGTATAGTTATTGGTGTATGTGGCTCTTATAGTTTTTGAGTTATTAAGAATTAAAGAAACATGCCTTTGACAGTATACTAAAAAATTCGCCTCGCGCACGAAATTTAAATTTTTAAATGCAGCTTTTAAGAGTTTATTGTTGGCTCGCGTCATTGTTGAAAATTGTTTTTGTTTTTAATTTTTATATTTTTTAGAGGTTAGGTAGGGTTCTCCGTCTTACTTATTTCAATGTAACCGCCCGCGTTCCAGCGAATACCTAATATTAGTTTCGCTTATTAGCGTATATTAAACAATGCGGAATTATCTTAGTGACACTTTTTGTAACCTTATTACGCATGTCGTCGTAACACTGCCAAAGATTTCCACGTCTGCAATGTGCCTTATAGTGCTTAGGTACTGATTTTTTAGTCAGCAACATATACACATAAACAATTTTGCTAATGAAGGTATCGCAACATTATTTCGTTGCTACAGTACCTTCACTTATAAATTAATTTGTCCAATCCATAATACTATTGAGTTAGCTCATTGTAATTGATTTAACTTTTTCCTGGTATTCTTGTTGACAAAAATATATAAACTTCCTATTTATATTACGTTATTGCAATAATGAAGAGAGGTAAGAAGTTTTTGGTGCCATTAGAAGAGCAGAAAAAAAAAGTGTGTGTGTCAGCTCCGACGCACGACTGGAGTTTACTCCTTAAGTACGAGTATCTAACCATAACAAATTAGAAAGTTGCGCACTAGAGGTGCGCACCAAAAACGTGACACGATTTTCGTTACTTGTTAGTAGGTTTTACCCCTCGGATTTTTCTCATACCGGGCGCCTTATATATGAAAATCGATTCTTAAGAATAATAACTAATAATATCGAATGTAATGTAATGACTAATATCGAAGTTCAGACGAATCGCAGTTGCACTGGAGAGCCCCCAATTGAGTTGGGAAAAGGCTCCGTGGATGAAGTGTTTACTTTTGCCAAGGTTCGTGGAAATCTAATTTAATAAAGAATATGTGCGCTAGCTCGGGACATACAGACAAACAGACTAAACCATACAAAAATAGACTCTTCGCTCGATATCTAAGACGTGAATCCGATTCACTCCTGGCCACCCCATACAAACTGCAAGGGGTTCGTTGGGAATACATTGTTTTCAAATTCCCATCGGAGTATAACATTCTTTTAGAAAGAGCAAAAACTGAACCCCAATATAACTTACATATCAGTATGTATGTATTTTAAGGGATGAATACATTGTGTTGCAAACGTGGCAGGTATTAAAAGGAGCGCTGTGCCTTTTTAGGCATAGATAACCTCCTAAGGTTAGGAGGTTATCTAACCAGTAAAGTTAAGGTACACCCTAAATTTAATTTAAAAACAAACTAACGGCAGAAATAAAAAAATTAAGATTAATAATTTTCTCTAATGAATTATTTAGGTAACTTACGTGTCTATATTTACCCGACTTTTTTGGCCGCGCGCTCTCCGCATTCTATCTCGAAAACGGTTCAACGTATAAAAAAAACTTCAAAACAAAAATAGTATGTAAGGAATTTAATCCCCTACAATATTGTAGTACATACAAATAGCAAGAGACCCATAGAAAACGAGATATATATGTACTAAAAACTATTTTTGTGATCTTTTGACCTCAAATGTTAATAGACGCGGACACCCTGCCGTATGTAAGTTTAGGATGTCTAATTAATATAAGTTTATTCAAGTTTCCGAGATGTACCTTAATTTTATTTGCCTATTTATAGTACATACAATGTGAATAAAAGACACTTTATATTGCACAACAATACATATTGCGCAATGTTGCGTTGACTCATTCTTTATCAAGACGAACCAGACTGAACTATGTGTTGCGCAACTCTCGCTCATCCTAATACGATATCGTAATTATAATATACTTCATAATATTTAATATTATGCAATGTACATTGATTAAGCACTTCAAACTGTTATTAGGTACATCATTTTGTTCTCTCTTCAATATTAGCACTAAACGCTCGCTTGACAAATTATATGAAATTATATAGGCACACAAAAACCTTCC
The DNA here is from genome assembly GCA_963556515.1 of Nudaria mundana. Classification (NCBI taxonomy): domain Eukaryota; kingdom Metazoa; phylum Arthropoda; class Insecta; order Lepidoptera; family Erebidae; genus Nudaria; species Nudaria mundana. The sequence continues at coordinate 232,171 of OY748309.1, forward strand.
TCGAGAACTACTCTATCCATTGATGAAAACCGCATTAAAATCCGTTGCGTAGTTTTAAAGATCTAAGTTTACATTTTGGACATTCTCACATTGTGCTATGGGATCTAGACAGTTGATAAACATACTTATATTTGAATACACATACATACTTACAAAACACCAAACTCCGAAAGAAACATTTGTGGATCACACAAATGTTAGATTCGACCCGGGAATCAAACTCTCACTCCGGAGTCGAAAGCCGATGCACTACCGACCGGCGACCACGCCATTCCAGACGCGCCAGTCTGGATCTGGAATGAAACAGAAGCGATTTTGTTCTATATTGTATGTTCTGATTATGATATTATTCATAATTGATTAGGACATTGTCCATCTACAGAACTCGTACCGGGATTCACAATAATCTGTGTCACTCTACTCCGGATAATGTGGCTACATATTAGGTAGTGAAAGAATTTACAAAAGATTCGGAGTCTTTGAATGCAAACAAACATATTTAAGATAACCTATTCGTTTACTATCGGACTGCAGAGAATTAATTACAGATTGGTAATGGACGATGACGGCAATAGGCTTGCCCTGTATTACGTGGGTGTAATGCCCCTCTGCCTACCCCTTCGGAGATACAGTTGTTATGTATGTCTGTTTATGTTACCCAGTAGGTATAAATTATAGTAAGTATGTACCTACCTAATTTAATTCCTCATAAGTTCCCAGAGGATCCTTTTCTAACTGTAGAGTAGGTAGGTATCTCAGTTTGTTTGGTCAGGGGCGTCACTGAACCGATTGTGGGACGTTGTGTAACCTCGAGCACCTACCTACCATGTTCCCAGAATTAGTTCCCGCGAGAAAAGAGAACGGGATAGTTAAATGATAGAATGAACTAAACTGAAAAACTCAACGACTAAAAGATAAAACCGTCCAAGTGCGTATCAGACTCGCGCACGTAGGGTTCCTTACCATTCATTATCTCTAAACATGGCAAGAAATCACGTTTGTTGTATGAGAGCCCTCTAATTTATTTTATTCCATTTTTAGTATTTTTTGTTATAGCGGCAACATAAATACATTATCTATAAAAATTTCAACTCTATCTATTATATTTTTTTTTTTACTATGCTTAAACTGTGTTGTTTTTTATTGTCATAACGTGGAGTAATAAATATTTTCTTTCTTTCTAAGTTACGAAGTTATGTTGTATCGTAGTGAAAATCTTTCGCGGTAACGTACATCATAGTCAAGTACTATCGCAATGGAGATCTATCGCATAGAAGTGTAGTGGCTTCGCAGAGATGGTCGCAATTTCGCAATCGCAATTTTGTTCCATCGTATTAGCATTTATCGATATTTTGTGCGTCGAAATTCCGTATTTTACTCTGGCGATAGACGGACGGACGGACGGACAGCGGAGTCTTAGTAATAGGGTCCCGTTTTACCTGTTGTGTACGGAACCCTAGAAGGTCGAGTTAACTGTCAAACCAACAAAATCAATCACTAATGTCATTTTTAGATTTGACAGATTTCTTTAACCTGTCAACCCCCCCCCCCCCTATAGGAACTAGGTACTTCTTTTCTCTTCTTTTTGTTTGAATTGTAATGACTATGATTACGATGACTAAAATAAGGATTTTAATTTGTTTCTTTGTATAGCCTGGCCCATAGAGAAGTCAGAGAACTATAATACTACTAGCGCTAATAGCCTTGCGTCAGTCAAAATGCTGGTGAAGTTTTGTTAATTTTTTAGGTTAACTTTAATTACCTAGGTACGGAATCAAAATTATACATTTATTATGAAGGCCTCAACATTACCAAAAAAGACAAGTAAAAGTAAACTGAAGAAAAGCATAAAAAATGTCATATGTCGCCCTGATCAACTGTTATGGTAAGATTTTATGTCATTTTTTCTTTGCATTCAACACTTTTTGTTTACTTTCTATTATGATTCTACTTGCAATTACTTAATGTATCTTGTCTTTCAGGCCTGAAATAACTGAGGATCAACAATTAACAATAGAAACTATACTAATGAAGTATAAAGTCGATATCCCTGAGTTTATAAAACCACATTGGAGAGAACTTAAGTTAATCCCGAAAGAAAATCGACCGAAACCACCAAAGTTAAAGTAAGACACCGTCTTTTTTCATATTGATACTTAAATCATTCCTCTCCTGAGCCTTTTCTCAACTCAGTTGGAGTTCTGGTCTGTGATGTGGCTGCATTTGGATATTTTCAGTGAAGCAACTGCCATCTGACCTTCACAACCCATGTGCATTTTATAGATAGTGCAGTTGGATTATTGATTTAGGACAACTGCCATAGATGTTCATGAGACAACTGGCCTAGCTGTAAGTTACTTAATCTTTGCATTGTGTCAACCTAGTCGGGTACTACTTAGCCCTGAGTGCTTACGAGTACATCATTATAGATATAAGCTTATATATCCCCGAAAAGCACTTCACTGTAACTGTGATTTGTAAATTTGATAAGATCCATTCAAATTACATACTTTCATTTCTGTTTCAAAATATATTTCACTCTTTTACAGAAAAGTAGAGGGACTATTGTTTGGTATATCTGAATGTAGTAATGCCATACCAACTGACTCATGTTCAGCAATTATAATAGAATCAACAGTAAACCCAAGAATGATAGTAGAACCAATCATAGAAATGTGCACATCTAGAGATATCCCTCTTTTATGTATGAAACATTTACGAAAACTGTGTTTAATTAATTTTGGAGTGAATACTAGCTGCTTAGGGGTTAAAACAGAGTGTTTGCAAGATGTTCAACATGCAATACTAGATATATCCAAGTTATATAGTAAACGAAAGGCAACTGATACAAAAAATGTTATAAATATTGAAAAGGATGATGTTAAAACAGAAGAGTTCCAGTCTGATATGGTCATGGATACAATGACATCTGAATCACCATATTTGTATAGAACTAACAAGAAAACAAGAGTATTTGTACCACAAGTTCAGGAGATTGTTGACAAAACCTGCAAGAAGTTTATTGGACAAGATTTTATTCAATTATCAGACAAACAACGACAGACCAATGACAAGAAATACAGGGGAATGATGTTGAAACGAATATCTAACAATCCAGAGAGGGCTAAAAAGAAATAAACACATTTTAATATGTAGGACTATAACTTTATTCATTTTTTAATATTAAAGTACTAATTACAGAATCAGAATCCATTATAATTGATATGTATGTGCAAAAGAAAGTGTAACAATATACGAAACCATAGTAACGGTTGCGTGGCAACCAGCCGCTGTTATGTGCGCACAGTGTTGTAATAAGTCTATGATATGGTTGGATGGGAGCTTTGAAAATTGAAAAATTTAAAATTCTATAAATGAATCAAGCTTTGCAAGCAAACACTACTACCCTTTGAATTTCTTCGTTTTTTTTTTTTACTACTAGCCCTGAACAATTATTTTCCTTAGTTATATTTTTTCTAATAGTTTAAGTACTTTTTAAATATTTTACTGTAAGTAAGTGTTCCTTTTCCTCAAGCCGTATGCACATCTGTGAAGTGTGTTCACGATCTTTTCATAGCACAAAAGGACTTCATGTACATCAATCACGTATTCATCACGCTCGTATCATTAATTCACCTCCATGTAGCCAAAACCTCGACCCCCTGACTTTCAACAACTCACCACTATCCCCCATACCCCTACACTCACACCTTAGCCAACTGAAACATTCAACTAGCATCGTAAAACGAATACCCCGGGGTGCCCGATCATGCGTAGCCTCGGCTCTAGCAGATACCATTCGAAAATGTACTCGCGACAACAACCCCGCTTCTTGGCATGACCTCCTAACATTCGCTTACAGAACTCTACACTCCACCCCCGAAACTAAAACCTCACTCACTCAACAAATTAAAAATAACACTGCCCCTAACACTCAATTACCCCCAGTGGCACCTCCAAGGCCTCCGTATAGCAAACCTAAAGACTTGTTCTCTAAAGTTGAAGAGAAAGTGCAAGACGGAGACCTAAAGGGTGCCGCTCGGCTTCTTTTTTCAAATGACACCATAGCACCTGATACACCGGAGACCGCCTTAGCATTACAATCGAAACACCCCCCAGGCCCTACCTGTCCACCTTTTATAGACCCACCATCTGAGGTTGCAACATGCCTCCACGCCAAAGAAGATGTTGTTGCTGCCATTGCTTCTTTCCCTATAGGTTCGGCGTCTGGACTGGATGGCATATCCCCCCAGCATCTCAAAGACCTCACCAGCCACGGTGTGGGCGCAGGGGGCGACCACGTCATCTCGGCCCTAACCGGACTAGTCAACATCATGTTGGAGGGGGCTGTGTGCCAGGAAGTTACGCCTATCCTATACGGAGCAAATTTAATAGCTTTAATTAAAAAAGATGGTGGTGTACGACCGATCGCTTTAGGGTCCACTCTGCGGCGATTGGCTGCCAAAATTTGTGTTCGGCTAACACGGTCAAAATTTCAGTCCCTTTTCGAACCCGTACAAGTTGGCTTCGGAACCCGTGGAGGTTGCGAAGCGACGGTACATTCCGTACGCACCTTTGCTCAAGATGATCAATGTGAAGTGATCCTTAAGTTAGACGTAAAAAATGCTTTTAATTCGGTCAAGAGGGACATCCTCCTGAATGAAATTAAATTATACGTTCCGGAGATCTACAATTTTATGTTACAGTGTTATCACTGTCCTTCTAAATTATTACACAAAAATAATGAAATTATTTCGGCTGTGGGATGTCAGCAGGGTGATCCCCTCGGTCCAGCAATCTTCAGTTTGGCCATTAATTCGATAATCCACAAAGTAAATTCAAAGTTGAATATATGGTACCTAGATGACGGTACCATAGCCGGGGACGCTCAGACTGTTCTAACTGACTTAGTAATGATAAAACAAAATTTTGATCTCATTGGCTTACATTTAAATTTTAATAAGTCTGAACTCTTCATTAACGACAAAATAAACACAACCTCTGCTCAATCCATAGTTAATAATTTTAATAGCGTAGCCCCAATTTGTTCCTAAATTTACGTACCTGCTCCGCTGCTGCCCAGTGTGGAAATTTCCCCATCTAACCCAAGACTTGGACAATACAAATTCCAAATTGAAGCTATCATAAATATCAGACTAAGCGAGCAGGCATGGACCCAAGCCTCCCTACCAATTAGTTATGGTGGCCTGGGAACCCGAAAAATCTCTACTGTAGCACTGCCAGCATTTCTGTCCTCAATCCATAGCTCGTCTGACCTCGCAGGAAAAATCCTTAAAGCCCCCGCGGCTACAAACTGTGAGATCGCGAGCTTGGTCGAGGCTGAAACTGCCTGGCTAGCTGGACCGAGTCCAAATTTCCCTCCCACTCTCAAAAATCAGAAGGCCTGGGATAACATTTCATGCCAACATATTTTACAAACCCTCATTGATACCTCGTCATCTTTAAAAAATCGCGCCAGGCTGGAAGCAGTGTCAAGACAGGAATCTGGCTCCATAGTCACATAACTATTCATGGGACATAGCCACAAGCACCACTATGTCAATGTATCAGAATCTAAGAACACATGTATTGGAGACAACAAATCCGGCTTGTAGTAAATAAACACGGTATGAATAGTTTATATGATTAATTTCCATAAAACTATCTTCCTAACTAACGGTTCCCTTGTGTTTTAAAAATTAGTTCAGCTTTCCTATAGATAATGAGGCTAATACATAGGTATCAGGTATGCCGCTGTATAACTAAAGTGGAAAAATCGGATTGTTTGTTACATTGAAAAGGCTTCAAAAACTGACTAATTTGAAAAATACCGACCAAGTAACGGCAAAATAATCACGTTTCTTATAATTATGGGAGCCATTAAATATTTATTATATTCAGTTTTTAGTATTTGTTGTTACAGAGGCAACAGAAATACATCATCTGTTAAAAATTTAAACTTTCCAGGTATCACGGTTCATGAGATACAGCCCAAGACAGACGGACGGACGGGTGGACAGCAAAGTCTCAGTAATAGGGTTCCCGTATTACCCATTGGGGACGGAACCCTAAGAATCCCCTATAAATCACATTGTTAGCGAGTTACATATACTTACTTACAACATCACGCTAGGACCAACTGCAGGAGCGGACTTGTAATGACATTTCTGCAATACGCGGACGAAACTGCGAGCTTCCTGTTAGTAGAGGTTTAATAACCGGATTTCTTGGCACATTTGGGATGGATTTTGGCCGGTAAAATAAAATAAAATAAAATAAAATAAAATAACGTTTATTATCTTTGAAATTTTCAGAAAATTATTTAGATTCGTCAGAAGTTGGTGTGACTCTACCGAGGGTTCCAAAATGCAACGAGACTGAGAAGAGCCCTCAAGAAACTCAGCTCGGCTTTTTTCAAAATATTTCATCTTAAATCTAATACAGAGTTATTTAGAAAGGAGCAATTCGTTACGTTGTTACAACCAGGCCGCCTTGTCATCTAAGAAATCATTAATACTATAATAAGCTTTATGGCACAATTTACTTTTTATTAGTTTTTTAAATTTATTGACAGATAAATTTGCTATTTCGGTTGGCAATGTATTGTACATTCGAATAAAGTTCCCCGCAAAAGAATTACTCACTTTATGAAGCCTAAATTTAGGAACAGCCAGTTTATCCTTATTTCTTAAGTTTAGATTATGATTATCACTATTTTTCACAAATTTACTTTTGTTCTTGTGGGTATACAATAAAATTTCATAAATATACTGTGAATACACTGTAAGGATGTTAATATGCTTAAACTTATCTCTTAATGACTCCCGAGACCCCATTCCATAGATAGTCCTGATAGCCCTCTTCTGCAACACAAAGATGCATTCAATATCGGCAGCGTTACCCCACAGTAGTATGCCATATGTCATGATACTGTGGAAGTAGCTGAAGTAGACAAGACGCGCCGTTTTAATGTCTGTAAGTTGTCGGATCTTTTTGACAGCATAGGCTGCTGAACTAAGCCTGGCCGAAATTTTCCCGATATGAGGCCCCCATTGCAATTTGGAGTCTAACGTTATGCCCAGAAAGACAGTGTCATCGACCAATTCTATTATATCATCCCTAACCTTAACACTGGTTTTAACAAGTCTTACATTAGGTAAGGTGAATCTTACACATTTAGTTTTATTTTCATTTAATAATAAATTATTAGCACAAAACCAGTGGACTATCCTAGAGAGGGTAATGTTTACATCGTCAAGTTCGCGCTGTCCACGTTTAACTTTAAATATTAAAGAAGTGTCATCAGCAAACAAAACTACCTCGTGGTCGTCTCTTATGAGGTGAGGGAGATCATTAATATATACTAGAAAAAGAAAAGGTCCCAAAATTGAACCCTGCGGTACCCCCATTGCTACAGGAGAACCAGGTGACTGTTTACCATTGATCACTACTTTCTGGACCCTATCACTTAAGTAAGAATTGACGAAATTCAAGGCCGTCCCCCGGATTCCGTAATGATCAAGTTTCTTAATTAAAGTCTGGTGCTGAACGCAATCGAAGGCCTTAGATAAGTCGCAGAATACACCATAAGCATCATATGACTCATCCCAGGCCCTGTATATACACTCTAATAATTTAATTCCGGCATCAGTGGTGGACCGACCACGAGTGAAACCGAATTGTTTTGTATGTAATAGTTTATTAACGTTAAAGTGATTTTGCATTTGATTAAGCATAATTTTTTCAAAAATTTTACTAAATGTAGGTAGTACAGAAATGGGACGGAAATTGGACGGATCTGAAGTACTACCCGATTTAAACAGGGGAATTAATTTACTAGATTTCATTAAATCAGGGAACACACCACTATCAACACAATTATTAAATATTAATACTAGTTCAGGAGCAACCATTTCAATAAAAGAATTTACTAAATACACAGAGATGCCCCAGAGGTCAGCTGTTTTAGCGGTTTTTAGGACTCCGTAGTTTCGTCATGTCTGTCCTCGCTTTCCTCCTAAACGGTGAGTTCTAGAAACATGAAACTTTGCATGGATATGTGTATTTACTACATTGATATAGAAGTGCTAAAAGAAAATCATGAAAAATCATTTTTTTTGGGTACCTCCCCTATGTAATCAGAATTTGTTTGTTCTTGCGTCATCCCCAGAGTGTGGGGTATCATTAGATAGGTCTTTTAAAAACAGAGAGGTTACTAAAAAGATTTTTTGATTTAAGAATTCGCTTGCGAGATATTCAACATAATTTTTTTTGACAAAATCTAAACGGCTAGCTCGAAAAATCTGAAAATATTTGTGATAACTGTAACGGATGGTATAACTCTGTTAGTTCAGGAGTTACAGAGGCTGTTATGGGTAACTACGGAACACTATCTTGTGCGTGTTGCCGCACATGGCCAGTTTTTACATTTGTTGCGGCAGTAAGTAGAAACCTCAGTCAATTTAGGAGTCTTATAGCGTCGTAACCAGAGCTACTACAATCCTAAGCTAAGCAGTAATCATCAACTTGAGCTAAATAAGTATGATAATCACGCTTTATACACGAGCCACCCACCTAGGTACCTATCTATCTACTATTTGGAATACAACCGCGTGTCTGTTCGCAATAACCTTGGAAACAGACACGCAGAATTTATTATACATACCTAACTAACTACCGAAGGGCCGCTTGCGCTGGCGGCTTTGCCAGTGTGAAATAATATTAGGACTTTCTAATTCCCGCGGGGACTCATTTCCGGGATCAAATGTAGCTCATATCACACCGTATTACATCAGCTATCTGCCAGTAAGAGTCCCGTTAAAATCGATGCTGTCGTTTCGGAGATTTGTCGGAACAAAAAGACACACAAAAAAATGTATCAATTTACTGAAAAGCTGTTTGGATTTACAGACATACACTTTAATTTTATCTGTATTTACCTATATGTGCATATACCTGTTTATCTTGTATTTGTGTAATATTAACTTTACCGCGTGTGTTTAATAATAACATAACCTAACAAAATTCCCCAACGCAAAACCTCTCATAAAATGAGATTAGCGTCAATCGTGTAATATCCCTGAATATCCCTCTCTTAATCTGTTTCCATTCAGATCGCTGTCGTTAGACAGAGATGAACATCTCACAATGAGCTTCGTATCATATCACAAGCAAGGTCAAGGACTACACTCCAGTGACGCGCGTTTACTATTTTAGGAAAATCAAATGTCGTGTTGCCAACGTGAATATTGTGAATGAATGTGGTATAATATTTATTTATTTAGGTAAAACCCAGGTAATGTTATTTAAATCTACGGCTCAGAATAAAAGGCCCCCTGGAATGTGTCGTGAGCGGCATCAAAACTACTACTTTGACTAGCGTCTCAATAAATGTGGACTATAATATTGTAAAGCACTTTGTGAGACGACACCCTAATGTCGTTACTTATGTACCTATAAAATGGTGACATCTCGTTATATTTTGTTTCAAATTTGATTTCTGTCGCTTAATTTAATGTTCGGACATGCATGTATTATTATTATTTTTTTCATAATTTTAGGGAAATTATTGAATGACTACCTTTTTATTCTGACATGCTAACATGCTAATTATTATTATTTGTAATCTAATTGAAATTACGGAATGTATAAAATGTTTGTTGCTAACAATATTTCAAACAAAATGTAAAAATTGTTAATGAATAAATAAATACAATAAATTCTAACTATAGTAACTGTCCCGGTTAAGTTAAATCCGCCTATAATTAAATCTGCTAGTAAAATTCCCATTAAAATAGGTTCAGCCGTTTCTAGCTAGAGATTGGCAAATTATACTACTTGACTGCCTCGGTGGCGCAGTGGTATGAGTATGCGACTGCCGGCCCTGGGGTCCCAGGTTCGATTCCGGGTCGAATCTTATTATTTGTGTGATCCACAAATGTTTGTTTCGGAGTTTGGGTGTTTTCTATGTACATTATTAATGTATTTAGAAATATATAAGTATGTTTATCAGTTGTCTAGATCCCATAGCACTTGCTTAGTTTGGGCTAGATGATGTTGAGTGAGAATGTCTAAAAATATATTTAAAAAAATAGAAAGTCTATAGAAGATATTCACACATCACGCTTCTATTCCCAGAGGGGTGCCTAGTGCGCTACACACTCACACTTATCCAGTGAGGTTGCTAGTCCCACGTTATTCGTTATAGGGAGAAACACTAAAGAGAAGCTGACAGTAACTAAAGAGTTACTGTCAGCTTCTCTTTAGTGTTTCTAAGCTAAAGAGCTTTATAAAAGTAAATGATTGGTGGAGTATGATTCACGCACAAAGGCAAAATAAAAGATGTTTATTGTGTGGGAGCCCTTAAATATTATTTATATTTTGTTTTTTTTTTAGTATTTGTTGTTATAGAAGCAAAAGAAATACACAATCTGTAAAAATTTCAACTTTCTAACTATCACGGTCCATGAGATACACCCCAAGACAGACGGACGGACTGACGGACTGACGGACAGCGAAGTCTCAGTAATAGGGTTACCATTTTACCCTTTGGGCACGGAACCCTAAAAACTACCAAAGTACTATTTTAGTAGTATTTTTAATTTGCTAGTGACAACACCAAGTTATTTGGCGGGGAATTTTATGGTTTTTGATTGTACATCGTGCGCCCGCGCCGATTCCTCTATAACTATTGTGGTGTTCGCGCCAATTTGTTTATTCGCAATCGTTCGGTCACAGTCGACGGTCGTGTGAGTGAAAGAATTAGTATACCAAAGAATACATAATATTTTATTACATACCAAGTTTACCGGGAGTTTACCGGGAGTTTACCGGGAGGAACTACCACACATTATAGTAAAGCAATAATACTGAAACTATCTACTATTGTGAAATTTATTTCTGTATTCGGTGAGTAAAATAAATCTTAGGTATTTATTTCTAAATTAATAAAACTCGTATCTAAATAGTAATAGTTGTCAAACCAAAACAATTAACAAATTAATATGCCCGACGTCCGCCGCCATACCGCGATGCTGTCGCGAACTTGAGAACAATAGAATACAATTTAATAGAAGATCCTCAACATGTGGTCTTAAGTGCGGCCCCATCATTTCTATTTTTAGACGTAATAGAACTGTTTATACATTATAATAAATTATGTTCAAGTGTTTGTTTAAAATTCCAAAATAACAGCTTTACACTAAACAGATTTAAAAAGTTTATTTTAATCTATTCTCGTTCCCTTATCTATCGTATATAAATAGACAAAATGAATTGCCATCTATTCGTTTAAGTATCTCGCTAAAACTCGAGAATGGTTGGAACACATTTGGCTAATTTGGGTACCTACTATTGATATATTTCTGAAAATTCAGGGAAGGTTTAAAAGATTTTTATTAAACCGGGATGGCACAGCTAGTCTTTTAAAATTATCTCTGTCTGTCTGTTCCGGCTATCCCTGAAATGGCTGAAAAGATTTTAACTGGACTTTTACTGCTTTGATGTTAACAGTAACTTAGGCTACTTTTATGCCGGGAATTAGTTCCCGCGGGAATCAAGATCAAGAAAACTTCCAAGTGGGCGAGGCCGTAGATTTGTACAAGGTACCTATTACACACACTAATATGGTTTATAGGTTTCCCGGCTTATCATAGATTGAACTTATCTTTCTAAACACATATTGATTTAAGATATTGCACATTGATGCGATTAAAGAGAAGCAGATAAATAGTATAAGTACTTAGACATCCACTTACTAAGTAGCTTAGCTAAGTAAGCTTCAAGTACAGTGATCTGTTGTTGTTACTTTCCAGCGTGACATTACACTCAACCAGTGAGTACCTAGATATAGCGTAGCAAGTGAGTAGACACAGCAGTTAGTACACTATGGCCGGCTACGATTCCTCCATCCCTGAGGATGACGCGTGGGAGAGACTCGGGAAGGCCAACGCGAGGTTTGGGTTCATCCCGGAAGCTCACCTGGGGCCTAACACTGTTGCGGGCTTTCGTGATATGTCGCTCGGAAGGATTAAGAATGGAAAACCCGTTGGTATGAGCTAATTTTAGTTTTAATAACTAAATATTATATTAATCGTTAAGTACTAGATACAATTGCGTTCCTTATGTTATGCACGTATGACGTTTGACGTCAAAAGTTGTGTGCGAGTTGCAAATATGACTTCATACTTGCATAATGGCGTAGCGCCGTTATTGTCAAGTAGGTACAGAAACTTCATAAAAAATCCTTAGTGCGATTGATTGTAGAGACTATATTGTTGTCTATTTTAATTTCTACCCCTATTACCAGCTTTCGGGAGTTTGTCAATAACCAATGATATCTGAGGACATTTCAACCAATGTGTATTAATTTTGGTCTTTTGACCGACATTTTCTGCGTCATCGTTGCCTATCGACAAACTCTTACGATACCTTACTCTACGAACTCATGGGTCTGGTCGATTCAATGCCACCATATAAGTCGTTACGTTTCGGTATCTGCCAATGATATGTAGGTACAGACTTCCCAGTATAAGTTAGCGTTCCACTTCCAGTGGAGGCACCACATTACATTACAACAAGATCTCAGAACAATAAAAATTACATAGGTATAAGTAATTGACCGAGCGAGCGAAGCGTCTCAGTTTTAACTCGAGGACTGGCCGATTTGGCGTTGTTGGTATGTGTGTCAGTTCCGGTCTACAGGCCGCATTTTTCAGCCGATTTTCATGAAATTTGGCACAAGTGTTCTTTGTTGCAAGGCGCAACTTTTGTCGAAGGGATTTTTTGAATGGGGGGGAAATGGGGGGAAAATTATATTTTTAGCCGATTTTCATGAAATTTGCCACAAGTGTTCTTTGTTGCAAGGCGCAACTTTTGTCGAAGGGATTTTTCGACTGGGGAGAAATAGGGGGAAAATGCGAAACTAACGCGAGGTCTACTGTTCACAGAACCACTAGTTAAATTAGTTCGCTTTTTTGCCACACGCCAACTTCAGTACTGTTCACAGTGTGACTTACGAACCCTCATTGGCGGAATCTCAAATCAGCCTATAGAAGTCCGCTCATTCAGAAAAATCTCATTGGTAGACTCAGGAATTGACCAATGAGAGTTCACAAAGTCTACTGTCTGTGATGAATGTGAATAGCGCTTTATTATACTAGACAACCTGTACCTCGGTTGGAGCTGTCCTCGTGTCGTAAGAGGTACACAATATCTATCTACTACGGTACCTTGTACTTATGGTGACATTGTATCCCCAGGCGCACATACAGTCCGCATCAACAGCGGCGGCAACCAAGGACCGAACATCAGCTTCCACCCTCCAGGGCAAAGCGCCGTGAAGGTGAAGGTCTCCCCGGGGGTCGTCAAGGGCGCGGACGCGGTCTGTAAAACGCTAAAGTACGCCGGAGTGACCCTCACCGTCGCAGCCGTGGCCTTCGACTTGTATAAGATCGGTGCCGCCTTCGGGGAGGATCTGAAAATCAAAAAGAATTGCACAGAAATTATTCAAGAGCTGAAGGATGCTATCAAGAAACTGAAAAGTAAACTGAAATCGACGAGCGATCGTTGCGAGAGAGAAGAACTAAATAATGCCCTTGAATATCTGAGGAATGTCCTACGAGATGTGAAGAGGACGCGGAAGGTTCCTGTCAAAACGATTAAGACAATGAGTTCGGTGGGGGGAGGGTTCGGAGGCGCCATGGCGGGGGGCTCCGGGGGGGCGTGGGCGGGGGCCGAGGCTGGGGCTGCGGTCGGAGCGTTCTTCGGTCCCGTGGGACTGGTGGTGGGACCACTCGCGGGAGGGGTCATTGGCGGGATCGCGGGAGGCGTCGGGGGGAGCTACGTCGGAGGGAAGACTGGCGAGGCGGTCGCTGACACGGCGCTACAACTCGCTGACTCGGATGACTCGGATTCTGATTAGATAGTTGTATTTTGTCCATTTTAATGACAATATTTTAGCAATATGTTTATGCATTGTGTCCACACTAGTCCAAAGGTGCGTCATCTCCGAGGCAGTACGTGTTGTGTATTGTAGATGTTAAGTTTTGTAAAATGCGATTACATTTGATGTTGTATGATATATATTGGCATAATAGGTCTATTTTTATGATATTGTAAAACAAAAACACAAATAAATATAATTGTGTTATCGCTTTGTACACTTTGTATAATCAAGTGTTTAATTTCCTTCGTCATAACCCGAATGAGTAACTGATCCTTACACTCAAGTGTACTATTGTACTGAGTAGTGAGTAAGTATATCACGTTCCTGGTGACGGCCGCCATCTTGACGGGACTACATAAACAGAAAAGGCGTGTTCATATTCCTGAAATATTTAGACAGTAGATATTGCTCAAACGAATGTAATCGGTGGGACTCGAACCTTTTCTTTCTAAGGGGTATGCTATAACCACTAAGCTACGATGCCTAGTGTTTTCAGTCTACTGACGAGAGTCCATAAGTAGCGAGATTTTTCGCGCCTTTTGTTTAAGGATGCTACTCCCACTGATGATAATATGAACACTCCTTTGCTTGCGAGAATCCTTGTCAAAACGTCAACAATGTCAAAAGGACAACTATCCCAAATTCCAAAAGGAATTAACCGATGAGATCCCTATCACGCCACCACAGCTCCAGGGTCTGTGACCCGATCACAGTTACATCCGGCTCGAAGGACCATCTGAGGTGCCATAATATAATATTATGAACAGACTGTAGAGATTCTATTCTGTGGTATGTAACATCTGTCCTGGCTGTTAGAATTATTATAGATATATAATTATTATTAGAACCGGTATATTTAGACATATACACCGTGAAAATACCACCGTTAAAAAAAAATACTTTGGACTCAGTTTCGATAATAGAACCGACTGGGAGTATTACTTTGAAAAAACAGACACATTTTTATTTAAATCTTAAAATTGATGTAGTCTCTAGACATCAAATGAGTATTTCGAGCAACTTAACGTAAGAAACTCATACTAAGCCTACAGAGGCGCTCGGCAACATACATAGGCTGCAGCAGCCACGGGCCGCGGAAAATTTTGTTAAAAAAATATCGCAATTATACTGGAAAGTCGACCCCAACTGGGTTGAGAAAAGGCTTAATTAAGTAGATGATGGATGATAGTAGGTAGCTAATAGTACTCGTATAAGAATTATATTATCTGTGCTAATAGGTTAGGTACTAGTTATGCACCCAGCGAACAGTTCCCCGCAATAACCAGCGCACATTTGATAGATCAATTCCCAGATTCCCGGACACAATTACTTCAAATTCCCATTCGACCCCATACAAATGGAGTCCAAATTAGCACAAGTCCCATTTGACTTGTTCATTAGCAGAAGTCCTCCCAAGGCCAACCTGGCTTGCGAGTGGTGCTCCTGCCGAACAGACCGAAGCTCTCACAAACCTAAATGTTCCCGACAAGCGGCAATAGCCTCCACACCTATCTCGTGGCTCTTGCTTCGTAATATTGCGCAATATTATTCATTCCGTAGTAGTAAATATTGAAACATTGCAACTTTTCTCACAAAGTTTTCAAAGCTTAAAATTATATTCTGCAATAGTTTATCTTGCAGTGTGTAGGCTTAATATTGTGAAAATTTAGTCTACTATGGAGATCAGTGTGAAGCGGGTGTTATCATAACCTAGGTCACCTCAGCGGTTTCTTCAGTTAAGGGTAAATCCTTAACGTCTATTAAAAACCTTTCATGAGTGTAGACTGACATTCTTTCATGAGTGTAGACTGGCATTCTTTCATGAGTGTAGACTGGCATTCTTTCATGAGTGTAGACTGGCATTCTTTCATGAGTGTAAACTGGCATTCTTTCATGAGTGTAGACTGGCATTCTTTCATGAGTGTAGACTGGCATTCTTTCATGAGTGTAGACTGGCATTCTTTCATGAGTGTAGACTGGCATTCTTTCATGAGTGTAGACTGGCATTCTTTCATGAGTGTAGACTGACATTCTTTCATGAGTGTAGACTGGCATTCTTTCATGAGTGTAGACTGGCATTCTTTCATGAGTGTAGACTGGCATTCTTTTCTACCATTCTATAATTTTAATTTTCCTTTTTTGGTTAATTCCACATATGCACTATTGACGACTCACTCGGACTGTAACATCTGTTCTTGCTGTTGCAATTACACAGTGGTTATGGACTCTCTATCTCGTCCGGTGACGGCTATAGGCGTGATGTATGTCTGTTTAGCTTGCGTGATTTCGTTCCCAATTCCCGCGGGAACACTGAGATAAGGAGTAGACTTAGTATGTTACTCAGGTATAGTAGCTACATATCTATGAAAGATTTTCAAAATTGGTTCAGTAGTTACAGTTCATATTCAATTCCAACAATCAAACCTTTGCTCTTTTATATATTTCTTAGTATATATTGAGCAATGACCGTACAGAAGTTGGCCACTGAATTACTGATTCACTCTGATAGTTGAATTTCAAAATACTTATTCATTTCGATAACTTCTATATTTATATAAATAAAAATTAATCGCCGTTCGTTTGTCTCGCTAAAACTCGGCAACGACCGGACCGATTTGGCTCATTTTTGTCTCGGAACATTCAAGGAAGTTCAGGGAAGGTTTAAAAGGGCGGCGGCGCGAAGGGCGTTCGCCCAGACACCTAGTAATAAATAAATAAATATTGTTGGACATTCTCACACAACATCATCTAGCCCAAACTAAGCTATAAGCTTGTGCTATGGGATCTAGACAACTGATAAACATACTTATACATTTCTAAATACATACATATAGAAAACAACCGAAACAAACATTTTGTGGGCACACAAATATTTGATTTGGCCCAGAATCGAACCCGGAGACGGTAGTCGCATACACACCACTACGCTACCGAGGCAGTCTTAAACAAAATCAGTAACTAACGTTATTATGATTATTATTTCGTTTATTCAATTAAATACTTATTTTAAACATTTTTAAATATAAAAAATAGTGACCCACCAGTAGCGGAGTAGGACCCAAACTACCGGCGGTGGAGGCTACAGACTAAGAAACCTCCTAACAATACGGCACGTGTCGAGGATAACAAATAGTCTTCTGAATGTGTCCGTCAGAATGGCTGGTTGCCTGCCTCATTTAGCATCGAGACAGTGATTAAAAATTGCTACCTAATTGCTACTGTTTGCTACCTACAACTAAATAATTGCTACCTCATTAATTTTTAAAACATAAGGAATAACAATGTCACCAGCCATTCTGACGTCAGAATGGCTGGTCAGCGCTTAGTTTGAGTAAACTAAACAGAGTTGAGTTATTGTTTTAGCTTCAATAATTGCTACCTACTCACCTATCAATTTGAGAACTAATTTATGATTATTTATTTACAACTTACGTGTGGTTTACTAAAACTCAATGTACGGTTGCCAAAAAAAATTAATTACATACACTTATTAATTTATTATAGAACGTTATTACCTACTTAAAAGCAAGTTACTCATAACGACAATACTTAAATATTGGCTCAAAACATTTGCACAGAGCTTTATGTGCACCAAACAAAAAGTTTAAGTATGAAAGTCAACAAAATATACAAAATGCAATTAAAAAAACAATGGTAAGTAAAAATTTTTTTAAGAAAAAACTTTTTAGCATTAATTAATAGCATTAATTTTTCGCAGATTCTGCGAAAAATTAATGCTATTAATTAATGCTAAAAAGTTTTTTCTTAAAAAAAAAAAAATTTTTACTTACCATTGTTTTGTCATGGATTTTCGCCAAGTAACGCCTGTTTCTATCCAATATTTGAAAATGCAATTAATTAAGACGGAGTGCAGCGGAGTCTTCTCTAAGATGGGCCCAATCGAAAATGTATGTAAAACGATACCGGTCGCAATTTTAAACGTATCGACTTGAAATTTGTCTGCAGATAGAACACATTAACGTGCTTTGCTATATAGTTATTGGTGTATGTGGCTCTTATAGTTTTTGAGTTATTAAGAATTAAAGAAACATGCCTTTGACAGTATATTAAAAAATTCGCCTCGCGCACGAAATTTAAATTTTTAAATGCAGCTTTTAAGAGTTTATTGTTGGCTCGCGTCATTGTTGAAAATTATTTTTATTTTTAATTTTTATATTTTTTAGAGGTTAGGTAGGGTTCTCCGTCTTACTTATTTCAATGTAACCGCCCGCGTTCCAGCGAATACCTAATATTAGTTTCGCTTATTAGCGTATATTAAACAATGCGGAATAATCTTAGTGACACTTTTTGTAACCTTATTACGCATGTCGTCGTAACACTGCCAAAGATTTCCACGTCTGCAATTTGCCTTATAGTGCTTAAGTACTGATTTTTTAGTCAGCAACATATACACATAAAAATTTTGCTAATGAAGGTATCGCAACATTATTTCGTTGCTACAGTACCTTCACTTATAAATTAATTTGTCCAATCCATAATACTATTGAGTTAGCTCATTGTAATTGATTTAACTTTTTCCTGGTATTCTTGTTGACAAAAATATATAAACTTCCTATTTATATTTATATTACGTTATTGCAATAATGAAGAGAGGTAGGAAGTTTTTGGTGCCATTAGAAGAGCAGAAAAAAAAAGTGTGTGTGTCAGCTCCGACGCACGAACTGGAGTTTACTCCTTAAGTACGAGGTAGTAGTACTTTCTAATTTGGTATGGTTAGATAACCATACCAAATTAGAAAGTTGCGCACTAGAGGTGCGCACCAAAAACGTGACACGATTTTCGTTACTTGTTAGTAGGTTTTACCCCTCGGACTTTTCTCATACCGGGCGCCTTATATATGAAAATCGATTCTTAAGGAGTAAACTCCAAAATATTTCTATTGTTTAAAAACTGCTTAAAAACTGTTTAAAAATGTAAGTCACTATAAGGCACATTGCAGACGTGGAAATTTTTGGCAGTGTTACGACGACATGCGTAATAAGGTTACAAAAAGTGTCACTAAGATTATTGCGCATTGTTTAATATACGCTAATAAGCGAAACTAATATTAGGTATTCGCTGGAACGCGGGCGGTTACATTGAAATAAGTAAGACGGAGAACCCTACCTAACCTCTAAAAAACATAAAAAATAAAAATATAAAAATTAAAAAAAAACATATTCAAAAATTACGCGAGCCAACAATAAACTCTTAAAAGCTGCATTTAAAAATTTAAATTTCGTGAATAAAGTAAATTGAGACCATCTTAGGGAAGAATCCGCTACACTCCGTCTTAATTAATTGCATTTTGTATATTTTGTTGACTTTCATACTTAAACTTTTTATTTGGTGCACATAAAGCTCTGTGCAAATGTTTTGAGCCAATATTTAAGTGTTGTCGTTATGATTAACTTGCTTTTAAGTAAGTAATAAAGTTCTGTAATAAATTAATAAGTGTGTAATTTTTTTTTTTGACGAGTACCTTGAGTTTTAGTAAACCACACGTAAGTTGTAAATAAATAATCATAAATTTGTTCTCAAATTGATAGGTGAGTAGGTAGCAATTATTGAAACTAAAACAATAACTCAACTCTGTTTAGTTTACTCAAACTAAGCGCTGACCAGCCATTCTGACGTCAGAATGGCTGGTGACATTGTTATTCCTTATGTTTTAAAAATTAATGAGGTAGCAATTTTTAATTACTGTCTCGATGCTAAATGAGGCAGGCAACCAGCCATTCTGACGGACACTTCTGAATCTGACTCTTGATCCAACAATCTAACGAGAGTCTCTTGAGATGTTGATCGAGACTCTTCGCTATTAATCCGTTTGCCGAAACGACCACCGGGACAATGATCGTCGAGTCTACGTCTCACATGGCGGTTATCTCGAAGGACAGATCGAGGTACTTACTAAGTTTGTCCTTCTCTGCCTTCACGAGATTCACTGCCCGACGCTGATTATTATAATTATAACTAGTGGTCCCGGCGAATTTCGTACCGCGTGAAATTTTGCTTATAAACCTTCCCTGAACCTCCACGAATATTTTAAGACCCAAATTATCCAAATCGGTCCAGCCGTTCACGCGTGATGTCGTGACCAAGGGATATAGGGATTCATTTTTATATATAGAGATATTGTGTGGGAGAGTGGAAGTACAAACAAACAAACAACTCACATATTTATGTATAGTATAATATTACAAACACATTTAATGTAATAATGATCACACTTTGCCACTCAACTGTTGTCAATGATATTAACAAAACGAACTCGTGTCAGCGCGACCCTGCAGCCCTGCAGCCCTGGACCCTGGACCCTGGACCCTGGGTGTGGCTCCAAACTATTTATATTTAATATTCCTAATATAATATAAACTAGCGCCGCGCCCTGCCTTCTCTCACACACATGTTACTGATACGGTAAATGTGATTAATGTGAAAGTGATGAGTTATTACCGGTCATTCTATAGTGCACGGCAACGGCAACAGGCTTGCCACCTATTACGTGGGACCATAGACATACTCCGCCTACCTCTTCGGAGATATAGGCGTGATGTAAATCTATCTGTCACCACTACATATCACTATATAGTATCAAACAAGATCGTCCGTTCTGTATGCGTAGATATTCAAAACTACGCAACGGAGTTTGATGCGGTTTTCACCAATGGATAGAGTGGTTCTCGAGGAAGGTTTTAGTGTTCATAGAATTTGTCAAGCGAGCGAAGCCGCGGGTATCTGCTAGTTTTTAATAATCACCCTCAAGGTTTTTTTTTTAATTCCGCGAGACCATGTCCATTGCTGTGGGCGTCTCCAGTGACCCCAGAAGGTATTTCCAGTGGCGCCCGGCAGACTTTGGCCTCTTCGGATCACCCTCATGGTTTGGTAAATGTTATTACAGTACAGAAAATCACTAATAGCAGTTATACTGTGTGTTTAGTGTTGTGACGTCACCGTCACCGTCACCGTCACCGCGGGCACATCGACACAGGTAATGGTTTCCTTTCTTAGATCAATCGTTTTTATACAATATATTATTATGTACATAACTTACAAATTACAAAACATTAAAAATCTTATTTTCACTTTTACCACAAATTTGTTGGTAATTGTTATTAAAGACCGGTAATTATTCATAATGTTCAATTAATCACATTTACCGAAACATAACGCTCGCAGCCAGAGAGAGCAGGCAGAGGTGTATATACGACATTATTGTTTAAGGCGTTCATACACGAAGCGCTCTGAGATTTGGTTTTTATCATAATATATTTTTCGGACATTTTGGGGCCATTCATAAATTACGTCACACAATAATTCTTTAATATTAGTGACCGAAGTAGGTATTGAAACTAAAATATTAAAACTCTAAATATGTAACATGAAAACACGTCAATAATTGTCACAAAACCCCGACTTCAAATTCGACCAAATAATAGTCAGAATGGGACCAAATTCTAACAGACAACAGAAAAGACACGTAAAGCAGAAGTTTTCAAATAAAAAAAACTAAATCGAGATATGAGGTAACAATCATAAAAAATACATTCGAATTGAGAACCACGTCCTTTTTAAAGTAGGTTTAAATACGTTTATATACTTAAGTGTAAGGTTTAGACTAACGTATTCTGTTTTAGAATTTACACGCGATATACTAGTGGCAAGCATGTACAAGCCGCGCACCATGTGAGTGGGATAGAACCTTGTCACAATAACCGCTCCGTGACGTCATCTATCGCTGAATGATCTGCGTCACTATGACGTCCCCAACATGGCCGCTCATTCCATTGTCATCTTGTGCGGCTTACAATCCATGAGACGTAATATATGGATGGCCCCTTAACACAGGACCGCCGTATCGTGACTCACCTGGTGATCCAACTCGCGCTTGACACAACACTAGACTTTAGTCTAGATCTAGACCAAAATTAAAACCTACAATATTTGACACCTAAACTTATATTTTGAGCTTTACAAAATCTAATAAGTACATAACATTATACACATATCGGTAAATATACATTACTCTAGTATACAGCTGTATACAGCATTTTACAAAATATTCATCGTATGTTTCCGTAAGAACTCATTTTTAGATACAACCCGTTATAACTAGTAAGAACGAGTTGTTACTAAAAACGGGATCTTACGGTAACATATACAATTCATTTGGTTCCACGCGAATAGTACAGAGATATTTGGCTACAAATAAACATAAAAATAAATTATAGTACATAAAAGTACCGTCAGATTGTTTAGTTCATTATTATAAAAGTATTATTGACAAAGTTATACATATTGTTTGTTTGTTGGACATTCTCACACAACGTCATCTAGCCCAGACTAAGCTATAAACTTGTGCTATGGGATCTAGACGACTGATATACATACTTATATATTTCCAAATATACATTATTATACATAGAAAACACCCTAACTCCGAAATAACAAAACAATTCTGATCACACAAATATTAGATTCGACCCGGGAATCGAACCCTCACTCCGGAGTCAAATGCCGAAGCACCACCGAGGCACTGTCATCATATTCATGTCTTTATCCTTGAAGGGGTGGACAGAGGCATTCTTCATTCTCAAAAAGCTCGAAAACGGGAAAATGATTGTTCCACACATGGGACTAATAATTAGTATACATATACTAATAGAAAAGAGTGGCCGTGAGTTTATTGCCAGGTTATGTCTCTCAGGCTCTACTTATTGTTTTGCGAATCTGGCAGTAAATGTAAGTTTAGAAGCAATTTAGACTTTAATTATAACCTTTATAAGTGACTGAATTTCATAAGTGTTACCTTGTAACCCACTTGAATAAACATATATGTTTCATTTTCATTTTTCGTAGTAAAATGTTTATGAAAATATTAAATAATAATATAAAGTACAGCGATACCCTTGTAGTACACTTGTAGTACACTTGTAGTACACTTGTAGTACACTTGTAGTACCCTTGTAGTACACTTGTAGTACACTTGTAGTACACTTGTAGTACACTTGTAGTACACTTGTAGTACCCTTGTAGTACACTTGTAGTACACTTTTAGTACACTTGTAGTACACTTGTAGTACACTTGTAGTACACTTGTAGTACACTTGTAGTACACTTGTAGTACACTTGTAGTACACTTGTAGTACACTTGTAGTACCCTTGTAGTACACTTGTAGTACACTTGTAGTACACTTGTAGTACACTTGTAGTACACTTGTAGTACACTTGTAGTACCCTTGTAGTACACTTGTAGTACACTTGTAGTACCCTTGTAGTACACTTGTAGTACACTTGTAGTACACTTGTAGTACACTTGTAGTACACTTGTAGTACACTTGTAGTACCCTTGTAGTACACTTGTAGTACACTTGTAGTACCCTTGTAGTACACTTGTAGTACACTTGTAGTACACTTGTAGTACACTTGTAGTACACTTGTAGTACCCTTGTAGTACACTTGTAGTACACTTGTAGTACACTTGTAGTACACTTGTAGTACCCTTGTAGTACACTTGTAGTACACTTGTAGTACACTTGTAGTACACTTGTAGTACACTTGTAGTACACTTGTAGTACACTTGTAGTACACTTGTAGTACCCTTGTAGTACACTTGTAGTACACTTGTAGTACACTTGTAGTTTCAGTACTGCATTTGATTAAGTTATTGACTAAATGTAAACAAATATTAAAAGGGTTTCTTTTATTTAGGCTTTGCATTGAGAAATAAAAAGCACTAGTCCGAGACGCCCAGGACTCTAATTGTCTATGCCACAGCAACTGGCACGTAAGATTTTGTTATATTTCATCAATATTTCATCGCAAGGCAACAGGTTTAATTTTTTTTTCAAAATTACAATATAGCTGCTACTTTTGACGGCAATAGGCTTGCCACCTATTACATGGGACTAAAAATACTGGCAAATTGTGGGTGTGTAATGCACCTCTGCCTACCCCTTCGGGATATAGGCGTGATATGTATCTGTCTGTCTTTATAAATTCTCAAGTCCCACGACAACACATAACCTATAGCACTCTAATATTTCACTTATTTATTTAGCGGAGCTCAATCTTAGGCGACAAGTGTAAATCGTTTGTAACTCCTCCGAAACGGCTCAACCGATTTTGACCAAATTTGGCATGCTGGTCGACATCATACCCGGGAGTGCATATCTCTCAAATTATGAAAATAGAGCTGACCAAGGAGGAATAATCATCGAAAATGTCCTGGACATCACCGAAAAACCAAATGATTAAATGGTTGCCATGGAAACACGTGCGTCAACAATGAAAACAGATTTTTTCATTCGATTAATAAAACTAAGTGTTCGATTCTGATTCTGATATGTAATAAAAACATTTGCTCCGCTCGACATTTGCAGTTAGCAGGTAACTCGTTTGACACTAATGTAATTACAAAACTAACATTTGACCCGACCCGGGGCTTGAACCCGCAATGTTCAACAACAACAATATACATCATCACACTAGTGGTTTGTACGCATGCGCATGTATATGGTGCGGTAAATGTGATTAATCGTAATTTATGAATAATTACCGGTCAATTAACAACAATTACCGTCGGGGTAAAAGTAAGTTTTTCATAATACTTGTTCGAAAAATATCAAGTCAAGTGCGAATCGAAGTCTCTCACCTTTTCTATAAAAATGCCAAAAAAAACCTTAAATATTTATTATATTTTGTTTATTTTTTAGTATTAGTTGTGATAGAGGCAACAGAAATACATCGTCTGTGAACATTTCAACTTTCTAACTATCACGGTTCATGAGTGACAGCTTGGTGACAGACGGACGGACGGATATCGTCGTCCCCGTTTTACCCTTTGGGTATTGAACCCTAAATATAACCATAATCTATGTACCTATCATTAATATACAATATACTATAACTGTAAAAAGTTATGAATTTAGAATTCAGGTGATTACATATTTGAGCCGTTTGGGGTTGAGACCCTGGGGTCATGGGGTCCGAGTGCTTATAGAGCCGCCGCGTATAGAGACATTGCTAAACGCCTAATCGATGCTTCTCAGGAGCAGAAGGCTGGCTATTTCCTGGCTCAAAGAATAAGTATCGCCATCCAACGTGGCCCTTATTCCAATTATTTGGGGTCGGCACAACAAGTCTTTCTCCTCCACACATCTCTGTCAGACGTCATCTCTCCTTGTCATATCCTCTTTCACACATTCCATCCATCTTTTCTTTGGCCTACCTCTACTCCTTAAACCCTCTACAGTCATACTTTGCATCTTTCTAACGACATTGCTTTCCTCTCTTCTCATAACATGTCCACACCATGACAGCCGCTCGCTTCTCAATATTTCGTTCTCTGGTGCAACTTTGAAACTTCCTCTAATATACTCGTTCCTTACTCTATCCATCCTTGTGACACCACACATTCATCTTAACTCTTTCTCTTTCTCTATCTTTCATCCGTCGCTTTTGGCCACACATGGAAGTCCATACAGGACGACAGGTCTGACGACAGTCTTGTAAATTTTCCCTTTAAGTTTCAAAGGAAATTGAGGGTCGCATATAGTGGCTTTGACCTGAGACTTTGATGATTTCTCCCTCGTCCTGGAGAGAGAGAGCCGAGGTATTGTTATTTAGTACTAGTGGTCGCCCGCGACTTCGTCCGCGTGGTAATTTGAATTGTTTCCCGTTCCCGTCGCGCCGCGTCATATTTTGAACAATTTACACAATATCTTTATAAATTGTAGCCTATGTGTTATTCTGATGTATAAGCTATATTATTGTAAAGTTTCATTAAAATCCATTCAGTAGTTTTTACGTGAAAGAGTAACAAACATCCATACATCCATACATACATACATACTCACAAACTTTCGCGTTTATAATATTAGTAGGATATTATAATTATTTATGTCGTAATTCTTATTGTAAATAAATTTCAATGTTATAACATGTAACAAATTACGAGGTAATTACTATTAATAATAATAATAATTAATGATATTCACATTTACCGTAACACATACACACATACACACATACACACATACACACATACACGGTATGGAACGAATCCCATTAAGTATTTAATTGAGTTTCAACCTAACTAAATAATACATAAGAGTCCATATTACAACAAATGTAAAAACCGTATGAAATTAAGTTTAGAAGGTATTGAAGGACAAACAGACAAGACAATGACACGTATTTTATAGAATTTAACGTACAATTAGCCGTGACATCTATCTATCTCACTCGCACTTATGTATAAAAGGGTAACGAGTGAGCGAGACGTCAAATACACAGTTTTACTGTTTGTTACAAGTTACATCGTAGACATTACATCACAGTTGTTTAAACTATTTACACTCAAATATGTTACCGTAAGATTCTGTCTTTAGTTACAACGCGTTTCAACTAATTGAATATCAGTCAAAACTAGTTATCACTACACAAAACGCATTTTAAGTTATTATTTATTATCAAAACGTACTAATATACAAAAAGTTTTAACTGAATAACAACTCATTTTGACTAGTCAAAACGCGTTCTGACTGAAACAGGGTTTTAACGGTAACATCAATATCTTACAGTCTACATTTCGTCTGTGTTTGTTGATCACAAAAGTACAGTCAGTATATCCTAGGAGTGCCTAGTCCCGCAGTAGTCCCTGCGCCTTGGGCGTGAGTTTCCGGACCCGGCCCCGGGACGAGATGGACACCGGCGCAGGGGGCAGGCCGGACCCGGGGCCCTCCCCGCTGGGGCCCTCCCCGCTAGAGTCCACGCCTGCACATACACACAATACTATGATATTGCTTCACCTTGTTACATCGACTATACGCCAGTGAAAAGACTCGTTAAAATCGGTTAAGCCGTTGCAGAGATTAGCCGGAACAAACAGATACAAAAATTAAAATAAGCCGTTTTATGTGAGTAGCGCATGTACTTTCATATGCATTTAGTAAACAGCTGGTAATAGTTTGGAGAATTTACTTCAATAAATAATTATGAAGTTGCAACATTTTTATTTTTGACTCCACAGATAAAGTAACAAGTGTGTATGTGTGTGTATGTGTGTTGAACATCAAAATAGAGAAAATAAATAAATGATGCGGTCGGGGGACACCCCCCCCCCCTCCCTTTTATTCGCAGATAGTAATTATGTGAAGCCTACTCTCTCTATTTGAGCTACATGTGGCACTGACCGTTGTTGAGGTGCGAGCGAGAGGGCGGCGGCGCGTGCGAGCGAGACGGCGCCGGGGGGGCGTGGCCGCTGTAGTACGTGTGGTCGCCGCCCGGGGTCTGCACAGTATACACAGGTTAGGTGACGTGCTACATGTTAGGTGACGTGTTACATGTTAAGTGACGTGCTACATGTTAGGTGACGTGCTACATGTTAGGTGACATGCTACATGTTAGGTGACGTGTTACATGTTAAGTGACGTGCTACATGTTAGGTGACGTGCTACATGTTAAGTGACCTGCTACATGTTAGGTGACATGCTACATGTTAGGTGACGTGCTACATGTTAGGTGACGTGCTACATGTTACGTGACGTGCTACATGTTAGGTGACGTGCTACATGTTAGGTGACGTGCTACATGTTAGGTGACGTGTTACATGTTAAGTGACGTGCTACATGTTAGGTGACGTGCTACATGTTAGGTGACGTGCTACATGTTAGGTGACGTGCTACATGTTAGGTGACGTGCTACATGTTAGGTGACGTGCTACATGTTAGGTGACGTGCTACATGTTAGGTGACGTGCTACATGTTAGGTGACGTGCTACATGTTAGGTGACGTGCTACATGTTAGGTGACGTGCTACATGTTAGGTGACGTGCTACATGTTAGGTGACGTGCTACATGTTAGTAGTCTGTCGTCGCAAAGATGCGTTCGATTGTTGCAGGTTATTGCTATCGTCACCTGCACTAATCATGCGACAGTTGCTATACGTCGCTAGCCAATCAGAGACGTACATTGACAATAGAATCATTACTAGAGATGGCGCGGCACACGGCTGTCACAACTGTAGTAGTGAACACTTACCAGTGAGTGCGCGGTGCGTGCGTGTGGTGCGTGTGGTGCGTGGCGTGCGTGGTGTGCGTGGTGCGTGGGGTAGTGCGTGCGGTGGTGCAGGCGCTGGGAGATGGCGGCCACACTGTCGTCCTCGCTGTCCTCGTTGTAGCGACGAGGAGCGCGGCGACGACGGAGGGCCACGCCCTGCCACATACAGACAGTACAGTACACACACACAGGGGGTGGACAGAGATGTAACTTGAGTAAGAACAAATATTCAACAGGATAAGTGAATATGTACATTCCAAGGTTCAAAAGTGCATTCTCATTATTACAACACAGTATAGAATTGTGTACATATTCATTGTACTGATAATTTGTAACATTTAATATTGAACCATAAATCTCCAACCTATATAGACTGGTAGAATCACGTACTCGAGGGCGCGCGAGGCGACGTTACCGCACTCGAAGCAGTGATGAATTACCAAATAGAATTATATAATAGACATAGTGGACAAAAAAAATTTAATAGATATTGAACAGTTATCTTTTTGAGTTATTGTCAATTGGCAACAACGTGAGCGATTTTTCAGTACTACTCTTCGTGTCTATGTATTGAAATTCTTTGTATTGAACAATAATATAATAGACCGAGTGGCGATGTTGTGTACTCACATGAGTAGTGGTGGTGGGGGCGGTAGGCGGCGTGCGGTACAGGTGCAGCGGCCGGTCGTCGTCCGTCGAGTAGCGCGGCCGGTACGAGCGGTCCGACTCGTAGCGCGCCTCCCCCGCGCCCTCCCCCGCACCCTCCCCCGCGCTCTGACCCTCCCCCGAGCCCGAGCCCTCCTCCGAGCCGGAGTACGAGGTGCTGGAGCAGGTGAAGCGTTCGCGGAACCTGGACAATTGATACATGACTTGTAGACTTCTAATTGTCAGAATGGGACATTACTGATATTGGGGACCTCATGGGAACTTACAATAAAAAAAATCAAAATAGGTTCTTTTTAATGTGTGTTACTCTCAGAGCAACTATCTCTATACAACATATGCATAGAGAGCTGATAACCGGTCTGAACCACTAACAACCACTTTGCACGTCAGAGCAGTCAAACAGTCGAGGAAGTTGCGGCAAAAAATGAAACTAACTATTGTATGTAGTTATTGTTCTGAGATCTTATTTTTGACGTGTTTTAATGTAATGTGGCGCCCCCTAGTGGAACGCTAACATATATTGGGCAACCTATATCAGAGCCGTTTAGTATTCGCCACGAAGAAAACGGGTGACACTCGCGCTCTATATATAGATAGTTGATCTGAGGTGTTACCTCATAACTCTCGACTGCGACAACCGTATATTCATTTATTAATTAAAAGCTAGCTCTCCCCGAAATATCCCAATTTAATTAGGTTCCGTTCCGGTAAAAGTCGGGGGATAAACTGTAGCTCACGATGAAAACATTATGCCTATAGGGAAAGCAATAACTGTAATTTTGTAAGGATCGGACAAAAAAATCGAAACACACAGACAGACGAAAGCAAAATTTTTCAGTCACAAAATGCAACAATACAGTACATAGATAGACACTGAAGATACATAGAAATCGCGATCTAGTATTAAACAAATCAGCGCCACCTACCGTCAACATGTGTGAACTAACATACCGTTTAGTTTTCCGCTTGTCCCTCGCTCTGCTCGCTCGCCCGCTGCCGCTCGTGTCGGATCGCTTCCGCCTCCGCTTGCGCGAGCGACGAGTCCGCGCGTCTCTGACACCGCCCTAACGTCACACATTATTGTTTGTTACTCAATAACACACATTTTACATTCAATAAATAAATAATTTGACAATTTGAAATGTTTCTTTTTGGAAAAGTTACTGTAAAATTATTTGAATTAATAGATTCTAAAATTATGCATTTTAATCTTTTGTAACATTTACTGCTAAGACATTGTGTTAGTTTTATTTTTAAAAACATGCGGGTTTGATGCACGGGTTGAGTACAAGTTTTGAAAAAATGTATGAATGCAGTTTTAGAGTTTTCGAAACGAAAATCTCTTATACAACAGTAATGTCCGTCCGTCAACTACTTTCTACTCGAGAACGGTAAGAGCTAGAGACTCAGTGTAAACGTCAATCGACTTAGCATAGTCGAAAACCCCCCGAAATGAACTAGACCTTTGACCTCTGATCTCAAGGTCAAGGTCAAGTCGAGAACGGTAATAGTTAGAGACTCAAGACCAGCTGCAATCAACTCAGCATGGTCAAAGACCTCTAAAGTGATGTTAAACTTCATGTCATGTGACATTTTTTAGATTTTATGAAAAAACTTTCGAAAACTATAAAATATATGGCAATTTTTTGCCATATTTTTAATTTGTTTATTTTTACTATAGTCTGTGACATGGTTCCTAAGAACAGATCTTCGTATGTGTTATAAAATCAGACTTTCCCATACTGACCCATTTGAATGTTACACCCTGTATACTTATTCTGTGCGTGTGTAATCAAATTCCTCCTAAATGGTTAGACTGATTTTGGTGAAATTTATAGTGAAAGTGCAGGTGGACTTAGAAGACAAGTTTTGGATCCGATATCTAGTATGACTCACGCCGCCGTCCCTGGCTCTCGGCTCGCGCTCGCTGTCGGAGTAGGTGAGCTCCACCTCGTCGTGCAGCTGCTCCTCCAGCACGGGGATGTCGGAGCACGAGCTGGAGCTGGAGCTGGAGCTGGAGCCCTCCCCGGAGCCCTCCCTGACGTCACTCGCCCACGACAGCGCGGACGTGGCGCCGTTCATGGTGGAGTACGTTCGGGAAGGACCTGTGTGAACATTGTGTTACAATATGGTCCAAGAGACTTGAAAGATCTACCTTCACTACAATTGGTAACCAGATGAGACAATTTTTTCACGGGTATAATTTTATCAATCACCAAAAAAAATGGAATTTAATTTTTATTTGTGCAATTTGTATTATGAAATAATTTCCAATCTATACGAATAATGTACGTCTAATTATAGATTTGTCACCTAATTTGGTGCCAAATAATGTTACAACGGTTATCCTAAAACATATCCACGTTTTCCCAAAGCAGTTGGGGTCGGCTTTCCAGTCTAATTGCGATGCGACCGAACTTCGATATTTTCCGTTAAACTATTAAATAAAAATGACTTTGATATAATATCAATCTTATTTACGATAGATGATAATAATATGTTAACATTATTCCGATATTATGAATTGACGTTCGTTTGTCTCTTATTGGAAGTTGCAATTTGTAACACTCACTCCCTCGGACTATTGGTTTTGAAACACTATATTTATAAATGAATGAACCTTTTTTTTTATTTTGATTTATTCTTATATTTTTTTTTTATTCAGATTATACGAATAAGCGTCACATAATAATTAACGGTAGGGCTAATCTGACTTAAAATATCATATTTTTATTAAAATGTATATTTTATATGAGGGGCTCGTGGTCTAGTGGTAACCGACAATGTTAACACATTGCAAAGGTTAAGCGACATCGAGTCAGGCCGGTCTTAGGATGGATGACCACTCCTTAAGACACCGAGACCCCTCCGTGCGTCTCCGGCACGTTGTCGCGTCGGTCCCGGTTGTCGTACGAACATCTATGGCAGTCGTTAAGTTGGAGAGAAGTTCGATGTCGCCCATGGGTTGTGGAGGTCACATAGGACACATAGGCAGTCGCTTCACGGACAATATCGGAGTTCAGCCGAATCGCAGTTAGACTGGAAAGCCGACACCAACTTTAGTTGGGAAAAGGCTCCGTGAATGATGTATATTTTATATGACTATTTTTGCTCGGATATTTTATCACGAAAATGTAATTTGAACTCAAATAGGTAAGTACCTATAAAGATAAATATTTTAAAACTTTTGATTAGGTAGGTGTAGGTATTTTTTTTTTACGTTTTTTGCCATGTCCCGCTTTCGACGAAAGAATCCTGCTTTTTCACTCAAAAAGTTCCAGAATCCCGACTTGGCGAAAAAAAATGTGACAACGCTGTCTGGTCACCAAACGGATGAAGGTCGATCTCCCACGCCTCCTACACTAGCACACAACGTACCGGGCACAGGCGCGGGCTCGGCGCTCGCACTAGCGCTACTGCTCTTGCTCTTCTTGCCGATGCCTTTACCTGCAGACAGACAGACATACATCGGTTCAAATGAAACTGGAACCACTTTTATAGCTTTTATAGAGATCGATATCACGGAGTCTGAAGATATTATGGGATTAAATAATTGTTACAATGGGACCAAATTAATATGGGACCACATGGGAATAGTAGCTATCAATCTATATATTTAATACGACAATTTGTCTGTCCGTCCGTCGCGTTCTTCAATTAATTTTTTTTTTTTTGAGGCGATACAAAGTTCGTCGGGATAACTAGTTAAATTTATTTTTGAATCGGTTCCAGTCAAAAGGTATGCAACGATTTTTTTTTATGTTCAAACTACGATGGTATGTCCGATTTTCATTTTTTTATGTTCAAACCTCGATGGTATGTCCGATTTTCATTTTTTATGTTCAAACCTCGATGGTATGTCCGATTTTCATTTTTTATGTTCAAACCTCGATGGTATGTCCGATTTTCATTTTTTTATGTTC
Organism: Nudaria mundana; assembly: GCA_963556515.1. Lineage (NCBI taxonomy): Eukaryota > Metazoa > Arthropoda > Insecta > Lepidoptera > Erebidae > Nudaria > Nudaria mundana. Next base: position 264,769 of record OY748309.1, read on the forward strand.
AAACCTCGATGGTATGTCCGATTTTCATTTTTTATGTTCAAACCTCGATGGTATGTCCGATTTTCATTTTTTATGTTCAAACCTCGATGGTATGTCCGATTTTCATTTTTTTATGTTCAAACCTCGATGGTATGTCCGATTTTCATTTTTTATGTTCAAACCTCGATGGTATGTCCGATTTTCATTTTTTATGTTCAAACCTCGATGGTATGTCCGATTTTCATTTTTTTATGTTCAAACCTCGATGGTATGTCCGATTTTCATTTTTTATGTTCAAACCTCGATGGTATGTCCGATTTTCATTTTTTATGTTCAAACCTCGATGGTATGTCCGATTTTCATTTTTTTTATATTCAAACCTCGATGGTATGTCCGATTTTCATTTTTTATGTTCAAACCTCGATGGTATGTCCGATTTTCATTTTTTATGTTCAAACCTCGATGGTATGTCCGATTTTCATTTTTTTTATATTCAAACCTCGATGGTATGTCCGATTTTAATTTTTTTTATATTCAAACCTCGATGGTATGTCCGATTTTCATTTTTTATGTTCAAACCTCGATGGTATGTCCGATTTTCATTTTTTTTATATTCAAACCTCGATGGTATGTCCGATTTTCATTTTTTTGTTCAAACCTCGATGGTATGTCCGATTTTCATTTTTTTTATATTCAAACCTCGATGGTATGTCCGATTTTCATTTTTTATGTTCAAACCTCGATGGTATGTCCGATTTTCATTTTTTTTATATTCAAACCTCGATGGTATGTCCGATTTTCATTTTTTATGTTCAAACCTCGATGGTATGTCCGATTTTCATTTTTTTTATATTCAAACCTCGATGGTATGTCCGATTTTCATTTTTTTTATATTCAAACCTCGATGGTATGTCCGATTTTCATTTTTTATATTCAAACCTCGATGGTATGTCCGATTTTCATTTTTTTTATATTCAAACCTCGATGGTATGTCCGATTTTCATTTTTTATGTTCAAACCTCGATGGTATGTCCGATTTTCATTTTTTTTATATTCAAACCTCGATGGTATGTCCGATTTTCATTTTTTTTATATTCAAACCTCGATGGTATGTCCGATTTTCATTTTTTTTATATTCAAACCTCGATGGTATGTCCGATTTTCATTTTTTTTGTCCAAAACTACCCTCACACCACACGTTATCACTGTGGTAAGTTTGAATTGAGATCGGTTCCGGCGTTTAGGAGGAGTATGCGGACAAACGAAATATATGAGTCGCCTCAGTCAGATACCCTCCTCCTTTTCAACCGACTTTCAAAAAAGGAGGGGTTCTCAATTCGACTGCTTTTTTTCTTTTTTTAATGTTTGTTCTTTATATATCTCTGGACTGGGTAAACAGATTTTTTGACGAATCTAAATAATTTTCTAAAAATTTCAAAGATAATAGGTATGCGTTATTTTATTATTTTATTTTATTACAGATTTAGATTGTTTTTTTAAATGATATTTTAAAAAAAATTTAAATGAGACCACTTGGGAAGTAGTAGCTACTTCCCAAGTGGTCTCATTTAAATTTTGGTCCGATTCCAAGAACTTGTGGCAATGGGACCAAATTGATACGCAATTTGGTCCCATTCCCACAATTCGAAGTCGTTTTTTTTATAATTTGTTCCGCCAAATCTCGGAAACGGTTAAATTAGTACTCGTCCACTCACCCTTGACCCTGGCCCTGAGCGGCGCGTCGCTGTCCCACGAGTCCCCCCCCCGCTCCTGGGCATGGACCCGGCGGGACGTGGCCGCCAGCGTCTCCGAGTCTGAAGTGTCACTGTGGGTCGCAGCCAACAGGCGACTGGGCATTACGGAGGTCTCTACTGTAACGTAACAATTTTTTTTTAACAATATGAACCCGTAGACCTACATCCTATAGACTGGCCACATGGTGACGTCATCGCACTCAACTGTCACCGTGAGTGAGTGAGTGAGATGGGAGTATTATCACGTCAAATGTATATGTTAAATTTTTGACGTGTGTTCTTCTGTGGTAAAAAATCCCACTCGGTTTAAAAGTAGATCTTGTAGTTTATATATCTTAGCGGACTTATTCTGAGTGCAGAGATACTGTTTAGTGGTGTGTAACATGCGTCCTGGCTGTTGGGGATGTGGTTTGACTTACAGAGCGGACTTGTACTTGTAGTCGAGGGCTGATCTCCGATTTGAATATTAGTCTCCGTTGCAACTTGCAGACGGGGGAGAATTTCTTTCGTCTGTACCTCTACATCTCTACATCTCTACATCTACGGGTTCTGTCAGATCATGTTTGAGGCCGTATTTATCAACCGATTTGCATGAAACTTTACACACACACTCCTCGCTTACAATGAATAACATTTGAATGATATTTTTTGGATTAGATGACAAATGAAAGAGTAATAAAGAAAATTGAAGAAGAAAAAAATAAACAAAGTCGCTCCCGAAGTGTACGGTTCACAGAACCACTAGTCTATAGTGATCGGCCGTTATTCTCATTCTCAAGGCTCGTCCACTGTCCGTGGGACCTACAGGCTAAGTGTGTGTGTATGTGTGTGTATGGCCGTCTGACTTCTCTGTCGGCGCAAGTAAGAAGATTCCCCCCTAGATTGTATAAGCCGCGGACAACGACAGTGGGACAGGTTTTTAGCGATAGATGACGTCACGCGCATTGTGACAAGCAAGGTTCCATCACAGTGTCGTTGTGCGCGGCTCGTATACATACGTGTGGCTCGTGCCCGCGGGCCCCGGGCCGGTCTGCGCGCGCGCCGGGCCCACAGCGCCTCGAACAGCGACGACAGACGGACAGTCATCGAGTAGATCTGTAACGTGTAACGTGTAACATGTAACCATAACACTACACTCACTGTTACATACTATAAGATGGAGTATGTTCGAACACTTGTAACTCGAGAACGGCTGGACCGATTTGCATGGATTTTTGATTTGTTGTATTTGTATTCGTCCTGAATACCAGAGTTACTAATAAAAAAAATTGGAAAATATATAAATGTAAAAACTTTTCCTATCAAAAACTAGGGTAAAACAGTGAAATCTATGGGATCAAAAAAAAGTACTGGCAATAAATGGGTGTATATTGCACCACTGCCTACCCCCTATGCTTTATAGACGTGCTTATATCTAATCTCACTTGAAATGCCAACGTTTATTTATTTACAACTACCTTATTACCGCAGCTTCACCTTGTTTTGTCGCACATTACCCGGGTAACAACTATCCTGTATCACTCGGGATCTTTTACTGATATGTAGCTATAATATATATCACTCGGGGATCTTTTACTGATATGTAGCTATAATATATATCACTCGGGGATCTTGTACTGATATGTAGCTATAATATATATCACTCGGGGATCTTTTACTGATATGTAGCTATAATATATATCACTCGGGGATCTTGTACTGATATGTAGCTATAATATATATCACTCGGGGATCTTTTACTGATATGTAGCTATAATATATATCACTCGGGGATCTTGTACTGATATGTAGCTATAATATATATCACTCGGGGATCTTTTACTGATATGTAGCTATAATATATATCACTCGGGGATCTTTTACTGATATGTAGCTATAATATATATCACTCGGGGATCTTGTACTGATATGTAGCTATAATATATATCACTCGGGGATCTTTTACTGATATGTAGCTATAATATATATCACTCGGGGATCTTTTACTGATATGTAGCTATAATATATATCACTCGGGGATCTTTTACTGATATATAGCTACAATATATATCACTCGGGGATCTTTTACTGATATGTAGCTACAATATATATCACTCGGGGATCTTTTACTGATATGTAGCTATAATATATATCACTCGGGGATCTTGTACTGATATGTAGCTATAATATATATCACTCGGGGATCTTTTACTGATATGTAGCTATAATATATATCACTCGGGGATCTTTTACTGATATGTAGCTATAATATATATCACTCGGGGATCTTTTACTGATATGTAGCTACAATATATATCACTCGGGGATCTTTTACTGATATATAGCTACAATATATATCACTCGGGGATCTTTTACTGATATGTAGCTACAATATATATCACTCGGGGATCTTTTACTGATATATAGCTACAATATATATCACTCGGGGATCTTTTACTGATATATAGCTACAATATATATCACTCGGGGATCTTTTACTGATATATAGCAACAATATATATCACTCGGGGATCTTTTACTGATATGTAGCTACAATATATATCACTCGGGGATCTTTTACTGATATGTAGCTACAATATATATCACTCGGGGATCTTTTACTGATATATAGCTACAATATATATCACTCGGGGATCTTTTACTGATATATAGCTACAATATATATCACTCGGGGATCTTTTACTGATATGTAGCTACAATATATATCACTCGGGGATCTTTTACTGATATATAGCTACAATATATATCACTCGGGGATCTTTTACTGATATGTAGCTACAATATATATCACTCGGGGATCTTTTACTGATATGTAGCTACAATATATATCACTCGGGGATCTTTTACTGATATATAGCTACAATATATATATCACTCGGGGATCTTTTACTGATATGTAGCTACAATATATATCACTCGGGGATCTTTTACTGATATATAGCTACAATATATATCACTCGGGGATCTTTTACTGATATGTAGCTACAATATATATCACTCGGGGATCTTTTACTGATATGTAGCTACAATATATATCACTCGGGGATCTTTTACTGATATGTAGCTATAATATATATCACTCGGGGATCTTTTACTGATATGTAGCTACAATATATATCACTCGGGTATCTTTTACTGATATATAGCTACAATATATATCACTCGGGGATCTTTTACTGATATGTAGCTACAATATATATCACTCGGGGATCTTTTACTGATATGTAGCTATAATATATATCACTCGGGGATCTTTTACTGATATGTAGCTATAATATATATCACTCGGGGATCTTTTACTGATATGTAGCTATAATATATATCACTCGGGGATCTTTTACTGATATGTAGCTATAATATATATCACTCGGGGATCTTTTACTGATATGTAGCTATAATATATATCACTCGGGGATCTTTTACTGATATGTAGCTATAATATATATCACTCGGGGATCTTTTACTGATATGTAGCTATAATATATAGCTCCGTGCCTCGGAGAGCACGTTGTCGCGTCGGTCCGGTTGTCATAAAAACATCTATGGCAGTCGTTAGGGGTAGTTGGAGCCCTAAATCAAAAATCCTCGCGGTCTAACTACAGAACTTCGATGTCGTCCATGGGTTGTGAAGGTCAGATGGCAGTCGCTTCACGGAAAATATCGAAGTTCAGCCGAATCGCAGTTAGACTGGAAAGCCGACCCCAACTGAATTAGGAAAAGGCTCGGTGAATGATGATATCAGTAAAAGAAAATATTGAATAGAAACAGGCGTTACTTGGCGAAAATCCATGACAAAGCGATGGTAAGTAAAATGTTTTAAGAAAAAACTTTTTAAAATTTATAATAGCATTAATTTTTCGCAGAATTAAAAGACAACAGAGAACAGTGTTCTCTCTGAGACAGTCTTGATAATGCCTCGTTTAGAGGCGAAACAATTGTCGACGTTTTGTTGTCTTTTAATTCTGCAAAAAATTAATGCTATTATAAATTTTAAAAAGTTTTTTCTTAAAACATTTTACTTACCATCGCTTTATCAATAAAAGAATTATCAATATCGGTTCAGTAATTACAGAGCAAATTCAATGCAAAGAAACAATCAAATCTCCCTTCTCGCTACACAAGTACCAGGCTGACATAAGTCCCTCACCCGACTGCGCTTGTTGGTGTTGTAGAGGCGACTGTTGTGGAACACCTGGCGTACGTCCTTCGCGACCTGCTCCGGCCCGCCGTACTGGCCCTGCTCCAGGCGCGCGCGGACCTGGCCCAGGTCCATAGGCCGAGACACCACGCTTAGGTAATCTGAAAAACAGACTTCAAATTTCAAATAACCGAAATGAGATCAAATAATTATCGGCATGGGACCAAATTTTAATGGGACAAATCCCAGTTCAAAGATATGAGGTTAACAAACAAAAAAGAAACATACAGTCAAATTGAGAACCTCCTCCTTTTTGGAAGTCAGTTAAAAACGAACATTCACGATTTAAACCGAAACATCCCGAGAGCTAATGTGGATATAATTGTACTGTATGTCCAAGCCGCGCAACTTTATTTAGTCAAATATTTCAGTTGGAATAACAGTTTTTACGCAAAATCATCGTTTCTGGCACTCGCCGGCCGCTGCCGCGGCACCGCTCGCTTCACTCGCTCGGCTCGTAGGAGGTCACAGTTTTAACCTAACCTAACCTACCCATTTTGTTTAAAGAAGAAATTAACCTAATCTAAATCGTTGAGTTCCGGGTAACCTACTAAAAACAAATTAGAATTAATATTTTTTGTTTTAACAAATCATTTCACCAAACGTTTATTGTCTGAAGATTGTTCGTTGTAATAAATGATTTGATTAAAGATCATCGACACTGGGATGTGGGGCCACAGCACACTCACCGGGCGCCTGGTCGGGCCGCACGGCGTGACGGAAGGGCTCGGCGTCGGCGCTGCAGGCCAGCTCCGCCAGCAGCGCGCCGCACGCCTCGCGCCAGCCGCGCGCCGCAGCACTCTGCCAGCAACACACATCATCACTCGAAGGTTATGAGATTGATGATGATGAATTATGGACTAATATTTCAAAAATACCTCTTCGAAGTCGTTTAATATTACATATATTTTGATAGCGTCAAATAGTTTCACAATATTATGTAATCTTTAAATTTTTTCCTTAAATTGTGTAAGTTGGTGGGTACCTGTCATATGCGTCAGTGGTTGTGTGTGGGTACTCACCTTGTGTGTGTATGAACGGTTGTGTGGGTACCCATCTTGTGTGTACGGGATTGTGTGGGTACCAATGTTGTATGTGTGTGCAATGTGTACCTTGTGTGGGTGCAGCGGCTCGTCGTCGGAGGAGCGGTAGCTGTCGGCGAGGTCGCGGTAGCGCGCCAGCACGTCGCAGTCCTGCCACGCCGCCACCAGCTGCAGCAGCAGGTCCGTCACCAGCCGCGCCTGTCTAGAGCCACACACCGACACGTGCATCATGTACTCCTGGTACGACGACCCTCGTCACAAGACGTCCATCAATTACGTGAGGCGTAACCCACGCTCCTCCCTCGGGTCGGATGTCGTGAGATTATGCACGACCCAAATATATATTTTTATCGTAATCGACGCATTAACACTATTATAACGAAAAAATGAAGAATAAAAAAACCATAGTATTTAATTTAATAACTAGTCAAATAAAATACTCTTTTATTGAGCTCAGTTTTATTGTAGGTACTTCTAAACAATTACTTTAGAACAAGGTTCCCACCAAGTTAGATATGGAGTCGTCATTATTTTGAAACACAAACATCGGAAGACGACACATAAAATTTACTTGATTTCATCATAAACCTAAGAAAATTCAGGTTTTTGATCAAAACTAAATGTAATATTTATTGATAACATATTTATAAATATGTTATCAATTAGTAAAGGAACATGTTTTCCTTAATTTAACCCATTTTTGGAACTTTATCGTCTTTTCACGAAAAAACGTAAGTGATATTTATCGAGAACCTCTCTCCCCTAACGTAAGATTTCGTAGGATTTAATGCAGTCCATTCCCACTTCAATGCCTCACGTAATTTATGGACACCCCTCCCATCATGTGCATAATTGAATTTATTTATACTATCGATTGATGGCATTTGATGGAGTTCGCTACACATATAAGACAACTTGTAATTTCCACGTGTTTTAATATATTTTATACTGACCGGTTTCGCGTCACGGGATCATTAGAGACGTTAATGCCAAATAACATTAACTAAGAAGCACTAGATATATGTTTCCAAAAGGGTTCCGTAGCAAAACGAAAAAACAAACCACGTTTGTTGTGTGGGAGCCCCTAAATATATTTTATATTCAGTTTTTTAGTATTAGTTGTGATAGAGGCAACAGAAATACATCGTCTGTGAACATTTCAACTTTCTAACTATCACGGTTCATGAGAGTCTCAGTAATAGGGTTCCCTTTGGGTACGGAACCTCTTGAAATACCCAGATTATTGTGTATCCCATAGTTCACAGTGTAGTGTCGTGTAGTGTCATGTGCGACATACCTGACGATGGGCGCGTGTGGGTCGTTGAACCTCTCGGCGTTGGTGGCGAGGTAGCGCGCGTCGAACTGCACGGCGGCCGCGCGCCGGTAGAACAGGTGCGAGCAGCGCGCCCTGGCCGACAGACAGACAGACAGACATGTCAGTAACTGTCACCACAGCGACATCTGCTGAGTCCTTTCACATTAGGGCGACCACAAATCATGGTTACAACTGTTTTTAGACAATTTTAACAGGAGAGCTAGTAAGTGTTAATAATTTGCACGCGTCAACAATGGTTATGTTTTCGCCCGCGCGCTCTCCGCCTTCTATCTCGAAAACGGTTCAACGTATAAAAAAAACTTCAAAACAAAAATTGTAGAAAATTTCATCCCCTACAATATTGTAGTACATATAAATAGCAAGAGACCCATAGAAAACGAGATATATGCTAAAATCGATTTTTGTGACCTTTTGACCTCAAATGTTAATAGACACCCTACTGTATGTAAGTTTTGACACAACTTTTAGGATGTCTTAATATAAGTTTATACAAGTTTCCAGTTAGGTGGAGGAATTCCACGATTTTCGTTAATTTTACTGGTTCATACGAGTGTTTCTGGTCAAACTCAGACACCCCAACAAGAACTTCATGTCAAAATATGGTATAATATAAATCCTTGACCAAGTGCAGATGGCGCGTGGTATTATTGTCCACTTTTAACAAAGGTAGGGTGTCCAACTATTTGAATTTTCTAGTGAATTTTGGAATAAAACTTAACGTAAGCTGAGAAAACCGGTCCATTCGATAGTACTACTGGTTTTGGTCAAAGTACTTTTTAAACACATTGTATATGACAATACGCTGTGGCTAAAAAATATAAGAAAAAATAAATTCTTGCTAGTTTTATAAACAAAAATAAAGCTGATTACCGCCGCTCCTTCCCGATTCCCGGTGGAACACAGTACCGGGACAAAAATGATCCTGTGTCACTCGGGGATAATGTAGCTACATATTAGTGAAAGAATTATCAAAATTAGTATGGAGCCTAGACACAAACAATCAAATGTTTCCTCTCTATAACATTAGTAACGAGGTATGGTAATGCATGCTGCTAACTGCAAATGTCGAGCGGAGCAAATGTTTTTATTACATATCAGAATCAGAATCGAACACTTAGTTTTATTAATCGAATGAAACTTTTTTATTATTAATTTTCATTGTTGACGCACGTGTTTCCATGGCAACCATTTAATCATCTGGTTTTTCGGTGATGTCCAGGACATTTTCGGTGATTATTCCTCCTTGGTCAGCTCTATTTTCATGATTTCAGAGATATGCACTCCCGGGTGTGATGTCGACCAGCATGCCAAATTTGGTCAAAATCGGTCGAGCCGTTTCGGAGGAGTTGGCACACAAACGATTTACACTTGTCGCTTAAGATTGAGTTACGCTTCGCTCCGCTCAATGAGGTAGTACCTGATGGTGGCGAGGTCCACCGGGTAGGGCACCACCCGCGCGTAGGCCGGGTACAGCTGCAGGTCCACCGGCGCCACGAAGGGCTCCGCCACCGACAGCGACATCACCGCACCTGCAAGTGTACGTTATGTGTACACCCATCGCGAACACAATGATAGTGCGATGTAGGATTCAAGCAACGCCATCTGTCGAGTCTTGTGTGAACTAATATTCATACACAGTATATTTGTACAGAGTGGCGCACTACAGTATGTGCACTACTGGTGGACTTATCACCAATATATTTCTGACAGACTGTTGGATGGATAAGTTTTTTTATTCCGTGGAATAGACAAATATTTTTTTTGTTTATTCCGCAGAATGGATAAGTTTTTTTAATTCCGTCGGATGGACTATTCTTTTTATATGTGGCGGTATGTACAATTTTTTTATTATTTATTCAGTGAGATGGACAAGGTTTTGTTATCGCGGGAGAAGTACAAAAAGTTCACACAATTAAATGTAATTACTATTTATTCATATAAATTCCACTGTGACGTTTATGAACGTTATTCAATATCGATGATTCCACGTTTAATGGAGTCACAAAGCAACAGCTAGAGCTCGTGAAAGAAGAATTTGGTAATAAAAATTGACCTCTTTTCTAATCGCTATTAAAGTAGCAAGTCATATGTGATACAAATTGCAGCCACTTTATAAGGCACCGCTCGCTCGTAAGATTTTTAACAGACAGATACATATCACGCCTATATCCCCGAAGGGGTAGAAAGAGGTACATTCCACACCCACAATTTGCCGGTATTTTTAGTCCCACATAATAGCCTATTGCCGTCGCCAGGTACACATATAATGGGTTATGTCCAAAATGGCCGAATGAATTTAATAAAAAGTAGCAGCTATATTGTAATTTTGAAAAAAAAAGTTGAAGCCTGTTACCTTGCGATGGAATGTTGATGAAAGACAACTAAATGTTATCTGCCAGCCGCTGTGGCCCAGACGTATTACAGTCCTGGGCGTGAGGACTATTTTTAACACGCGTAAAAAATACGTCGAAATATATAGTTTTGGGTTGTGGCAACACTACGGCTAACATCTGTTCGCATTTCGTCTTGTATTTATTTTAATTTATTATTAATATTTTCGATAATTAGGGCTAAAATTCATCACAAAACACAATCTTACCATTATCAAAGTGTATCTAGGTAAAAACCAGTGTAAAATAAATAAGAAATTAGTGATATTTGCGTACTGCTGATTTTGTTTTACCGGCTAAAAGTCAATGACTGTTTGAATATTTTAAAAGTGAAACTTTATCAACTCGGATTTAATGTGATTTGAGTGATTTTTATACAGGTAATCGTACTAATAAATAACTACTTATTATCGTAGGTACCTGTTAGTTTTTGAAGTTGTAGTGTATTCAATCAGATTCTTTTTGACATTACTTACGTATTTATTTGTGTACATAGTGTATTCATCAGGTAGCTTTTTAGTATCTAAGTCAGTATAAATTTATAATATCGTAATGCCAGTCACACGTAGCATGTATTCTGCTCGCCGTGATGAGGCTAAACAAGAAGATATCTTGAGAAAACTTGACCTGACATTGAAGGAATTAGAGGTATCCAAAACGTTGATTAGACAGTTGCATAGGGAAAGAGATGAAAATGAAAAGGAACTATTAGATAGCCTAAATAAATACGACTTCATAAAAAAGCAGATGGCTGAGATGCACACAGAGAATAGGTTAGTGTTAGATGAGCGGGACAGATTACAAAATATTGTGACTGGGTTCAGAGAGTGTAGTGACGAGTATGAACAGGGTCTCAAGCGCATGTCAGTCTTGGAACAGGAACTGCACGAAGCCCACCACCTCATTTCCCACCTTGAGGCTGAGAAACGTGACACCATAGTATCCCATACCCATAACTTGTTTGAGGAGTTAGTGGATAGTGTGCCCAGCCTTGTTGCTACTGAACTCAGCTTAGAACTCACAATTACTATAGATTTAACAAAGGATGATACCTTAACAGCTCATTGTTCCAATCACAAGATGGGCATAGTTGAGTGCAGTAGAAACAAAATTAAGAAATATGTGAAAATTAATAAATACATAAGAAAAACACAAAAACTTATTAAAAGACAAAAAAGTATGTACAAAAAAGTCAAGTATATTAATGAGAGAAGGCAACTAGGCGATGAACTTGACATGTATTCATTATTAATTGAACATAATATCTCTGATCATAATAACAATATTTTAAAGTTAGAATCAGAAATTAATAATTTAAAAAAAACCCCAAGACATAATGACTGACAGGTATTGTAATGTTAAAAGTGAGTCTCAGGAATACATTCTGGCCATGAAGGATCTTATGAGTCCAAATTCCACATTGACATCAAACAACCATTTAATTAGTCCTGAGCCGGTCTGTAAGTCCTCGCTGACTTCAAACATAAGCCCTTCACTTGAGTCAAACAAGAAACCCAGTGGTTCCTTCACCAAACAAAATATGATTAAATCTGAAATAGTGATGTTTTGTGATGAATTAGGGAAATCAATGGGCCAGTTACTTAGTTCATATTTAGAACAAAATGTTACTAACTATTGTATGCCGGGATTAACTTACTGTAACATTATAAAAAAAAATAAAAATTGTAATTTAAACAGCAGCTGTACACTTTTAATTTTGGTGGGAGATGTAGACAGAAATTTAATTGTAAATTGTTTAGAATTACTGAGCTTATTAGATGTTAAAAACATTAGGCGACGGCTAACATCGAATCAATGTCACCGAGATCGATACGACGAACCATCCTTGGATTGTCACATGATTCGGATTCTGACCTAGAATGGGATAATGAGGAATTTATGGAAAGTAGACCAGAAGAAGAAGACATAGCAACTATGGAAGAGGGTGGCGTATCTTTGAAAAGAGTGAGACAGAAGACACCGGAGGAGGAAGGGTCAGTAAATGTCATCACAGACAATAAGAGAATTAACCTAGGATATTCGATAAAACCCACGTCGAATGATGAACAACCACAGGCCAGCAGCAATAATACACTCCAGTACTATGAAGTTTCTATTATAGCTAAAGAACCTTTATCAAAAAACATTGCATTTGCTAAATTGCTGAAGGATAATAACATAAATGATGCTATAAAAGTTACATATAAAAACCCCCAAAAAGTACTAATTCGGCTGTCAACTTCGAAAGCGGCACAGGCTCTCTTAAATAACAAATATTTTAAAGAGAAAGGCTGGTTATGTAGGACTACAGATACTGTGACCTTTACATATGGCGTGGTTAAGGACGTAGATCTAGACATGAAAGATGAAGAAATCAAGGAGATATTAGAAAGTCAGATAGAAATATTTAATGTGAAAAGACTACTTAAAAGAGATGTTCAGGGTAAATGGGTGCCTAGTGAATCAGTTAGAATAGCATTCAAAGGACAGACTATAATTGCCATATGAAAGTTGAAATTTACAACCACCCAGTGACACAATGCTCACGCTGCTGGCGATACGGTCACACAAAGAACTTTTGTCCTGCTAAAGAGCAACTATGTCCTAAATGTGGAGATAAACATGAGAATTGCACCACCACAAACTTTAAATGTGTGAACTGTAAAGGAAACCACATGTCCATAATCAAAAGTATTTGCCCGATGTTTAAAAAAGAGAAATACATCAGAACAGTTATGTCTCAGTACAACTGTACCTACAAAATAGCTCTTATAAAACTAAAGGAGACCGACCAAGTTCATAAAGTTGTTGTAGACTCGGGAAGTACACACAGGACCAGACCTAGAGTAGAGACTAGCCAAACCACAGAATTTATATATACTGGCTCCGGCCCACGGAGGTACTCTGAAGTAGTTCGGAAAGAAATCAGACAGGAGCCGGCTAATACAAAAGATAACTCTGATACAGATGAAAATACAGAACAAAATAAGAACAATAAACAGACCAATCGTAAACCAAAGCGGACAAAGAAAGTTAAACAGTATAGGGAACAAGAGAGGATCTATATTCAGCCGGTGAGGAGGAAATGTCGGAGACCAATCATGTAGTAGATGAAGATGAAAAAGAAAAGAAAAACTCTTTACTACAATATCTATTTAGAAGGATAAAGGAGATAGTTTTATCGAGATCGGAGTGGAGTGACAAGATTAACCAGATTATAAAGCTCGCCATAGAGACGACACAAAAATTCATTATGAAATATTTTAATACCAATACATTATTCAACTTGATGCAGACTCTAACACAATATCATGGATAATACAACTAAACGGTATAATAGAATAAACATACTACAGTGGAATGCTAACAGTTTAAAACCAAAATTACAAAGCTTTGAATTAATACTTAATAGGGAAAAAATACATATTGCTATAATAAGTGAAACTTGGCTTAACAGTGAAGAACAGATAAGGGTCAGTAACTATAATATTAGTAGAACGGACCGGGCTGACTCATACGGAGGTCTTTGTCTACTAGCACACAAGTCTATTAACATTATCCAGAAACCCATAATTTGTTCACAATTCAGGTATTGAAATACAATTATTTAATGTTCAATGTGTACCTGGTCTCAGGAACATAATCAATATATACTGCCCCCCCTCCTCCACTACCACACAAAGCGATTGGAATCAGATATTTCAGATGTGTGACGAGGAAACTTTAATCGTTGGAGATATTAATGCTCATCATTTACTCTGGTCATACAAGAATGATGCGAGAGGCGAATACTTGTATCAAGCTATGTTTGAGAATGACTATGTCTCTTTAAATGATGGAAGCCCGACGAGAATAAAGATGGTTAACGGAAGACTTCAGCAAACCTCACCAGACACATCATTCGTATCGGCAGATATAGCTACACACTTCTCCTGGAAAACATCTAATGAATGCCTCGGTAGTGACCATCTGATGATAATGATGACCTGTGGTTTTGAAAGGCCTACAAGTCAAATACGGAGACGAAACCTAAAAGAAGCGCGATGGACTAAGTTTAGACTGTTGTTAGATGATAAATTTAAAACTATGGAATTCACTGGGAACGTACAAACAAATTATAACGGCTTTGTTAACAACCTCCAATCAACTGCAGACGAAACAATACCATGGATCAAAACCTGTAACGAACCAAATTCAAGATTTAAACCGAAACCATATTGGAATCCAGAAATTTCTAAAGCTATAGCACAAAGAAGACTCGCACTCGCAACAGTCAGACGAAATCCTACACCACAAAACTATAAAACCTTCACAGAAAAAGTTAAACGCGCTGACGAACTCATAAAACAGGCTCGGAACAAAAGCTGGACCAGTTTTTGTACAAGTGTTGATTATGAAACTTCTCCTGCGGAAATGTGGCGACGAATGAAGTGGATGAAAGGTGGAAGAAGTAATCAAACATTTGTAGATCCAGAAAATGCAAAACGCCTACTACAAGTTATTAGCCCGGATTTCGTTCAGGAAAGTGAACCCAATATGCTTGATTTCCAGCAGTGTGTGATAGAAAAACCAATTACTGTTGCTGAACTAGAAAACAATCTAAAGAAAAAAGACACTGCGCCAGGAACTGATCAGATTTCATATTCTATGATTTTCAATTTACCTAATTCTGGCAAATTAGTCCTAGTCAAAATTTATAATGAAATTCTTGTGTCCGGCATTGTTCCACAGCAATGGCGTGAGGTATTAGTCATACCGATTCCTAAACCAGGTAGAGATACAAATTCGCCTTCATCTCTGAGACCTATTTCATTGATGACTTGTGTCTGTAAAACATTTCATTTAATAATACTTAAAAGACTTGAGTGGTATACAGAATGTAAGAAACTATTTCCTCTTACAACAGTAGGATTCAGACGAGGTAGATCATCACTGGACAGCCTCACTGGATTAGTTACAGATATTCAATCAGGTCTAGCAACTAAATCTCCAACTATTGTGTGTTTCCTAGATGCATACAACAATGTAAATATAACACATTTAATTACAGTTTTAAGAACAATAGGAATAGGTCAACAAATATGTAGGTACTTGTGGAATTTTCTATCGGCTAGGCAATGTGTAATGACAATTAAAGATGAAACTATTGTTAGATACACAGGCAAAGGTCTGGCTCAAGGGGACCCCATGTCTCCACTTTTATTTAACATTGTTACTATGGATATTAACAAACATATGTCAGACGTGAATATGTCTCAATATGCTGATGATTTTATATTATATAAAACAGTAGAGAATAAAGATGTGAGTGCAGCAGTTGATGTAATTAAAAGAACCTTAGACAAATTTATTACCTTGATAGGAAACATTGGCCTTAATTTGTCAGAAAACAAAACTAGCGTATGTGTTTTCGGTGGACAGAAAAACTTAGCAATTAAAAAATAGTAAACGATAAAATAATTAAACAAGAACAAAAAGTTAAATATTTAGGAGTGTGGTTAGACAGATCCCTAAGATGGGGCGTTCATATAAATGAAATATGTCAAATAGCTTACAAATATATTAATATAGTGAAAGTTCTCGCAGGGTCTTCCTGGGGAGTCCACCCAAAACACTTGCGCCGTTTGTATATAAGTTTAATAAGAAGTAGGTTAGATTATGCAAGTTTTTTGTACGCAAGTAGTGCTAAATCGCATTTAAAGAAATTAGACGTTTTACAGAACAGGGCACTTAGAGTGTGCGGCGGTTTTATACGTAGCACTCCAATCCACGTGATGGAGAGTGAGCTCAGCCTGCCTCCGCTGTCGGTGCAGTGTCGGTACTGGCTGAGAGCTGCCTCGCTCTCCAACACTGACCACATCGCCAGACTCAATGAATGTTGGAGTTCTCCGAAGAGACCCATGTTGACAGATATACATGACGAGTTTAACGATAAGGAAATATATACAACATCCATCCCAGATATGTTCCTTTGGACTATATGGGTTTCGTACGTGGACACCTCGAACTTCATCATAGCTTAGACTGCTTAACTACAGCAAAGAGAAATGTAAATGTTAATTTTTTGAGAAATTTGGTTGAAGCTGAACTGAGCACTAAATTTAAGAATGTATATAAGTTGTACACAGATGCATCTGTCAGTGACATAGGGGTGGGCGCGGCATTCTATGACCCGCAGACAGACACCTGCCACAGGTTCCTTTTAACATTAAAAATGTCGTCGATGAGGGCTGAATTAATATCAATTGACCATGCTATTGACTATATTCTGGATAACCAACTGAATGATGTAGTAATATTTTGCGATTCAAAAAGCGCCCTTCAACACTTACAGGGTAGTGTAAGGGGTTCCCGCGCTACTCCATTGGCGTACCAAATTATTAATAAGTTATGGCAACTACTCCAGAATAAGGTAAAATTGACACTTCAGTGGTTACCCAGTCATATCGGAATACATGGCAATGAAATTGCGGATAGGGAAGCTGCACAAGCAATCATAGATGGGTCAGTGGTATTTTGCACTACCTATGTCACTGAACATTTACATCTTGTTAAAAGAAAATGCTTACAATTGTGGACAGAACATTTTAATGAATGTTCAATAAATAAGGGAGTATGGTACAGAACTGTAATGAGCCAACTTTCCACAGTTCCTTGGTTTAGTTCGGTAGACATACCAAGGTCTAGCCTGGTGTGGGCAATGAGACTGCGTTCTGGGCACATTCCAGTCAACAAGTTTTACCAACTAATCGGGAAAAAGACATCACCTTTATGTGAACATTGTGGTGTATGTGACGATATGTATCACTTGTTGCTGGAGTGTTCCCATAACGATAATCTAAGAAAACTAATGATCGCTCCATGCCCGTATGGACCAGAGCTGAATTGCATTCTAGTTAATCCCACAACTAGGAAGGCCCGAAAACTGTTCAGATTCTGTTTTATATATTTTAAGCGGCGTAGTGGTCAATAGTAAGCACTAAGGTTATAAGGTGGTGTAAACGTAGGAGTGATACTATGAGGCTGCCATGACTGGCTAGACTAGTCAAAGCCTCCTTAAAAAATTAGATTAAAAAAAAAAAAAAAAAAAAAAAAACATTATTTTATTCACACTTCCTTATAGCCGTGGCTTGTCACAGGCCGAAAACAATCTTAGATATAAGCTAAATCAAACCATACATACATTGACATTTCATAATCCAATAAATTCCATCTGATTGACATTAACATGTATTTAGAAAATAAATTGTTATTGACGGAAGATAAATTCTATTTGAATAGATATTTTAAGAGACAGATAGCATCTTCGCTATCATATTTTATTAGTTATTCAGCCAAAAACTTGGCTAAACAATCTGCTTTTATTGAGCAGAAAAGTGACAATGTTTGTCTTGTGACCTTGGAATCTGTTGCAAAAAAGGGTGACAGTAATTTAAACTTAGTTGTAGGACAATAGAGGAAATCCCTAGCCAATTTAATTTAAGGACAAAGGAAAAGTCTATGTTCATGAATATTATTCATCAAAATATTGAAGGCTTTTCTGGCAAAGAGTTAGAACTAGAATTATTTTTAAATGAAAAACGTATCCATGTACTTTGTTTAACTGAACACTGGTTAAACAAACATGAACTCTTAGTTAATATTGATAATTATAAAATCATTAGTGCGTTTACTAGAGATTCCTCTATAAGAGGTGGGTCTCTCATTTTAATTAATGACAAATTAAAATCAAAAGACCGAAAAGATGTAGTAGCACTCACAAGTGAGCGAAATATTGAACTATCATGTGCAGAGCTAGAACAATATATTATTATTAACGTCTATTGGAGGAAGCCTTAAAAAAGGTATGTAAATGTAAGAAGACTATAGTTGTATGTGGCGATTTTAATATTAATATTTTAGAAAACTCTCAGAACTCGCTAAGGTTCCTCAACCTTTTTAAATCTTTTAACTTACAAAATCTTTTTTGTGAACCAACTCGCACCACAGCCACATCAGCTACCTGCTTAGATAATATTTTTTCTAACAGCGATGTAGATGAGAAATCTATAATACATTTTATAAATTCAGATCATGCAGGTCACTCAGCTAGATTTAAGTACCAACATGTTCCATTATCAAAAAATATTGTTTGTAGACCAATCACAACTTATAGATTAGAAAAATTTAAAGAAAACATTAAGAATAAAGTACCTCTTTTGGAGTTGAATAATGATAAAAACCCGAATGATAATTACGGAGATTTGTTCGAAGTAATCAAATACGAATGTGATAACATTTTCACTAAAAAAACAATAAATGTAAATCAATTCAAAATTAAATTTAGTGATTGGGCTACGCCTGGAATCTATAAAAGTAGAAGGAAATTATATGACATTATACGAGACAAAGGCATCTACTAATGAGCCAGAAGTAATTGAACAGATTAAAAAGTACTCCAAACTATTCAAAAAAGTATGTTCAACAGCTAAATCTAATTATATACGGGCTAAAATTGAAAAATCTGATAATAAAACGAAGGCAATATGGAATGTTATTAACAAAGAAACTTGTAAAGCAAAGTCACGTGATCGATCCTTCGAGTTAAAAATAGATGATAAACATATTAAAACTGATTCTGAAGTGGCCAATGCATTTGAATCTTTTTTCACAAATGTTCCAATCACCACTACAAATAAGTTAATTTCGTCAAAAAACGTAGCCAATTCTTTTTCTTAAATCTAGTGTTGATAAATGTAGAATTAACTTTGATTTTCAGCATATTGACTCTGTCACTATACTTAAAACTTTTAAACAACTAAATATAAAAAATACCGAGGATCTTTGGGGCATTTCAACTAATATAATAAAATCAATAGTGCCCGCTATAGCGCCTCACCTTACATTCATATTCAATAAATGTATAGATGAAAATCAGTTTCCTAATCTTATGAAATACAGTAAAATCATTCCTTTATTTAAAGCAGGAGACAAAAGTGATCCTTCAAATTTTCGACCTATTTCCATACTCCCAACCCTCAGTAAAATTTTTGAAAAAATAATATTTAATCAATTGCTTTCACATTTTACAGACAATAAGTTACTTCATAACAAACAGTTTGGTTTCACTAAAGGCAGGAACACAACGGATGCAGGAGTTGCACTTGTGAAACATATATTTGATGCTTGGGAGGAAAAGCAGGATGCCATTGGTATATTTTGTGATCTATCAAAAGCTTTTGATTGTGTTGATCATGAGACTTTGCTACTAAAATTAGGTTATTATGGTGTTTCGAACAGCTCACTTGGCTTACTCGAGTCTTACCTCACTGGTAGAGTACAAAAAGTAAACATTAATGGCATCGACTCTTCTGGCGCCTCATTAGTCATGGGAGTACCCCAGGGCTCGATATTAGGACCCCTTTTATTCTTAGTATACGTAAACGATCTTCCTTATTTCACTAAAAATCTTTGTGAGATAGTATTATTTGCTGATGACACATCGTTAATTTTTAAAAGTGATAGACTAAAAGTAGCACTTGACGATGTAAATAATACCCTTTCGGAAATATTGCATTGGTTCACAAGTAACAACTTGCTGCTCAATGCGAAGAAAACAAAATGTGTAAAATTTACTATGCCCAATGTTAGACAGGTGGATACTCATATTACTATAAATAATGAATTAGTTCAAATAGTCAATACCACAGTTTTTCTTGGGATAACTCTAGATAGTAAACTACAATGGGGTCTTCATATCACAGCCTTGGCAGGAAGACTTAGCTCAGCTGCCTATGCGGTTAGAAAGATAAGGTCTCTGACTGACGAAAAAACGGCACGATTAGTTTATTTTAGCTACTTTCATAGCGTTATGTCATATGGTCTGCTGCTGTGGGGCTCAGCTGCCGATATTGAGACAATATTTATATTACAGAAACGAGCTATACGAGCAATCTATAGACTCGGACCCCGTGACTCGCTGAAAGAACTATTTAAAGAAATTAATATTTTAACAGTTGCTTCACAATATGTTTACGACAACATCGTATATGTACGGAAGAACATAGAACTCTTCAAAAAAAAATCCGATAACCATAGTTTTAATACAAGAAATAAAAATAAACTGGCAATGACAAAAATTAGACTTCATAAAGTTGGTAATTCGTTTGTAGGCAAATGTATAAAAATTTATAATAAAATTCCTCAGGATTTGGTTGACATGCCTCTTAGTAAGTTTAAAATAGTAGTTAAAAAATGTTTGATGATGAAAGGCTACTATAATGTAGACGAATATCTTAATGATAAAAATGCATGGTCACCCTAATCTTCTGTTGTTGGCCACTCGTATAATACAATAGAAACTAATTGTAACAATGTAAACAAAACAATATTAAAAAAGAAAATGTATAATCTACCTGAGTTTCTTGCTGGTCTCTTCTCAGGAGAACCAAATTACCGAACCAGCGAAAGAATCATTTTCTAATGGTTATTTATGTACTTACTTAATTTAGTATTTTTATAATATTACTTGACAAAATTTTGACATTCATATGTGCTCATTATGTGCCTAAACTGAATAAATGAAATTGATTCTTTGATTCTTGATATCAAAATTCCGAGTATTTTTTCACACCGAGTAAAGTTCAATTTCCCGCTCAACGCTCAGCTGGCGTTAAAAAAACGTCGCGATTTTTAAACGCCTGTGCGAATGGTGTCTAAAAATGTAGTGTATAGTGTAGCAGCTTACCAATATGTGTTGCTATGGCCCGACACGCATCAGCCCGGGGCCCCCCCCACTCGGCGGGCTCGGCGCGGTACAGCACGGCCTCCAGCTCGGCCGGCAGCACGGCCACAGCGCCCCCGGGCCGGGCCGGCAGGCGCGCGGGGTCCAGGGGCTCCAGGTCCCAGGGGGACAGGCGCTCCACCTGGAAGGGGGGGACATCGCTAGCTATTACCCATGTCGATTACATTCCTCTGAACACAATATCACCGGGATAAAAGTAACATAATTATGTTAATCAGAGATAATGTATATATTAGTGAAAGAATGTTCAAAATCGGTTCAGTAGTTACGGATCCTATTGAATGCAAACCAACAAACAATCATATAGACTAAAGGCCAACCAGCGACCAGCGACCAGCGACCAGCGACCAGCGACCAGCGAGACGAGATCATTTTCAACAGATTTCAAATAAAAAAGGAAGAGCTTTTCAATTCGATTGTATGTTTTTACTTCGCTTTTATTAGCTTCACTTGTATATTTGTAACGGACTCTTTTGGGTTCGATGTTGTCCGACTTTGAACGATCAGATTTAATTCAAACTTTGCACACCTGTCAAAGACCGATGACAATGTAATAATTCGATTGGAAATTAATAAAAAATTATGTATGTTTGTTTGTAACCGACTCCTCCGACCCGCTCCCCTTATGGTCCCATATCGGTATTTAAAGGCTTTATAACATTAGTCTAGATAGAAAGAGTGTAGTTTCCTCACCTCGCCGTTGTCCCACCGCACCTTGAGCGACAGGAAGTGTGAGGCCGCAGCCCGGGCCCACTCCTGGGCCTCCGCCCCTCCCCCTGCCGTCGGGGCCTCGCTGCTGGAGCCCACGCCCCCCTCGCCCGCTCGCTCCACGACCTGTACACCAGACATAACATACTATAACAGACTAGCTGATCGCCGCAGCTCCGCCCGCGTGATTTAGTTTACTCGTTCCCGGTTTCAAATCTGCCAATAAAAATAAAAATAGCATGGCGACAAATGCTATTTTCTAATTTAATTATTTATATTCGCCATCAAAAACACCTTATAAAATCAACTATCTGTCCATAAAAATCGGTCCAGACATCTTAGATAGAGATTATCTGGAATATACAGATAGACAGAAAATTATAAACTACAACTATCTCGATGCAGATAGTTGTGCATGAGACATCGACATACACAGTAAATTTGTACGTAGTTCGCTGTATATCCGCTAGATGGCGTTGTTCAAAGTCAATCATACAGTTTATACGTAGTTGTCACAATATCCGCTAGATGGCATTGTTCTACATTACCTCCCCGGTCCACCAGCAGTCGTCGATCATGCACCGGAAGCGATCCCCCGCGCCCCACCGCCGCGACACCGCTACGTCGTACTGCTGACGCAACACTACAGGGCAAACAGACAGACAGACATACTACATTATCATTTTGGCAAAAAGAACCGAAGCCAAATTACCAGAATGTGACCAAATTGAAATAGGATCATATGGAAGCAACAATTTTTAATAAAAAAAAAAATTCACCAAGTCCAATGTTATAAGCTAACAAACATAAAATACAGTCGAATTTAGAACCTTCTCCTTTGTTGACAGACTTACGGACGGACGGACGGACGGACAGACAGCGAAGCCTCAGTAATAGGGTTTCCGTTTCACCCTTTGGATGCAGAACCTTAAAAAATGAGGAGATTCTCAACTATACTGTTTTTTTATTTTTGTGTAACCTCATATTTTTGGACTGGGTGAACGGATTTTGATATTTTTTTAAATTGAAAGCTACAACTTTTCGAGTGGTCCTATTCCTACATTATTTGGGCCCAATCTGATAATTTGAAGCCGGTTTTGTGTTAATGTTTTATAGTTTTCGAAACGAAAATCTTTTATACAACAGTTATGTCCGTGAACAACTTTCAACTCGAGAACGGTAAGAGCTAGAGACTTAGTGTAAACGCCAATCGAATTAGCATAGTCGAAAACCCCTCCCAAAATTAACTTGACCTTTGACCTCTGATCTCTAGGTCAAGGTCAAAACGAGGTCAAATCGAGAACGGTAATAGTTAGAGACTCAAGACCAGCTGCAATCAACTCAGCATGGTCAAACACCTCTAAAATGAACTTGACCTTTGACCTCTGATCTCTAGGTCAAGGTCAAAACGAGGTCAAATCGAGAACGGTAATAGAGACTCAAGACCAGCTGCAATCAACTCAGCATGGTCAAACACCTCTAAAATGAACTTGACCTTTGACCTCTGATCTCAAGGTCAAGGTCAAAACGAAGTCAAATCGAGAACGGTAATAGAGACTCAAGACCAGCTGCAATCAACTCAGCATGGTCAAAGACCTCTAAAGTGATGTTGAACTTTTTTTTGTTAAACTTCATGTCATTTTAGATTTTATGAAAAAACTTTCGAAAACTAAAATATACGGCAAATTCTTGCCATATTTTTAACTTGTTTTATATACATTAGTTAGATGATTGGAACAAGTGCAGTACCGAGGAAGTCGATGACGTCCGGCATGTCGTGGTAGCGCACCGTGAGCGAGCGCGCGCCCCCGCCCGCGCCCGCGCCCGCGCCCAGCTCGCACGCCAGGCGCAGGCTCGCCACGCGCGGCGGCTTGATCACGTACTTGATGCCCACCACCTTCACCAGCTCGCACTCCTGCAATATACACTCGACTCTGACTCGGTCATATGTGTGTTATTGGTATCATTCGATGGGATTTGAGATGCTAACCCTTATACGAATAATTCATATATGGATTGGGCATTTTGAATTTTATATTTTTATTAAATTACTAGCTGTTGCCTGCAGCTCCGCCTGGGTGGTACTTTAGATCGACAAACTTTTTTATTTATGAACCAATTGAAATAAAACAAACCTTAAATGTTAAGTTGAATAAACCGCAACGCATTACTAAAAACCGCATTCAAATCGGTTAAGCCGTTTCTGAGATTAGCGTGTTCAAACATTCAGACAAACACACACAGACGAACAGACAAAAATTCTAAAAACCATTGTTTTGGTTACTATTGCGTTCATAAAGCCCCCCTACAACAGTTTCTCTATTATATCTTCGATGTACAGACATCGACCACTTACAATTTTATTACATGTATTGATATTGATATATTTTTTGATAATTTTTT
Source organism: Nudaria mundana (assembly GCA_963556515.1). Lineage (NCBI taxonomy): Eukaryota > Metazoa > Arthropoda > Insecta > Lepidoptera > Erebidae > Nudaria > Nudaria mundana. The sequence goes on from OY748309.1 coordinate 289,363, forward strand.
AAATTTTAACACAACTAAAAACAAAATGGGTCCCAGAATGGATCCTTGCGGTACACCAATTTTAACGAATGAACCTCCACTAAAAACAAAAAGGGTCCCAGAATGGATCCTTGCGGTACACCAATTTTAACGAATGAACCTCCACTAACAAAAAGGGTCCCAGATGGATCCTTGCGGTACACCAATTTTAACGAATGAACCTCCACTAAAAACAAAAAGGGCCCAGAATGGATCCTTGCGGTACACCAATTTTAACGAATGAACCTCCACTAAAAACAAAAAGGGCCCAGAATGGATCCTTGCGGTACACCAATTTTAACGAATGAACCTCCACTAAAAACAAAAAGGGGTCCCAGAATGGATCCTTGCGGTACACCAATTTTAACGAATAAACCTCCAGACGTTACTCGCTTAACTCCAACTTGTTGTTGCCGCTTCGCTAGATACGATTCGATAAGTTGTTGTATGTTCGCGAATTTCACTATGATACAATTTGGTAATAAGCGTGTTATGATCAACACAGTCAAATGCTTCGGAGAGGTCACAAAATCCCTATCGCGTCCTTTTTATCCTCCCAGGCTTCAAGAACACATGTAATTAGATTAGAGGTTGCATCAGTCGTCGATCTGCCTTTTGTGAAACCATATTGTTGAATACAGAATATTTTATTTTGATTAAAGTTGGTCAAGCATAATTTTCTCAAATATTTCACTGATCGATGGGAGCACCGACAAGGGTCTATAGCTTCTTGGGTCTTTTTTACAACCAAATTTAAATATGTGTGTGGTTTTACTATGCTTCATCAGGTTTGGAATAGAACAATTTTCTATGCACGGGTTAAAGTACTTAGTGCGTGCGTGTGCGTATACGTACGTAGACGTGCGTGGTGTCCCAGGGACGGTCCCGCGGGTTTATCTTGTACACGTCCTTCTCTGCCACCGCCTCGAAGTATCTGTGCACAACACATACATACAATATACGCGCATTATTATATAAGTAGGTACATACAGTTCTTATATAAATATGCTTGGTCCGGCTAATCTCTGACACGGTTGTATCTATCTATAGTGTAGTGTACGTAGTGTGTGTAGTGTGTATAGTGTGCGTACCTCTGGTGTCCCAGGCGGAAGTACAGACACTGGTCGCCCATCTGCGGGTGGTAGGGCGCCTTGCGAGGGGACACGGCCGTCAGCCACTCGCCCGGGCGGTACGCCTCACTCAACTGTATGTAGTGTGTGTAGTGTGTATAGTGTGCGTACCTCTGGTGTCCCAGGCGGAAGTACAGACACTGGTCGCCCATCTGCGGGTGGTAGGGCGCCTTGCGAGGGGACACGGCCGTCAGCCACTCGCCCGGGCGGTACGCCTCACTCAACTGTATGTAGTGTGTGTAGTGTGTATAGTGTGCGTACCTCTGGTGTCCCAGGCGGAAGTACAGACACTGGTCGCCCATCTGCGGGTGGTAGGGCGCCTTGCGAGGGGACACGGCCGTCAGCCACTCGCCCGGGCGGTACGCCTCACTCAACTGTATGTAGTGTGTGTAGTGTGTATAGTGTGCGTACCTCTGGTGTCCCAGGCGGAAGTACAGACACTGGTCGCCCATCTGCGGGTGGTAGGGCGCCTTGCGAGGGGACACGGCCGTCAGCCACTCGCCCGGGCGGTACGCCTCACTCAACTGTATGTAGTGTGTGTAGTGTGTATAGTGTGCGTACCTCTGGTGTCCCAGGCGGAAGTACAGACACTGGTCGCCCATCTGCGGGTGGTAGGGCGCCTTGCGAGGGGACACGGCCGTCAGCCACTCGCCCGGGCGGTACGCCTCACTCAACTGTATGTAGTGTGTGTAGTGTGTATAGTGTGCGTACCTCTGGTGTCCCAGGCGGAAGTACAGACACTGGTCGCCCATCTGCGGGTGGTAGGGCGCCTTGCGAGGGGACACGGCCGTCAGCCACTCGCCCGGGCGGTACGCCTCACTCAACTGTATGTAGTGTGTGTAGTGTGTATAGTGTGCGTACCTCTGGTGTCCCAGGCGGAAGTACAGACACTGGTCGCCCATCTGCGGGTGGTAGGGCGCCTTGCGAGGGGACACGGCCGTCAGCCACTCGCCCGGGCGGTACGCCTCACTCAACTGTATGTAGTGTGTGTAGTGTGTATAGTGTGCGTACCTCTGGTGTCCCAGGCGGAAGTACAGACACTGGTCGCCCATCTGCGGGTGGTAGGGCGCCTTGCGAGGGGACACGGCCGTCAGCCACTCGCCCGGGCGGTACGCCTCACTCAACTGTATGTAGTGTGTGTAGTGTGTATAGTGTGCGTACCTCTGGTGTCCCAGGCGGAAGTACAGACACTGGTCGCCCATCTGCGGGTGGTAGGGCGCCTTGCGAGGGGACACGGCCGTCAGCCACTCGCCCGGGCGGTACGCCTCACTCAACTGTATGTAGTGTGTGTAGTGTGTATAGTGTGCGTACCTCTGGTGTCCCAGGCGGAAGTACAGACACTGGTCGCCCATCTGCGGGTGGTAGGGCGCCTTGCGAGGGGACACGGCCGTCAGCCACTCGCCCGGGCGGTACGCCTCACTCAACTGTATGTAGTGTGTGTAGTGTGTATAGTGTGCGTACCTCTGGTGTCCCAGGCGGAAGTACAGACACTGGTCGCCCATCTGCGGGTGGTAGGGCGCCTTGCGAGGGGACACGGCCGTCAGCCACTCGCCCGGGCGGTACGCCTCACTCAACTGTATGTAGTGTGTGTAGTGTGTATAGTGTGCGTACCTCTGGTGTCCCAGGCGGAAGTACAGACACTGGTCGCCCATCTGCGGGTGGTAGGGCGCCTTGCGAGGGGACACGGCCGTCAGCCACTCGCCCGGGCGGTACGCCTCACTCAACTGTATGTAGTGTGTGTAGTGTGTATAGTGTGCGTACCTCTGGTGTCCCAGGCGGAAGTACAGACACTGGTCGCCCATCTGCGGGTGGTAGGGCGCCTTGCGAGGGGACACGGCCGTCAGCCACTCGCCCGGGCGGTACGCCTCACTCAACTGTATGTAGTGTGTGTAGTGTGTATAGTGTGCGTACCTCTGGTGTCCCAGGCGGAAGTACAGACACTGGTCGCCCATCTGCGGGTGGTAGGGCGCCTTGCGAGGGGACACGGCCGTCAGCCACTCGCCCGGGCGGTACGCCTCACTCAACTGTATGTAGTGTGTGTAGTGTGTATAGTGTGCGTACCTCTGGTGTCCCAGGCGGAAGTACAGACACTGGTCGCCCATCTGCGGGTGGTAGGGCGCCTTGCGAGGGGACACGGCCGTCAGCCACTCGCCCGGGCGGTACGCCTCACTCAGCTCGTTCCCAGTCGGTGCACCTGCTGTACACACACGTTATACCCCGTGTACACACTTGGCAAACTTCGACAAGCGCCCACAAGTACAAGTGTGTAATCAATGACAAAAGCGTCTATATAAAAATGTCAAAAAAAAATTACTTAACCAATATAAATAAATCGAAAACGTCTTTTTACTGAATTTACTTTAAAAATATAATGCATGCAAATGTAATACAATATTATTACCTGTAGTGGGGGCTGGGTCTACGGAGGTGGGGCCCGGCGGGGGCGGGGGCGCGGGCGCGGGGGGAGGACGCTTCGTCGTCACGTGGCTGGGGCTGTACCTGAACACCACAACTGGCATGTCACTACAAACCTATGAGTTGCCGGCTGTGTATACCCATGCTGGTAATATACTATACATTGCACGTAATAACACATTATGAAAGACAAAATATTATATACAGACAATAATACTAGGTATTATGTGTATTGATATGAAAGTTAGTTAAAGTTAAGAAGTAAACAAAAATTCTACATCTAAATTATGAATAAACGGCAACAACAGTGGCTTTATACATTAACAATTAAATCAATTCTATCTTATTTGAGCCGTTTGGGGTTGAGACCCTGGGGTCATGGGATCCGAGTGCTCGTACAGAGCCGCTGCGTATAGAGACATTGCTAAACGCTTAATCGATGAATAGTATCAAAGAATAAGTATCGCCATCCAACGTGGCAACACAGCCAGCATTCTGGGAACCTTCCCAGTCGGTAATGACAAGGAGGCTTTTTTAAACGATATTTTGTAATGTAAATAATTAAATAATAATTTTTAGTATTTAATTATGTATATTGTAATTCTTATTGTAAATAAACATACTAAATCTATCTATACATAGTCTTAATAGTTACTAACAACAATAAGATGTAATAGTGAGTGCACTGACCTCTTGGTGGGCCTGAGCGGCCTCCTCCTCGCGCGAGTGGGGGGGGCCAGCGCCGCGCCCGCCTCCCAGTCGGAGTACTGGGACGAGGAGGCAGAGCTGCAACCAATATACCAACTGTCTGTCTGTCTGTTACATGCCAGTAAACGGTACAAAACATACAAGCATTTCTAACCCAACACAGATCTTGCCAACGGCAGGCAGATCAAGCCGCAAAGGTGTGTAAAGTGAGGCCAACGAAACGAGAGAACAATTTTTCTCAACAAACGGACCGTTACTAAGTTACATTGCGATAGCAAGCGATTATTATCTCTCTGTCCTTATCACTTGTACCCAGTAATGAGATAAGTTGGACGACGAGAGCTATCGTTGTGTGTTTCATGGTACAGGTTAACATTTAGTACCATAGTTGTCAACCATTTGTCAACATTGATAGAATAGATCTGTCATAAATACGTCTGATTCGGACTCTTCCAACGAATTATCTATGTCTAATACAGACGACAGCAATGAGATTAGGGAATTAAACAAAAAAAATATTTTACACCTCCGAAACTTTGTTCACGTTTTAGTTTTCGAAAAAAATTCGAAAATCTCTTATACAACAGTAATATCCATCCGTCGAGAACGGTAAGAGCTAGAGACTCAGTGTAAACGCCCATCGACTTAGCATAGTCGAAAACCCCCCAAAATGAACTAGACCTTTGACCTCTGATCTCAAGGTCAAGGTCAAAACGAGGTCAAATCAAGAACGGTAATAGTTAGATCAAGACCAGCTGCAATCAACTCAGCATGGTCGAAGACCTCTAAAATGAACTTGACCTCTGATCTCAAGGTCAAGGTCAAAACGAGGTCAAATCGAGAACGGTAATAGTTAGAGACTCAAGACCAGCTGCAATCAACTCAGCATGGTCAAAGACCTCTAAAATGATGTTGAACTTCATGTCATGTGACATATTTTTGATTTTATGAAAAAACTTTCGAGAACTCTAAAATATATGGCAAATTTTTGCCATATTTTTAACTTGTTTCGTCTCGGTGGCCCTACTTTAGTTAACTTGTTGTACCTTGCCTGTCTTATCATGCACTAATCATGCGATAGTTGCTATACGTTGTTAGCCAATCAGAGACGTACATTGACAATAGAACCAATCATTATTTCGTAATCGTAATCGATGTTCATAGAAAACAAAATATATTGTGAGTCCGTTCATTTTAGTGATTTCGTTTGACGTTATGCTTCTCTGTTTTTTCCGTTCACTGTGCCATGCATTAACTTATTCACACTAGATAGAGAGTAGAAGTCTGATTGGTGAGATTTACGATTCCACCAATGAGAGTCTGTCCAACGAATTTCAGTGGTGGAGTCGAAACTCACCAAGTGGACATCCACTTACTGTTAACGGGGTTTAACTACTGAACCGATTTAAATGAAATTTGGTAAAGAAACCGTCTGTACTTTTTGTACTAATAAGTAATTACAAAATTAATAAAGAATATTTCATGAATAAGTGCCAAAGGGCCCTTGTAACCCTCGCCTGCAAGCGGTGCACTGCTAACACACAGTCGAGACCCTGGCAAATATACCCGGCCCAGAAACAGTTACATACTCGGCCCTTATTACGTGGGACCCGTGGGACCGACAAACTGACGGTCGAAATGTAGGCGTTATAAACGTTTCTGTTTACCCTTTTAAGGATAATAGAGGAAGAGTATATTTAGGAAAACAAAATGAAATGAGTAAGCGAAGTGACAAAAGTCCTCTTCTTGTGTCGGATTAGTTAATGGGTCATCCATTAATTACGTCTCACGTTACCTCCTTTATATGACATTAATATAGATCACAGTATTGAAACCTGAAATTTTTAATTTCATAAAATATGTTTAAATAAAAATTATAAATCAAATTGGTCATCGCACTCCGTGGTCAGAGCATTCACATGGTTAGTGGGTTCGAGTCCTGCCGATGACATTTTCAGTTCTTGTGATTTATATTATCTATTTAAATCTTTAAGAACAGTCAAAGCAAACTTATTGCTTTTAAATACAGATATACATAAAATATTTTCATTGTAATTACATAACTATGAAGTTTAAAATAACATATTTTGTTGTTGAATTTACACCTGCCGACACTTATAAAGTTAGTGTGACGTACTTTATGGATGGCCCCTTATATATTATCATGTACCTACCTGCCGCTCCGACTGGCCGAATGAGAGCTAGAATACATTTACTTGCCATTAGATTAGATTTGTCATCAAACATTTGTAAACTCAAATATAAGATACTAACACAAGAAGTATGCCACATAGTCTCTGCCTACCTCAGTGGAAAAGAGACGTAAATATCTTCGTCTGGTCCATAGAGATCCTATTTAGTAGTATGTAACATTTGCCCTGTCTGTGCGAATTGTGGTTTGAGTTACAGAGTGGTTCAGCATTTTTTATAATGCCCGGCAATGGCAATAGACATGCCCCCTATTACATGGGACCAAAAAATTACTGGCAAAGTGTGAGAGTATAATGTATCTGTGAATGATGATTGTAAAAACTCAAATAGTAATGACATCACACAATGCCAGTAATTTTGTCGGCCCCGGTTATAGAATATTCAAAACCACACAGTAATTTCCCATAGCCAGGACAGATGTGACATACTACTCAATACAATCTCAGTAGTACAATGTAAGGTGTACATTATAGTGTTAATTAACAAAACTACAGCCACGTGATGGTATGTACATGTAACTTACGTGGAAGTGTCATCCAAGTCGGGCGTGGACAGACTAGCCCGAGAGTCTCCCGAGGACTGCACGACGGCCGGCGTACGGCGCCGGGCCGGCGCGGCGCTGGACCGGAGCCAGTCCTCACTAGTATCACTGTTATCACTGTTATCACTATTGTCACTGTTGTCACTAGCACTGGCGGGCTCGGGCTCGGGCGAGGAGCGGCGCGCGGGGCGCGTGGCGGGGCGCGTGGCGGGGCGGGTGGCGGGCCGGGCGCGGCGCCCCGCTCGCCGCCGCCCCCCACTCGCGTCGGGCGCGGTGCTGATCATCACAGGACGGCGACGCATCTCGCGCCGGTACCACGCCTGGGGGACACAACATGTACTGTCACAAACGACTCCACACACGGCCGCGACGCCTGCTTCAAATAGTTTTATGGTTGCCAATTTCCACGAGACCACATTTTACGGAACAAAGAGTAACCTCTATTATTATACTTAATTACATCAGCTATCTGATAATGACAGTTCCGTTAAATTCTGTCAAGCCTTTACACAGATTAGCAGACACCAGCAGATAGACATACAAAAAATTAAAAAAATGTTTTCTTAATGTTACCTTATTTACTTTCAAATGTATTTAGTAAATAGCTGTTTTCATTTGAAATTACACATAAACACTTCAATTTTCTAATCTGTATAGATTTTTACCGCTGTGTAAAAGAAACCATACCGCGATTCAGAACATGAGTACAACGCCATCTGTCGCTCCACAGTAGAACACTGACCTGCTCGAACTCGTTAAGCTCAGCGGCGGCATCGTGCAGTCTATGCACAGCTTGCGGCGCGGACGGTTGCACGGCCGGGCGGGCACTGTGCGGGGCCAGTAGCGGGTCCCCGCGCTGCCAGGATCCCAGGGTATACCGCACACCCTCGCCTCGCCAAACCCCGCGCCCCCCCGCCCCGGGGCCCGGCCCCGCCCCGCTCACTGCGAGAGCTTCGATCAGAGAGTTGATCTGCGAGCGGGGCGCGTCTGCCGCCGGAATCAGCTGGGATAGGGTCAGGTTCTCACGACCTGGGGGAATTCATTATAATTTAGAATAGAATAGATTTTTTTTTATTGTTTCATCAAAACTTTACTCGCAACGTTACACAAAGAAAAATATAACTTATCTGTGGTCACGACGGCCACAGACGTAAGTGTCACTTACGTCAATGTTACGTCGTGTCACAATAACTGTCACAACACAAGTGTGGTTTGGTTTGACACTTATGAGTGACGTATGTGTGGCGGGAAATACGTGGCAAGTACGTGTTTGAAACATATATGTAGTCTAATTGCCTAAATTTCACATTAAATTGAGTGGTAACTCACACGCACTCACGTACAGTAAGTTATATAAGTTGCGACGCACAATATGGGATAACTCAGTGTGTTGTGCTGAGACAAGCATTTAGCATTTTGATTATACACAGCTTTATCTAGTCCAAAGTAAGTTTATATAAGCGGATATAGATAACTTATAATAGTACATTATTGCGAAGGCCGGGAAAATAGGTAATTGCAGGTCGACGAGGTTTTTTTTCCTTTCAAATAATAACAAAATTTCCGTACATGTTTAAGAAAATTTTTTTTTATAACATTTATGTAGAGCTAGTAGAAAATATATCACACAGATTTTAGTCCAAGTAAACTATTTCCGTAATAGTTTAACACTGTGTAACTAAGAACTCACCAGGCACGAGGCGCTGGTAGTGCGGCGCGTGCGGGGCGCCCTCCACGTCCACCAGGAAGGGCGGCGGCAGCAGGTGCGGCGGCGTGTCTGTCTGCTCGTCGTGCGCGCCGCCCGCCGAGTCGCGCAGCACGGGCCGGTAGTCCGTGTGGAAGAACAGCTCGGTGGGCAGCTGCGAGTACAGGCGGTGGCCCGAGCCCAGGCCTGGACAGACAGTAACACAGATTCTAGTGTAGAACACCGATGTGACCTGCAGCTACACCTAGAGCGTATACACACGAAATATAAACATTTAGGAGGCACTTTGGAGAACCTTAACAGTGCGATCTAAGTGTGTGTATTATACAATGCCATCTATTGAGATTAAGCAAATTTAATATTTGAAAATTAACAATGATTTAATGTTCACAAGGATAATGTATGGGGATAGCTGTAATGGCATTTGGAAATCTAAGTTCAATATTTAATCATTGGTAAATAAAAATAAAAAAATATCTAATTTAAATTTTGAATTTAGGAGAATAAAAATGAAACTGTAAATGTGTAATGTTACTTTTTTTGCTTCAACGGAGTCGTACAAGGCACAGTGTCCGGGCCCTACTATAACCTCATGATATCTCGCAAGCGTTCGAGTATACGTAGCACACTAGTAACTAAGCCCCATGATATTTCCACCGTAAATGGCGTGGTAATAGTATGGGGATGATATACATACCAAGCAGCAGAAGATGTCAATGTAAGTCAGTAGCGGCTATAGTAGCATGTCCACCCTACTTGGCGTCGTACAGGGCACCATGTTCGGACCCTTCTATAGTATCATGATATCTCACTAGCCTTTGAGTATACGTATCACACTAGTAACTAAAATCCCAAGGTATTTCCCCCCTAGATGACGTGGTAATAGTATGGGATGGTCGGTATACATACCCAGCAGCAGTAGATGTCCATGCGAGTCAGTAGCGGCTATAGTGGCAGGTCCTCCCCACTTGGCGTCGTACAGGGCACCATGTTCGGACCCTTCTATAGTATCATGATATCTCACTAGCCTTTGAGTATACGTATCACACTAGTAACTAAAATCCCAAGGTATTTCCCCCCTAGATGACGTGGTAATAGTATGGGATGGTCGGTATACATACCCAGCAGCAGTAGATGTCCATGCGAGTCAGTAGCGGCTATAGTAGCAGGTCCACCCCACTTGGCGTCGAACAGGGCCCCGTGCCCGAGCCCTTCTATAGCGTTGTGATATCTCGCGAGTGGGGTCTCCACGTCCGAGTACACGTCCCACACGAGCAGTTGCCCGTCGTGTCCCGCCGACAGGAACACCCCGGAGAGGAAGGGATGCGCTTCTAGCACGTAGGCTTCGTCTCGGTGTCCCACTAGACAACGCACCTGAGAAGTACATAGTTGGTATTGATACGATATTATACTTGTGCCGAGTCAGTTTAGTCAGTGTATGCTCTGCTTCCTTATACGATCATTTTATCAAATTGACAGATTCAAAATTTAATAAAATTGGTAACGAGTGTGTGTGGTAATTTTTTTTCAACTTTTAATTCTATTTATGTTTAAAGATATCAAGTTCAGAGAAGAGGTGTATGAGATAGAGAGAGAGATAGAGAGAGATAGAGAGAGAGAGAGATACCTGCGTGCAACTCCGGGAGCACCAGACACGTATGGTGTTGTCGGAGACCGCGGTGATCACGAACGCGTCACTGCTGTCCCAGCACACCATAGTCATCTATAAAATTAATATTTAATTAAGCAAACAAACAAGCTGTCAATTGATGGAATTTGCTACACAATATCGAAACAATAAACAATATACTTTCGAAATTTTCTCACCTTGAGTCTCTTGGCGTCGTGTCCCTGCGCCTGCGTGGCAGGTCGCGGGGCGGGCAGCAGCAGGCGGTGCCTCCACTGGGCGGCGTGGAGCGTCCACAGCGCGGCGCTCCCGTCCTTGGAGCCCGACACGAAGCGCAGCCCGCGGTGCGCCCACGAGATACTGTCCACTGCGTCGTCGTGTACCGCCGTCTCTAGCACCTTGCACATGCACACAGTCACAACTCAAATTTTATCTAATTAATTATTAATAATATACATTATGAAACATTGCGCCAAATCAGTACAGTTTTTGGTTCGAAATTTCAGCTGAAGACGCGGTAATAGACTTGTGTAATAATATTGTGGCAAATATAGACGCAATAAAACAGATGTCTGTGTATATACACAGACATCTGTTAGAACTTTCCAAGGCGTTCGATACAGCTTATATCCCCATCCAGTCACAAAAGCTCCAAAAATTTAGACATTATTTCTCAGTCAGGAAACGGGAGGTAAAATAGATAGTTATGTCAGTGTTGAGGGGACGGTTTGCTACGGTGTCTCACAGGGTAGTATATTGGGCCCTATACTTTCGTTACTGGAGAACGGTTAAGGAAAGGGTCGAATATGCAACTACTACAGTGATAATGATTTTAATGTTCGCGAGGTCTTCTGTTCAACCATAAGGCGACCTCTAGTTTATTATTTTCGATTTTTTTTCTGATTGTCATATCCTACTAATATTATAAACGCAAAAGTTTGTGAGTATGTAAGTATGTATGTATGTATGGATGGATGGATGTTTGTTACTCTTTCACGTAAAAACTACTGAATGGATTTTAATGAAACTTTACAATAATATAGCTTATACATCAGAATAACACATAGGCTACAATTTATAAAGATATTGTGTGAATTGTTCAAAATATGACGCGGCGCGACGGGAACGGGAAACAATCCAAATTACCACGAGGACGAAGTCGCGGGGGACCACTAGTATTATCATATCTTTATAGAAAAGTATATAATGACAAAATTTGAGCGGCGAATGTGTAAGTATGTACAGTAAGATGCAAAATGCAACTGACCCGCTTGGGTCCCCCGGGCTCGTGGTCCACCGTGTAGACGCGCACGTGGTGGTCCGCCGAGCCCGCCGCCAGGAAGGCGCCCCCGGCGGACCAGGCGGCGCAGATCATGTGGCACACGCCGGGCCGCATGCGCTCCACGTACTGCACCGGCTGCGACAGGAACTGCCCGCTCGGGGAGCACGTCCAGAACGCCACGGAGCAGTCTGTGGAGGTGGACGCGAGCCACCGCACATCCCTGCGGGCGGGAGGCGCCCAGTGCACCGAGGTGATGGTCCCGGCGTGCGCCTGCAGCACGGCGCGCGGCTCGGCGGAGCGCAGACACCACACGCGCACGAGGCGGTCCACCGAGCCCGCCGCCACCAGCGCGCCGTCCCCCGACACGCACACGTCCGTCACCTCGGCGCCCACGCCCCGCAGCGTGCACACCAGGCGCCCGTCGCACGCGCTCCAGATCTAACCATTACACACAACAAACATTAGCACAACTCAATATTGATAACAAGTTAAACGAAAACTAAGCTTACGCAAATAAAAATAGTGAATATATTTTATTGATTCGGCAAAGTCGCGGGCGACGCGTAGAATCTTTGACATAAGTCGTGACAGACATTTTGTTCTGTGCTCTGCACGTCTACTTCGACGTCTGTGTCGAGTCGATGGAGATTTTGGAACCACCTGTATATCACAGGTTTCAAAATTTATATAATAAATATTTTTTTAGCTGACTTCTTGTGTGCAATGTTTTTTAAAGTGATCTTGTATCCTAAATTATGTCTCTATTTAAAATGTATGTACTCAAGTTAACAAAATGAGTAAAACAAAACTTCTGGCTTCTGTTTAATGCCATAAACATGTTTGGATATAGCGTTTACACTAAAACAAAAAACAATTAATATTATTACCTAATTAGTTATAGAAGATGTTTTATAATGCTAGCTAAAATCAGGTTATACGGTCATCAGGAATGCATAATTTGTAGATCGTAAAAACCTGCGTTAGGTCACGGAGCGCCACTAGAAATATGGCGGCAATGGACGCAGGAGAGGCCGTGGTCTCGCGGAATTAAAAAACATGGAGTCGCGATAAGTATTAGGCTGCCTTTCCACCAGAGATGTGCTATGCTATGTTGCTATGGATGCGTTTGATATCCACCAATCATATTCATTATACAGCGCACATCCTCGCAGCATAGATCTCTCTGGTGGAAAAGCACCCTAATATATAATAAATATAAATATATATAATAAATAGTGTTTGGGACAAGTTTATCTTGATTTGCAAAACATTAAACGTTACGATTTATTTATTTACACACACACACACACACACACACACACACACACACACACACACACACACACACATACACACACACATAACACCCCTATATCACATAATAGAGGAGGCAAGCCTATTGCCGTCACGGGCACACATATAATGGGTTATATCCAAAATGGCCGAATGAATTTAATAAAAAACAACAGCTACTAATTTTGAAAAAAAAATTTAAGCCCGTTGCCATGCGATGAAATGTTGACAAGGCAACAAAATCTTACGTGTCAGCCGCTGTGGCACAGCCAATTAGAGTCCTAGGCGTCTCGGACTATCCTAGTCCTAAAGATTTATTAAAAAAACAGTTTGTTAAAAATGAAATACCTTAACAAGCATATCGTCAGCTCCGGTGATGACATACCGTCCAGTACAGTCGAACACAACACAGTAGACAGCGGAGAGGTGGCCCAGAGTGCGACGTTGTAGACGCAGTGAGCCTGGGACCAGAGGGGAAGTGGTGACGCAGGATTAGTGATTAAAGACATCATCCATTTGGGGCCATATAAAAAAAATGTGGCAAGCAAAAAAATAAATGAGAAATATATTTTTTTTGTTAAGACAAAAAAAGCACAGCCATTGGATTTATGAAAGTCTAAAATCTATATTTTATTATTGACTAATTACTCTGACAAATAGTTAAGATAATTCACTCGATGTACCAATTTAGTTAATTAAAAATGATTGTTACAAAGATTTTTGCCCACAAATAAAACAGAGGGCAATATCAGAACTTTGCTGATATAAATGGTTAATTTTGTCCCAGTTTCCCCCCAATCACACTACTTAAATTATAATGGCATATTAGTATATAGACAACTCACTCAACATCCGAGCCGGGAACATAGCCTGCCCTCCCCTCCCCCCAGGCACCCCAGCCCCCCCCGCGCCCAGCTCCCGGGCCAGGAGTCTCCTCACCAGCGTGTGGTCCTGCTTGTACGACGCGTACTGGGGCATGGGCCGGACCAGGGTCTCGCTGAGCAGGGACAGGCGAGCCGCCAGACCTTCACACCACGAGGGTACGTACATTAATTATGTTACACTGATAACATAAAGAAGCTCAGAACTACTGAATCGATTTTGAAAATACTTTCAGTAATATGTCATGTAATATACTCCCTCCCTGTGTTTCCTCTCACACATAACCCTGGGTTCTTTAAGTGGGGTGTGAGGAGGCACATCACTGGGTGGTTGAGGGCCACGTCAAGGGTCGTCGCGATATACCAATTGCCACCAAGCGGGCGGCGTCATTTGGAGTACCGAATATTTAAAAAAATGAAGCTAGTTGCTCCTGAGTGATATAGGCTACTTGTTATTTCAGTTATGTGTTGCCGTGAGAATCGGGAATGAGAAAACGCGGGCGGAGCCGCAGTAATCAGCTAGTTAACTATAATTATTATTGAAGACATTTTGTATACCTACACAGAACGTGATCTAGCCCGAAGCAAACTAATATAATCTTATGTTATAGGATCTCGGTAACGCGAAGATCATTTTACACTCGTTAAACCCTTGTCAATTAAAAAATTCGTATGATGTAATTTGTGGTGGGCCCCTTAGGCTCCTTTTACACAGCCGTTTTTTTTCACCGGACAACGGACCGGCGAGGGGACGTCGCAGTACATTCGGCGCAATTTTTTCGACGGACCTGTGTCCGGTGTGTATACAATTCATTAAAAGCCATAGATTTCACTACATTGTCTCCTCGTGTCCAAGGATATCATGTCATAAGGAGATGTGTCTACATATACATACCTTGTTGCCCAGCACTGTCTCCGGGGGCTCTTTGAGCAAGCTGCAGTGCTCGCTCGCATACCTTGGCCAAGCGGTTGAATGATACATCTGAATACCGGGACGCCTGTGATCAAACATACATACATACAATGTGGCATTGAAAATAATTTACAGCAAGAGATTATAGATTTCTGAACATCTATAATGCTCGGACTGCTTAGGTTATATACAGGGGTTTTTAACTGTAAGAGACTTTCCGTGAGCGAAATCCTGGTTGGATTGAACCTGTAAAACTTCTTAACTCTATTTTACAAACGTAGCACTGTACGATATTAATGTTCCGCGTATTAATATCGTGTATAGACAAACCTATGTTGATTTATAAATTTTTGTATGGAAAAAGTTAATTAAAATTTTTGCAAACTCGGAAAACAAAACTTCAGAAACGGTACCTAAAATGTCTGTGGTACTTTTAAAATAACCCTGTATTATGTAACAACAGTCCTGGCTGTTGGAATCTAGGTCCAGACTACAGAATGGTTCTTATCTATTGTTGAGCGAAGCGAGCGTAGCGAGCGGAGCTCCTTATCAGGTGACTCAAATGCTACTCGATGTTAAATTGTTTCTCGACAACTACCCAACCGATTTTCTAATTTTTTCAAACAAAATCAAGCATTCTCAGGTGCAGGTTTTGTTCGAGACCAAATTTTGATTCAATCCTCGTTGACCCTCAAAAAAAGTTATTGACCAAAAATATGTCAACAACCGATTTTCATGTTTTTTTCACTCAAAAATCAAGCATGCTCCGGAACAGGTTTTGTTCGAGACCGAATTTTGATTTAGGACCCTCAAAAAAAGTTATTGACATATTTTTAGCCAATAACTTTTTTTGAAAACCTGCTCTTTATACATAGATTGATAAATGCCTTAATAGAAATAGTCGCTTCGCTCAATTGCATGCTGCAGCGCAGTACCACAGTACCACAGTACCACAGTACCACGGTAGCGACCGCAGCACCGCAGTTAATTTTTGTATGGAAAAAAATAATTCAAAATTTTGCAAACTCGTAAAACAAAACTTGCTACATATGACCTTCAGAAACGGTACCTAAAATGTGTGTGGTACTTTTAAAATCCCTGTATATGTAACAACAGTCCTGGCTGTTGGAATCTAGGTCCAGACTACAGAATGGTTCTTATCTATTGTTTATAGTCCCCAGTAACAGCAATAGGCTTTAGCGTGGGTTCAACAAAACACACCTGCCTATCCACTCGGGAATATAATATACTAAATTAAAAAAAATTGTCAATGTGAGTAAACACCACATTACACAAAATATCCGTTGCCCCCCACTAGGCTAGACTAGGCTAGACTAGGCAAAGCCTGTCCTGTGGGTTGCCAGATTATTTACATTTGCTTGGCCGATATATAATTTGACAATAAAACAGTTAGATGAATATATACCCAATATACAGCCTACAGCTAGTCATATACTACACACGTGTGTATATATATATATTTAAATATATACGTATATTTATACCTTCCTATACACATACATATAAATAATATTATGTAAATAAAATTCTAATGTATTAGTATTTCAGTCGCTTCGAAGTCATTGATTACAGCCATTTTGTTACAAGAATCTTCAATTATTTATGGAAACAATATCAATATATATAATAAAATTGTAAGTGGTCGATGTCCGTACATCTATACTACTATTATAAAGAGGAAAGATTTGTATGTTTGTAATGAATAAACTCAAAAACTACTATGCCGATTTCAAAAATTCTTTCACCATTGGAAAGCTACATTCACCCTGAGTAACATGGTTACTTTTTATCCCGGTAATATGTTCCCACGGGAACCGGGAACGAGTAAACTAAATCACGCGGGCGGAGCTGCGGCGATCAGCTAGTCGAAGATATAATAGAGAAACTGTTGTAGGGGGCTTTATGAACACAATAGTACCCAAAAAATTGGTTTTTAGAATTTTTGTCTGTATGTCTGTTTGTGTTTGTCTGAATGTTTGAACACGCTAATCTCAGAAAAAGCTTAACCGATTAGAATGCGGTTTTTAGAAATGCGTTGTGGTTTATTCAATTTAACATTTAAGGTTTGTTTTATTTCAATCAGTTCATAAATAAAAAAGTTATGTCGATCTAAAGTACCACGCAGGCGGAGCTGCGGGCAACAGCTAGTATCAAAGCTACATCTAACACTATACGACTTTACAAATAAACAATATTAAATATTGGATAGAAACAGGCGTTACTTGGCGAAAATCCATGACAAAACAATGGTAAGTAAAAATTTTTTAAGAAAAAACTTTTTAGCATTAATTAATAGCATTAATTTTTCGCAGAATCAAAAGGACAACAAAACGTCGACAATTGTTTCGCCTCTAAACGAGGCATTATCAAGACTGTCTCAGAGAGAACAGCCTTTAGCCTGGGTAGTGATGCACACTGATCTCAAATATTGGATAGAAACAGGCGTTACTTGGCGAAAATCCATGACAAAACAATGGTAAGTAAAATTTTTTTAAGAAAAAACTTTTTAGCATTAATTAATAGCATTAATTTTTCGCAGAATCAAAAGGACAACAAAACGTCGACAATTGTTTCGCCTCTAAACGAGGCATTATCAAGACTGTCTCAGAGAGAACAGTTCGTTTTGTTGTCCTTTTGATTCTGCGAAAAATTAATGCTATTAATTAATGCTAAAAAGTTTTTTCTTAAAAAATTTCTACTTACCATTGTTTTAAACAATATTAGTTTCAATTTAACAGCTTAGTACTAAATGCATGAATGTGTGAACGGGGAAATTGAAATAACACAGGTGCAGTCGTGGACAACAAGTAGTATATTATGCTAAATCAGTGTATCTGACGCTAAATATTAATATCACTGGACTATTAAATACAATAATGTAGTCATGTGGCGAAAACCCGAAGTTAATTAATTAAATAAATAAAGTTAAAACTTATGTTGGTATGTACACAGTTATGTATGTACCTATATCATTCATTTGTATTTTTCATTGATTGCTCTATAGGCAAGCGGCAAACCTGAAAAACTAAAATGACAATGAAAACAAATCACTGAAAATGTGATTGCGCCTATACAAGTTTGTACTTTTTGTAAATCTTGGACCAAGAGGAGTCGATCGGTAAGAAAACAAAATCTGTGCCGGTGGGCTATTAATTGTTATTAAGCGGAGTGAGCCGAAGGCCAAAGGCTACTTGGCGGATTCTAGAAATTTTTGAAGTAAATTAAACTAGATTTAAGTGCAAAAAAAGTGACGGAGGAACCAAAATTTACATGTTAAACCTATGGGAGAAATTTCGCGCGCTTTTTGTACTGTTACCGAAAACACTCCGCTCAATATCCAACAGCGCAGGGTGACGCCAGCGTAGCAGCGCCTAGTAAACATATCAATTTGTAAACTGATAAAAATACAAAACAAGAAACTAAAAAATGTATATTTTCTCATTTTGAAAAATAGTCTGTTGAAGCTTAAGATCTGAGAAGTATTCTGCCGCAGGATTTTTTTTAATTCAATCAAAACTCGCCGAGATAAAAAATTTGAAAATTTGACCATTTTTGCGCTTTAAAATGGTTGTAAATTCTTTATAACGCATTTTTTCGAAAAAACTACAAGAGTAAAAGTGTCTTATTTTGCCCATTTTACCCTTAGAAATAATTTTCCAATATAAAAACCAACTTTTTATCAGTTTACAAATTGATATGTTTATAACAATTAATAGCCCACCGGCACAGATGTTGTTTTCTTACCAATTGACTCCTCTTGGTCGAAGGTTTACAAAAAGTACAAACTTGTAAAGGCGCAATCACATTTTTAGTGATTGGTCAGTCATTTTCATTTCTACGCACTTTTTCGGGGGTTTGCCGCTTGCCTACTATGCTCTATCTAAAGATATTAACTTTTTTAAATTGGCGCCAATTCACGTTCGTATTAGCTCGGCATGTCCTCGGTTTCTATACAACCAACCACGTATCGAAAATCGGTGCAGTCGGGCGTTAAAGCGAGACAGACGATACGTAATCCAACAAGTTCAACGCGAAAGAAGGAAACAGCAATAACTCTAATTATGACGATGCTCCTTCCCGACAGTGCATGATATAACATTTTTTTTGCAAATTTGATGAAAACTTGCAATTTATAACAGAAACACTATGAAAATATTTTTCCCGATATTCCACCGTATTTTCATGATCACTTTTACACAAAACAGATTTTAAGTTTTTTTGCCGTTTCATGACAAATTAAGTTATTTTGCGACTGTTATGTATCGAAAAAACCTAAATAAACAGTATTTTGATAAGAAATAAGCGTTAAAACTTACCAATTCATCGTAAGATTGGGTGTGCTCAGTGCCCTCCCAGTCGAGGCGTCGAGGCAGCACCTGCAACCGACGCGAATATAAAAAAACTTTTCAGCGAAGTTTCAGGAGTTTGACAGTCGCATCCACGTGCGTCGGCGACCAAAACAACAATATGCATAAAACCCGGCACTAGGAAAAGCTCAAACTTACCTCGATACTCTCGAGCTCTTTTAGTAATGTCTGTAACAGAAAAGACGCTAATAAACACAATGAATCATATGAGACAATATTTTAAAACTATATGGACTCAATTTACCTTTGCAGTCTCCTTGAGAGGTCCTCCAGATAAAAATTTTGCTATCAGAAAGTAGAGTTCTGAAATCGGGAAAACTAACATTAGAAGACCTCGTCTCACGAACACTCTTATTGTCAATCATTATTTTCTATCTATTACGCTTACCGGGAACGACCCTGTGCTCCTCGTTAGGTTCCTCCATTATCGTAGGATTTTTCCAAGCGTTCAAAACTGAACTTTCACATCACATTCACTATTAAATTCCAGAAAACATTTCACTTTAACATTGTTGACGAACCGAACAGATAAAGCAACCTTCTGTATTAATAGCAAAATGGCGTTTGAAATATCAGTAAAACAGTTTTAGGGAAAATACTAATCGGTCAAACAGCTTTTACCACAGATAACCAAAGAAGTCGATGAACTTTATCTGAGCTCTTCTTGGTGTCATCAAAAACCGGCAGATGTCACTTTATTGTATATAGGAATCAAACAACAGTATAAAAATAAATGACAATATTAGAAAATAATATAAGTTTGTGTATATGCGATATTTTTAGAGTCGATGTATGCAGTCCTAATAACATTTCTAGTGGATTTCAATCATACTTTGATATTACTTGTGGTGTGCTTGTGGCAACAAATCAAACTACTATTTTTTT
Organism: Nudaria mundana; assembly: GCA_963556515.1. Classification (NCBI taxonomy): domain Eukaryota; kingdom Metazoa; phylum Arthropoda; class Insecta; order Lepidoptera; family Erebidae; genus Nudaria; species Nudaria mundana. Next base: position 309,360 of record OY748309.1, read on the forward strand.
GATGGCAATGGCAACCTTAACTCACCAAATGTCAAAAGAGCGAGAAGCCGAGAAGCTGCATTTTTGCTCATGTAAAAATTCGAAATTGTTGTATAAAATGTATCCATTCGTAAATATACGATGACTGTACATTTTATTAAAATGTTTAGTAAGTGAAACATACTTTATAGACACCAGTGTGAGTGCCAATAATCCTGGGCTGGTTGTTTCGTAGTGTTTACCAGGGCGGTGTCGCAGACCGATGCTGATCTTCCGTACATCTGGAGATTACAGGCCTCTGGGCATTCCAGCATGTTTAATATGACATTCTCATATCGTCGCTAGAAGATATCACGTACGTAATTTTATTGTTATTTCATAACTAGCATCAATTAAATATTTGTTTTGGTAAAAATAATGTGGTTAATTATATTACTGTTCTGCGATTATTATTGAATTGTATCACACTATGTATGTAAATATAAGACTGAGCCAAAATTAAAATCGCCTCAATAAAAACAGCCTGTGAAACTTGTTTGGATGGTGGCAATCAAAGTATAATTTGGTTAATGATGAAAGGAGTATAAATAATTGTCCATTACACAACTGTACATGTCTCTCTGAACTTCAGGGGACACTCCAGCTACTATTGACCATGATTCTATTAATCATGGTCAATAGTAGCTGGAGTGCCGTTATCTAGAAATTAATATTATGAAGCAAAGATTGGATGATGTTGGTATTCCCCTTGTTAAGGAAAGGCAGCGGGTTTGAGTCTGACGATGACATTTCAGTTTTTGTGATTTATGATTTCTATCTAAAACTTAAATTAGTAGGCATACAGACATCATCAGTTGTTTTTCAACTGTCTGCTTGATCAAGAATAATAATAATGCAGAAGGCAGTGTTACTCGATACGCCACGTATCGTGAGGAAATTCCTCTCTCTGGAGCCCATACCACCGGTAGCTTGGTCTTTGTACCCGATGCCGGGAGGTCACTATGTTTAAATATATTTGTGGTTTTTTTGGAGCCCATACCACCGGTAGCTTGGTCCTTGTAGCCGATGCCGGGGTCACTATTTTTAAATATATGTGTGGTTTTTTTTATAAGTTTATTTAAAAGTATAATTAATATGTAAAAAGTTTAATAAAGGAAATAATAAATATTTAGGAATAGTAGAGGCAAACTCGAGGGGCTCGTGGTCTAGTGGTAACCGACAATGTTAACACATTGCAAAGGTTAAGCAACATCGAGTCAGGATTTCAACATCACATCGATTAGGATGGGTGACCATTTCTAAGGACACTGAGACCCCTCCGTGTCTCGGAGAGCACATTAAGCCGTCGGTTCCGGTTGTCAAAAATCCGACCAGTCTAACTACAGAACTTCGATGTCGCCCATGGGTTGTGGAGGTCAGATGGCAGTCGCTTCACGGAAAATATTGATGTTCAGCCGAATCGCAGTTAGACTGGAAAGCCGACCCCAACTTTAGTTGGGAAAAGCCTCGGTGAATAATGATGAGTAGAGGCAAACTCATTGCTTTCAAATACAGAAATATATTGATATACCATGAGCCTTGTCGACTCACTGTTGATCCCACATTCGACAATGTCATCGCCCAATCTGTATGTGCATTCCAGGCTATCGGCTACATCTTTAATCGGAGTTCATTATTAGCTTTTTTTGATTGACAAAATATTTGAGAGACCATTAAATGCACCATTTAGGCTCGTTGCCTAAATAGTGCAATGGTCACCGAGGTCTCTGGTCTATTGTTTGACTATATCCGCGACCACTGCCTGCCCCTTCGGGAATATAGATGTGGTTATTTATGTCTATCGGTCTAATGATTACTGAGCTACAAGAGTATTTCTTACATATTGTTAATTTTATGTTTGCTTTAGTAAACTAGTTTTCATTTATTAAACAACGAGCTGTCCCGGCAAACTTCGTACCGTATTTTTCATCCAAAAGAACCTTCTCCTGATAATAACGAACACAACAAAAAAATAATTAGTGAAATCGATCCAGTCGTTCTCGAGGCATTAATCTCTTAACCAACACATCTTAATATATAGAAATCAACATGCAGTTTGCTAGTTTTCTATGGACCTGTTGGTATTTACAGATCCAACATGTCTGGGTCAGCGGCCAGCGCAGGTAACTCCAGAGGCGAAACACCACCTGCAGTGTGTGGATCCCTGAGCGCCCTTGGAGGCCTCGGGGGCTCACTGGAAGACAAGGACTGCGACCTCCTTTGTCCAGTCTGCTTCGAACTGATCGACGAAGCCTACGTCACACGTTGCGGACATTCCTTCTGCTACGCCTGCATCGGCAAAGCGGTTGAACTTCACAGGAGATGTCCCAAATGCGGAGCAGCTTTAGCATCTAGAGACCACATATTCCCGAATTTCCTCCTCAATGAACTTGTAGCTAGAAGACGTGTGCGAGTAAGACGAGGGGCTAGTAACAGTGGATCTGGGATTAATTCTCGTGGACCGGAGAGGGTTCGAGCTCTGGTCGCTGCTGAAGCGAGGCGGCTTCCATTGGCTGATGTAGACGCTATGCTGGATCTATTGACGCGTAGGAAGAGGTTATTAGAAGCTGAGTGTGCGGCCGCTCATCACAGGCTCCTGTACGAGTTCCTGGCTCAGCTGCATCGGCACCGGACGCATCAGTTGGAGCAGCTGGAGAGGGAGGCAGCGCTCGTCGGCCGGGACATGGAACATGTTGCCACTGTGCTCAAGTCAGTATTACTTTTACCATTATTATGTACCACAGATATCAATGATGAGATTTTTCTTTGATGGCAGACTATGACATTCCATGGAAGAATTACTACATTTTTTTTCCTTGTTTCTTATTCTACATGGCTGCATGCATCATTAACACATCACTATTTATAACGAGTGCCTACTATGGCATACTGCTATGACGCTTAAAAGAGACGATGCAGAGTTTAAACAGGTTTCGGACACGGAATGTGGGATTTCATAAAATGCTATCTAGTTCTGCTCCATACGAGTTAGAATCCATCAAGATCTCGCTAACATCATTGATATGGGAACTGCACGAAATTCAAAAATTAATGTCACTTTACTCAGTCATGTTGTTGTGCAGGGATCTTCGTAACGGAGCTCAGGGCCTGGCTCGACTACCGAGTGCAGGACCGGTAGAGGACGAGGTGTCCTTGCAGGCGGACGCAGGAGACGCTGTGCGCGCCCTCAGGAGGGAGCTGGCGGACCTCGCCGGTAGCGTGGGGGACGCCGCCGCACATGCTGAGGGTGAGTACTGGGTAGCTCACCAGACACTAGGGAGCATCATCCACCGAGCCTTTCTCCCAATCCAGTTGGGGTCGGCTTTCCAGTCTAATTGTGTGTAGCCATCTGAACTCCACAACCAATGGGCGATATCAAGTTCTGTACTCAAACAAAATCCTACTGGTATACCAGTAGGATTGTTTACGGCTCCAAATACCTATAATGATTGCCATAGATGTTTGTATGAAAATCAGGACCGACGTCTTAACCAGATGTTGCTTACCTACTTGATTAGCTCTAAGGCTCGCCTCGTGGCCCGGAGAGGGTTTGAGCTGAACCAAGGCGGCTGTAGTGACCAGACAATTCTCTGGGATATAAACGGCCATAAGCTTGCCCCTTTTCATATGGTATCTAAGTCAAACATTTATTCGGGTTGTGTGTGTTTCCAGGGGAGCTGACGGGCAGTAGCCTGGGGACAGGGTCTGAGGCGGAGACGTTCGCGGGAGGACCCCCGGGGGGAGAGGCCCTCGCCGCCAGGTGGAGGAGGCTGCACGCACACTTCGACGACTTCGTACAGGTCAGTAGGGGAGCTGACAGGCAGCAGCGTGGGGACACCAGTGTAAACATTATTTCCGCCTTTTGCCCTTTTTTTCAAGGAAGACTTGTGCCAAATTTCGTGGAAATCTATTAAAAAATGTGATCGCTAGCCTAGAAAACACATACAGATCGACTAAAGCCAAACTTCAGTCTCTTTTTTCGCTTGTTCAAAGAATATGAGACAGAGAGTAGAAGTTAGGATGGTAGGAGTAATCTCCGGTAATGCTGAGCCGATATTGCAAATACTTTCACTCTTAGAATAGGCATATCATTCCTGAATTGCTGCTAATTATTAATATTGACCTCGAATTGAAAACTTTTCGTGAAATCATATCAAAATATTAAGGCCCCGATTGCAAGGCCTAGTATTCGTTCACACGCCAGCGGATTAAGTCGCTACGTATTTTTAGCGCAGCGTTGTATTTTAAGCGCTGGGAGTTGAGCGTTAAATATCCCGCTCAACGCCAGGCTGGCGTTAAAAACACGTCGCGATTTTTAAACGCCCGTGGAAGCGGACCCTTTATAAAATAAAGTATGAAACCAAAGTATCCGTAGTCAAAGTCAGTTAAAACCAAATATTTTGTATAACCCACAGTGTTACTTCGCTCACCGCTCGGACGAGCTCTACTTCCCCCCCTCTGACGCCGACACCCCCGCCCCCGTGGGTGACACTCCCCCCTCCCCCGGGGACCCCACCACCCCCATCACGGAGGACCAGGTCCCACAAGCTCCTCCCACCGCCACCACCACCAGTACCACAGCGGGTGGGGACCAACGAGCTCCCGATGATGCCCCGGAAGCTGTTCACGCTGAGAGCTGTAATACTAGGACTCCTGCCGGTGAGTTACTTACTATATTGTAACCCTTCTTAGAAAAATGATAATGGCAGAACTATACTGCCTTTTAGCCAATCCCACATCTGAGAAAGCTTGAAAATTGTTTAGATTCTGTATAATCGCTAAGGATAAATGGTGGGTTTTTAGTTAAAGAGGCATGAAACTATGACTAAATACTTAAGGGGGCTCCTATACAACGGAAACGATTTTTTTGCTGTTTTCGGAACCCTGTTTATATAGATACGAGGGTGGATTGAAAAGTAATCGGCCTAACCAAGAAAATAAATACATAATAAACGAAATATATTTTAATTTTTCAGCGTAATCACCATCAAGTTCAATGCACTTTTGCCATCTTCCCTTCCAAGTATTTAGCCCGTTGAAAAAAAAAGATTCTTCCTTAGTCAAAATATGCGTCTACTGCTGCTTTGACCTCGTCATTTGTCAAAAATCTTTGACCTCCCAAGTGCTTTTTTAGGTTAGGGAACAGAAAAAAGTCTGACGGTGGCAGATCAGGTGAATAAGGTGGATGCGGTAACAGTTCAAAGCCACAGTTGTGAATTTCTGCCATTGATTGGACAGACGTGTGAACACGAGCGTTATCTTGATGAAACAGGACTTTTCTTCTGATCATTCCTGGATGTTTTTCTTTTATTTCCTCTCGTAAACGACGTAGTAAGGTGCAGTAATAATCAGAGTTTATAGTCTGACCCCTTTCCAAAATACTGAAGCCATCACCTTACTTGCCGACAAAATCGACTTAGCCTTTTTGGGGGGTGGTGAACCAGTTCTGTTCCACTGTTTTGATTGTTGTTTTGTTTCCGGTGTACAGTAATGAACCCATGTTTCGTCCATAGTAACAAAACGATTCAAAAAATCACACTCATCAGCTTCAAATAACAGTCGCGTGCAATAGTCAATCGCATCCTTTTTTGCTCAACTGAAAGCAGTCGCGGAACCCACCTCGCAGACACCTTGTGGAAACCCAACACGTTGACTATTATGTTTTGAGTACGTTCATAAGAGATGCCTATAATCTCGGCTATCTCTCTAATTCTCAATCTGCGGTCTCCCATAATTAAGTCGAGTAATTTTTTTACATTTTCGTCAGTAGTGGACGTCGAAGGCCTTCCAGAGCGGGGTTCGTCTTTCACACTCTCTCTACCACGCTTGAATTCTGCTATCCATTTTTTGACCGATGAATATGAAAGATCCCCTAATGTACTGACCATATCATAATGGATGGCTTTTGATGACAGCCCCTTCTTATGGAGGTACTTAATGACGGCACGCTGCTCGATTTGCTTCATTTGCGGAAATACTGTCAGATTGCTTTGTTAATAAATTTAAAAAATTAATACTAATTGTCACACACGTTTCAAACTTCACACAATTAACAGGTCTGTACTGAATTAAATAATGTGGGTAGATTTGATTTTTAGAACTAAATGGATCAGTGTTAGGCCGACTACTTTTCAATCCACCCTCGTAGTATTTAACTCTTCGTGTGCGAGTCCGACTCGAACTTGGCATCACATAAAATTTTGCCCGGGGAGGGTTCAGTAGCTAGCTTTAGGCTGTGACCTTAACCACGTGACCACACAGTTTGTTGAAATACAGAGATGTGTGATTGACCTGATTGATTATCATTTAACACGGGTGAAACCGCTGGCCACAGCTAGTTACAAACATTTGCAAAAACATTTGATTCCCGGGGCGTGAAAATATTAACGTAAGGAGTTACATTGCGATAGCGAGCTATTATTATCTCTGTCCTTATCCGTAAGTTGGTCGACGAGTACTGTCGTTGCGTGTTCCACATTTAGTGCCGTATTTGTCAACATTGATAGAATATAATGTATTTATGACAACTATCTATCATAAATACGTCTGATTCGAACTCTTCCAACGAATCATCCATGTTTAATGCATACAACAGTGATGAGAATAGGAGTTTACTTTAAACCCCCGAAGCTTTATTTACATTTTTTCTCTCATCTCGATGGCCTTACTTCTGCTTAAGATCCGATAACAAAAGCGTACATTAGTTTAACTAGATGACATTGTGTGAGAGTGCCCAAAATGATCTCTCTTCCAGGTGTAGGATCAGGTCGTGGTCTGGATTCCTTCCGCGAAGACCTGGTCTCGTTCACTCGGTACCGCGCCCTGCGCCCCCTGGCGACCCTCTCGTACTGCAGCGACGCCATCAACTACAGCACCATCGTCTCCACCATAGAGTTCGATAAGGATGAGGAGTTCTTCGCCATAGCTGGTGTCACTAAACGGATTAAGGTATAATATACTTGACTGCCTCGGTGGCAGTCATTATTATTATAACTATTTGTGCGATCTACTAATGTTTGTTTCGGAATTTGGGTGTTTTCTATGTATGTTATGTATGTATTCAGAAATATACATAAAAGTTTATCAGTCGTCTAGATCCCATAGCACAAACTTATATTAGCTTAATTTGGGCTAGATGACGTTGTGTGAGAATGTATAAAAATATATTACAAAGAGGAAATATTTGTCCGTTTGTAATTCCTAATGATAATATCCATACCTCCCAATCAAATCAAATCCCAACCAAATCCTCCCAGCGCACAAACACACACACACACACACACACACACCAAAAAAGAACAATAAATAAAATTACCCCTTTGTCACAAGACACGCTGAACCTGCAACATTGTATTTTTTTTAACTACAATATGTATCTACTTAATAACTAGTTGTACAAGTTAAGTTTAATTTCATATTAATATTTCTGTACTTAGTAAATATAGGTTAATAAATAAATAAAAAATTGTGCGAGTGTACGCTAGTGTGCACTGTTTCGCTGGGCGCCATGCGCCACTGGAAATTTCCTGTGTGCTCACCAGAGCCGCTCGGCAATGGATATAGGAGCGGTCGCGGCCTTACGACGCGGATTTAAAAAAAAAGTGTGTACATGGACTTGACAAAGGCTTTTGACTATGTTGACCGACCACAAGATATTGCTAAAAAATATATGCTTATGGTGTCAGGGATCATACTTATTTATTGAACCTTATTTAAGTAACAGGACCAAGTCATGTTAAATAACATTTTTTATCATGTACTATGACAAATAATGTTTATACATCATACAGGAGAAACGTCATAATAGGAGTGCCGCAGGGTAGTGTACTAGGGACCACTACTGTTTATAATATACGAGGTGTAACATTCATATGGGTCAGTGTAGGAAATAGTTTGAAAATATAAGACATACGAAGATCTATCTGTTCTTTGGAACCATGTCATAGATTTTAGTAAAAATAAAAACTGAATTCACAGATTAATAAAAACCCTGAGCTGAGTACAAGTTTTTTTAATTTGATTTCCGGGTGGCAACTTGACAAGGCTGCGATTTGAAATTGTTAAAATTGACAGGTGCTGTCAATGTCAACTCTGTACGTTAGGCTTGGTAGCACGAATCGTTGAACGCTTGCAACACCAAAGATAGGTATGACAAAGGTTGTTGTGTGGTGCAGGTGTTCGAGTTCGAGGCGGTGGTGCGTGACGCGGTGGACGTGCATTACCCGTGCGCGGAGATGTCGTGCGCGCACAAGATCTCGTGCGTGTCGTGGAACGCGTACCACAAGGGCGTGCTCGCGTCCGCTGACTACGAGGGGACCGTCTCTCTGTGGGACGCGCACACAGCCACGCGCACGCGCGCTCTGCACGAGCACGACAAGCGCGCCTGGTCCGTGCACTTCAACCGTGCAGACGTGCGTCTGCTCGCCTCGGGTACGTACTGTTCACACTACACTTCACTACACACACTAGACACTTGCTCGCTAACTGTTCTGTCTCCCTGTCCTCAGGCTCAGACGACGCTCGCGTTAAGCTGTGGGCTCTGAACACGGAGCGCTCTGTGGCGACCCTGGAGGCCAAGTTCAACGTGTGCTGTGTCCGCTTCAACCCTCGCTCCTCCTGCCATCTCGCCTTCGGTTCAGCAGACCATTGCGTACACTACTACGACCTACGATCCCCGAGAATGCCCCTAATGGTCTTTAAAGACCATAGAAAAGCCGTCTCCTATGTGAAATTCCTGGATTCTAAAACTCTAGTATCAGCTTCAACGGACTCCCAACTCAAATTATGGAAAGTAGAGTCTCCGAGATGTGTCCGATCCTTCACTGGACATGCCAACGAGAAGAATTTTGTTGGATTAGCAACGGATGGAAAATATATAGCTTGTGGTTCAGAAAATAATGCTTTATATGTATATTACAACGGGTTGTCCAGACCTCTGCTGGCGTACAGATTTGATGCTGTTCGAGGATTTTTGGAGAAGGAACGGAGAGATGAAGAACCTTCGGAGTTTGTATCAGCCGTTTGCTGGAGAAAGTCTCCGGACACCCACGTGTTGTTAGCGGCCAACTCACAGGGGACCATCAAAGTGTTGGAGTTAGTTTAAAGTGCCAAATAACTGTGAACCTCCTTGTGTCTCATGTGATCCTGGTACGTTATTGTATAGCATTACAGTGTTAGTTCAAAGTGCAAACTTTCTTTCCCAAAGTGAATCAACCTCTTTGTGTTTTATATATTTCTGGTACATTATTGTATAGTATCAAAGTGTTGGAAGTAGTTTTAAGTGCCAAGTAGCTGTTCTCGAAAAGTGAACCTCCTCATGTTTCATGTACTCCTGGTACTTTGTTGTATAGTGTTATATGTATATTTGTGATGCCTGCTAGCTGCTATTTTTGACGAGTCTTTCTGAACATAATATGTCTACCATTTGTCCTTCAATTGACCCTGCCCTACTTACTAAGTCGAGGTCAGTTATGCTAGGATTGCAGGGGACAGTGCCAATTATGTATAGTAAAGCTAAAATAAAACGTCCAGTGTCAAATATTGGTGCTTCCATAAAGTCACTTCCGTAAAATTGTATTTTCGTTCAGTGTTGCTAAACTCAAAATAGAAATTAAGATTAAACTTGTGTTAATATTTTGACGTCAGAGAACTATACAAGCAGCAAATATATGAATGTATAAATGTTATAATGATGTGTTTGTGAAAACAGTAAAGTGTACCTTACCAACCCAAGCATGTGTTTTATTTATTGTGCCGATATGGTACATTTTTTTGTCGGATTGATGGTATACGGTACGAGTACGAGTCCCACTTCCTACCATAGAATGTACTGGGCGGGACTGTATGACCGATAGATGAAAATATAATCGAAAAGTGACTATAATAAAGATCAATTGCCAGAGTTGACCAGTTTACTACGAGAGAAAAATAAAAGGTAAGTAATCTTTGAATTGCTTTATGAAACGTTGGCTGTTTCTTCCTTTGCAAAATAATAACAAACTTCCATGAACAGAACATGTACCTAGTCTAAAAGCTGCTACACACAGTGCCGGCGGCAATGCTGCCGGGTTTATGCCATACAAGCCGCCGGCTTAGGCAGCGCATAGCCGCCAAGCATCATTCCGGTTTGTACAGTTATGTAGAACGCTAGTGAAGTACCTACATATTTTTGGTTACAATGAATAAAGAAATCAGCACTGCCGCCGCAGTTGTAGTTTTAATTATAATAAGAAAAAAATATAAAAGGAAGAGAAGGTTTTGGGTGCGTCCAAGTTTATGAAATAAAAAATGGCAGAATGGTACTGTAATGATAGAAGAGTATAATAAAGACGATGTGGGGTGTCAGTGTTTGCGTTTCTTTGGGTTTCTGAGAATGACATATGAAGACTTTGAATTTTTGCTGAAGTGTACGTTAGCAAAAAGGAGAGAGGCTATACCCGCTAAAGAGAGGTTGGCAGTAACGTTGCGGTTTTTAGCTACAGGAGAAACTTATTTCAGCCTTGGAAAACTGTTTATTAGCAGCTTTTATATTTACGTTTTCTAGAACTAAATAATTAACCTAAAATAACTGTGATATTATACAGATAAAAGTCTTCATAGCCATGCCAACATTTATTATCAGTGAATGACACGTCATTTTTCATTTGTTACTAATGTCAAGTAATGTCATTGTGACAGTATTTCTCTATCTAGGTTTGTTTTGTTGATATGTGGAAATGGAAAAGTTATAAATTATTCCTGCAATTCATTGACGACATAAATATACAATTGAAAAGTAACGCTTTATTTGTGATTCAAATTAAGAAAGTTCAATACACTAGTATATTGCCCTCAAAGTTACACTGTGGCTAGTTAATGGTGTTGTGAAATACAAGATTAATCAGTGATGGAATCTTCATCTCAAGAGAACATGGGTCACGCCACCAGCAGCTCAATGCTCTCGCCTGTTACTTACGGTAATCTTGAAATACAAGCAACGTATAATAAGTCCTTTGAATGACTTTAGAATTGTAATTTATTGTAAGGTTTATCCAGTTGAAAACAACTGATGATTAGAAGTTGATAATTAACTTGTGTTTTGTAATAGGATATGCGTGGGTTGTAATACTTGTCATTGTGAATATTACACTCATATTTACTCACTACATATTTGAGTGATTTATTCGTTTAATTCAAAGTCAATATCAGTAATAGTCTTATGTTTTTTCAACTATTATGTCCCCCAAATTTAATGTTATATCAGGAAAATAGACATGATATGTAGATGACAACAGATAAAGATTTACCAACATATATACTTTATTACACCTTTATCCGCAAGGTGGTAGGTAGAGGTGCATTAAACACAAATATTTTAGCAGTATTGAATGGAATCAGGCGTTACCTGGCGAAAGTCTATGATAAAACAATGGACTGTTCTCTTTGAGACAGTCTTGAGAATGCCTCGTGAGTATTATTTCCAACGGGGACACCGGTGACCGGACGGACGATCCACCCGCTATGTTTGCGGGCCATTTCGTTCCTCGTGAGTAGGTGAAACATATGTCGACGTTATTTTAGCAGTAGTTGTATGGAGCTGAGTGCAAGTAAGAATCTGAGACACCTAGGACTTTAATGGGCTGTGCCATAGCGGCTGGCATGTAAGATTTTGTTCCCTTTTATCAACATTTCATCGCAAGGCCGAATTTAAATTATTTTTTTCAAAATTACATTTAGCTGCTTCTTTTTATTGAATTCATTTGGCCTAACCCATTATATGTGTGCCCGGTGACGGCAATTGGCTTGCCCCCTTATTATGTGTAACCAAAAATACTGGCAAATTGTGGATGTGTAATACATCTCTGCCTACCGCTTCGGGGATATAGGCGTGACATGTGTCTGTCTGTCTTAGTTGTATGATCCCACTTATTAAGGGGCAAGCATATTGCCACTCTCAGCCACTACATGTTCCAAATCAGGACAAATATTACATACATATTTAATCTGTGCAGTCCAGGAAAATCTATACTAATATTGAGAGGAAACATTTGATTTTTTGCATTGAATAGGCTCCATAACTGCTTAACCAATTTAGATAACTCTCTCACTAATATGTAGCTACATTATCCCCGAGTAAATAAGGATACTTATTATCCCGGTAATGTGTTCCGGTAATGTGTTCCCCCGGGAATTGGGAACGAGTAAACTAAATCAAGTCTCTGTAATTATAATATATCGCTGTCCCGCATGACGAAAATCTCGTGAAGGCAGAGAAGGACAAACTTAGTAAGTACCTTGATCTGTCCTTCGAGATAACCGCCATGTGGGACGTAGACTCGACGATCATTGTGCCGGTGGTCGTTTCGGCTAACGGATTAATAGCAAAGAGTCTCGATCAACAGCTCAAGAGACTCTCGTTAGATTGTTGGATCAAGAGTCAGATTCAGAAGGCTGTTATCCTCGACACGTGCCGTATTGTTAGGAGGTGGTCCTACTCTGCTGGTGGGTCACTACTTTTATATTTTTAAATGTATTTGTGTTTTTTACAAATGTATTTAAAAATATGCAAAATAAGAATATTAATGAATAAACGAAATAATAATACAAAAAATTATGAAAAATACATTATAAAAAATCCAACAGTAATATCGGATAAGTGTAGGTTATGCAACTCAAGTCAGAAAACCATAGAACACATTACTGGAGGTTGCGCGTTTCTGGCAAACAAGCAGTACACAGAACGACACAGTAATGTAGCAAAATATATTTACTCACAATTAGCGTTTAAATATAAATTAGTAGATAAAGTGGAACCATATTACAAATACAAACCAAAAAGTGTGCTTAACAATGAAAACGTAAGACTATACTGGGACCGTAATATAATAACCGACAAAATAAAATAAATCATCAGCAGACCGTTAAAATCATTCCAATAATCATCTCATCAACAGGACTCATATCAAAATCTTTGCACATTTCTCTGGATGAATTAGATTTAAATAAGTACACTTACATCCCCTTGCAGAAATCAGTGGTTATAGACACTTGCTCTATAGTGCGGCGATTCCTTACATCCACTACACAAACACCCACAACATTACACAATGAACTAACGCACTTGGCATAAGCCCGTGTTTGGGTTACATACACCAGCGATTATGCTGAGATTAAGTTGAAATTAACCCATAATAATAATATAGCCTTTATTACTGAGTTATATAAATACAATATTTGAATTTAATAGTATTATTTTTTTTAAATGAAATCTCGAAGCCCAATGTGCCTGTTGGCAGAGGCCTCCCCTAGCTCGTGCCAATGATATCGGCTCGTAGCTGAGCGAGTTTGAGTTCGTCTTTCCATTGTTTCTTTTGCCTTCCTAGTTTTATCCTTCCATCACGCGGGTACCAGTTGGTTACTCTCTTACTCCACTTGTTATCCTTGTTTCTAAGCATATGTCCTGTCCACCGCCACTTTTGCTGGTCTATCCTTTTCAGGACATCTTTTACTTTAGTTTTTAGTTAAGTCTCTGTAATTAGCTAGTGTTTAATCTATTCTATTGTGTTTAGTGTTTCAGTTTGTGGCTTCGTACGGGTGGTTCTTAGTGGGTGGAGCGGCCATCGCACTGTACCTGCTGCAGAAACTCCGGCCACAGTACGACCGCTGGCAGGAGGCTCGCGAGGATGCTATCTATCATAAGAGTAAGTTCATTTCATCCACTGAGCCTTTTCCCAACTCAATTGGGGTCAGGCCCAGTCTAACTGAGATTCGTCTGAACTTCTATGTGAAGTCACTGCGATCTGACGTCCACAACCTATGGGCGATATGGAAGTTCTGTAGTTAGGCCGGTCGGTTTTTTTTAGTAAGGGCTACACTACCTCTATCCCTGACAACTGCCATATATGTTTGTATGACAACTGGGACCGACGGCTTAACTTGCTCTCCAAAGCACGGAGGGGTCTCAAGTGTCTTAAGCAATGGTCACCCATCCTCAGACTGGCCTACCTAGATGTTGCTTAACCTTTGCAATGTGATAACATTGTCGGTTACCACTAGACCACGGGCCCCTCACAAGAGTAAGTTATTAGTAACATTTACTAAAAAAATATCTTTATTCATGTAGGTCACAAAGTAACACTTATGAACGTCAAAAAAAAGAAAATGCTTCTACATTAACATTTACCGCCAGATTCGCAAGTCAATAGGTAGAGCCTGTGATGAAAGAACCTGGCAAGAAAAACTCACGGCCACTCTTTTTATTCGCCAGTAAATACAATGATTTTGTTACAACAATAAAAAGAGGGCAAGGGCAGTACGTGACCATGTGTGGACCAAGTGAACTTAAAAATTATGAATCTGATATTCACAAAAAAAAGTCAAATACTAGTTAAAGGTGCCACATAATCTCAAAGTACCCATACCTTACAATATCATAATAATAATAATTTAACAATAATAAGTGAGTTTCAGCAACAAAACAACATTTCAAACAGAAGTAGCCCCTATGTAGCTCGAGTGATGAGCAAGCAACTCATTGCCATTTCTCTGTATCGTTTAGATAATCTTTAATAGTATAATATGCCTTTTTTAGGAGGTGTGTCTTAACAGAAACTGAATTAAAATGGCCCAAGTCTACCTCTCCTGCAAGTGGTACACCTGCCGAGCAACAGCTCTGCAAAACATAAAAGTTAATGATAAGTGGCAACAGGCTTGCCACCTGTTACATGGGATCAACACAGTTACTAACGACAAGTGGGTGTACAACATGCCTCTGCACGGGTTTTATGTTTGGATGTTATTACTTCTGCCTACCCCATTGAGGAACTAGGCGTGATTATGTATGTATTAATATGTATTTTAACCAATCACTATTATAAAAATCCAGCCAAGTGCGAGACGGACTCGCGCACAAAGGGTTCCTCCCTAAAAGCCGTTCTAGTATTGTATATACCTTTGGGGAGACCAACCAGTGACATTAGAGTATTATTTCATTTTTATAATTTTATTATTGTGGTAATTCAATGCCGGAGCAAGCAGAGGCTATTTATAAGAATCAATTCAGATGTAACTTTGTGACACTGTTTGGGTTCTCCTGCTTAGTTCTGTTGCCTGATAGGTATTGTTGAGCGTAGCGAGCGGAGCTCCTTATCAGGTGACTCCAATGCAACTCTATGTACAATGGTTTCTCGACAAGTACCAAACCGATTTTCATGATTTTTTTTACTCAAAAATCAAGCATTCTTAGGAGCAGGTTTTGTTCAAGACCGAATTTTTGATTTAGGACCCTCAAAAAAAGTTATTGAAAAATATGTCAATAACTTTTTTTGAGGGTCCTAAATCAAAATTCGGTCTCGAACAAAACAAAACCTGCTCCTTATAGATTAATAAATGCCTTAATAGAAATAGTCGCTTCGCTCAATTGCATGCTGCAGCGCAGTACCACAGTACCACAGTACCACAGTACCACAGTATCACAGTACCACAGTACCACAGTACCACAGTACCACAGTACCACAGTACCACAGTACCACAGTACCACAGTACCACAGTATCACAGTACCACAGTACCACAGTACCACAGTACCACAGTACCACAGTACCACAGTATCACAGTACCACAGTACCACAGTACCACAGTACCACAGTACCACAGTACCACGGTAGCGACCGCAGCGAGTAGTTATTTTTATTATTTATACATTGCATGCCTAAATAGGTAGCACATTGTCATGTGTTTCTTTAACATCAAATAGCACCTAAGATGTAGTTATGTAACATGTTCAGCAATAAAATGATTGATTGATTGATGGAGTGAAGTTATATAGAGTTGATGTCGTTGTTATTGCAGACCCTGACATAGCCCTGGCTCGCATGGAGGCCATACAGCGAGCCAGAGAGAAGCAACAGCAGCACCTGCTGGGTGAGTCGGCCCGGGCCCTCGAGCTGCAGAAGGAGGTATGAGGAATATTACCAGAGGGAGTTTAACCTTCTCGATTAATTTGAAAATATGAAATAAAAGAACTTTAAATTGTCGAAATTGGTCCCATTTCGACAATTTGAAATGAGACCATATTGACATGGGACCAAATTGAAATAAGACCACAAGGAAAGCACCAACTTTTGTATATCAAAAATTGTCAAAATCGGTTAACCTAGTCCAGAGTTATGAGGTAACAAACATTTAAAAAAAACATAGTCGAACTGAGAACCTCCTCCTTTTTAACCAACTTTAAAAAAGGTGGAAATCCTCAAGGCAATTGTTTTTTTAAACAAGTTTATTTATAAAGAGGAAAGATTTAATCGTTTGTTTGTATTCAATAGCCTCCAAAACTACCGAACCGATAATGAAAATTATTTTTTTAATTGAACGCTTCCCGAGTGGTCCGGTTTCAATTTGGTCCCATTTCTATGAGGTGATAGTCCGAGACGCTCAAGACTTTAATTGGCGACTTTAATTTAAACCACAGCGGCTGGCACGTAAGATTTTGTTGCCTTTCATCAACATAATTATAGCAAGGCAACGGGTTTAAAATTTTTCCAAAATTACAATATAGCTGCTACTTTTTATTAAATTCTATGTTATGCTATGCTGTGTTAATAATAATAATCTAAGAGCGGGCGTGTGAACCAATTCCAGCTATGGAACCTATAACCATATCTGAAGAAGATATTGGTTGTGCAGTTCGTTCGTTGCCAAATTGGAAATCTGCTGGACCGGACGGACTGCACAACTTTTGGTTAAAATGGTTCCGTAGCTCACACGCTTGCTTGGCATCTTGCTTCCAGTCATCCCTTGAGTCATCGTCGCTTCCAACTTTTATGACTACCGGAGTAACCCACCTCCTATACAAGTCTGGTAGTACCACAGACCCCAAAAATTGATTTGCCCCTAATGGCCCCGATTTGATGGCTTTGCTAAAAGTTACTGAAACTTTTGGTAAGGCCATCAGTATGGAGTAGTAAGTAAGCAGTAGATAAGTGTGCGGTCATGCATGTAAAAAGGGGCGGGATTGTGGAATCTGAAGGAGTCAATCTTTCAGATTTCACACGATTTGGGTCGCTCTCCGCAACCGAAACCTACAAATATCTAGGTATGTCTCAAGCTCTGTGTATTGCTGAGACTGACATGAAACAGAAGTTGCAGGATCGTTTCTTTGGCCGTCTGAAAAAAATACTGAAAAGTCTTTTATCAGGCGGTAACAAGGTGCGTGTTGTCAATGGCTGGGCCATGCCAGTCTTAGTATACTCTTTTGGCATCCTTAGATGGACTCAGACGGAGCTAGAAGCTCTGGATAGGAAGGTGCGTTGTCTATTGACTTCATATCGAATGCACCACCCACGTTCGTCAGTAATGAGGTTGTATATACCACGGAAATGTGGAGGTCGAGGATTTTTAAATACCAAGACTCTCCATAACCGTGAGATATACAACCTTAGAGAGTATTTCCTGCAGGTGGCCGTGGATGTGCATCGAGATGTTGTGGCAATAGACAACGGACTGACCCCGCTCTCCCTTGCGAAAGAGAACTGGCGCAAACCTGTAATATTAAGTGTATCTGATCGGAAGGAAATATGGAAGAGCAAGGAACTGCATGGTCGATTTTATCGGGCTCTAAATGGGCCCGATGTTGATTCCACAGCATCTGTATCCTGGTTACGATTTGGTGATCTCTTCGGAGAAACTGAGCCCTAACCACCGGTAGCTTGGTCCCTGTAATCGATACCGGTGGGTTACTGTTTTTAAAATTTTTAAATGTATTTTTTATAAATGTATTTAAAAATGCAATCAATATGTGTAATATTTTAATAAAGAGAATAATAATAATAATAATGAATGAATTATTATTATTATTTCGTTTATTCAATAACATTCTTATTTTATACATTTTTAAATAGATTTATAAAAAACACAAATACATTTAAAAATATAAAAAATAGTGTCCCACCAGTAGCGGAGTAGGACCCAAACTACCGGCGGTGGAGGCTACAGACTAAGAAACCTCCTAACAATACGGCACGTGTCGAGGATAACAACCTTCTGAATCTGACTCTTGATCCAACAATCTAACGAGAGTCTCTTGAGATGTTGATCGAGACTCTTCGCTATTAATCCGTTTGCCGAAACGACCACCGGGACAATGATCGTCGAGTCTACGTCTCACATGGCGGTTATCTCGAAGGACAGATCGAGGTACTTACTAAGTTTGTCCTTCTCTGCCTTCACGAGATTCTCGTCATGCGGGACGGCGATATCGACGAGCACTGCCCGACGCTGGGTCCGATCAACCAACACGATATCGGGCCTATTGGCAACAATAGTCCTGTCCGTGATGATTGATTCAATTCAATTCAATTCTTTATTTTTGCGAAATACAGGTAAGTACAGAGGTATAATAATAGTTTTAGTTCCACCATATTTCCGCCAACTGGCATGCAAAATTAGCAGGCATAATGCAGTAAGTAATTACAATGTCTGATTAGTCTAATCTGATGAGTCAACATTATGATTAATTAATTTGTAAGTATAATTCAAATAAAACAAAATTTTAAATGTCAGATAAGCAGACATCATAATTATGTGATTAGGTACACAATAAAATAAATCTAAATTTCAATGTCAAATTAGGGTTGATCGGTCCCAGTAGAGCAATGCACGACCATTCTCAAGAACTGGCACTGGTGTGTACTTATAGTATGGTACTTCAAACTCAATAAGGCCATATTGAAGAGCAAGTTGCTGGTGGATGATCCTGGCTACTTGATTGTGCCTATGCAAGTACTCGGTGTTAGCAAGATACGAACAACCGGAAATAATATGGCGAAGTGATTCACCAGGACGGTGGCATGCTCGACAAATGTCGACCGTACCGTCCTTCATGATGTATTTCCGATAGTTGTTCGTCTTGATAACCTCATCTGCAATTGCACAGGCAAAACCTTCAGTTTCCCCAAAGAGGTCCCCAAAACGTAGCCAGTTCACCGAAGCGAGCAGGTCTACGTCGGATCCTGTTAAGACCCGGTAGAACCGCCCGTGTAGCTCCTTACTCTTCCATACGTCCTTACGGTCTTCAGTACCTTTGGTTTACGCCAGTTCTCGTTAGCCAAGGAAAGAGGTGTTAGGCCCTTGTCAACCATCACGACATCGCAATGAATATCACACCCGTTCTGTAGAAAGTAATCTCTCAGACTGCACACTTCACGGTTCACTTCACTTCACCGCTATATCCAATGACTCTGACATACCTAGGTATTTGTATGTTTCGGTCTCGGAGAGAGATCTGAGAGTTATTATCTCAGAAAGTTGTAAATTCGGTGAATTTACAACCTTCCCCCGTTGTACATGCATAACCGCACACTTATCAACACCGAACTCCATCTTAATGGCATTACTAAAAACTTCCGTGGTTTTTAATAATGTCACTAAATCTTGGTGCTTCAATGTGAACAGTTTGAGGTCATCCATGTACATCAGGTGAGATATAACCTCACCCCCTCTACGAAACCGATAGCCTAGCCCTGAATCCTTCAGCAATGTGCTAAGTGGATTCAGTGCTAAACAAAACCACAATGGACTCAAACTGTCGCCCTGGAATATACCACGCTCGATCCTTATCAAGCCTTGCGGGTCAGAGGCGTGCCCACCACTACCTGGTTGACGAAGGACTGTGGTCCACTGCCCCATACACGAGACTAAGAAGGATTTAAGAGTCGGATTAATTTTATACAACTCTAAAATCCTCCTCAGCCATGAATGAGGCACCGAATCATAGGCCTTCTTGTAGTCAATCCAGGCAGTAGAGAGGGCGCCCCTACTCCGCTTGACTTGTTGGCTAATGGCCATATCAATGAGGAGTAGCTCCTTAGTACCACGAGACCCAGCCCTACATCCATTCTGAGCGTTATCTAAGATATTATTAGATACTATGTGCGAGTTTATTTTACTTCTCAGAATAGATGTAAGGAGCTTGTAGATGGTAGGTAAGCAAGTGATGGGTCTATAGTTTTTAGGTTCCGTGGTACTACCTGATTTGTGGAGCAGGAAGGTGATGCCAGTGGTCATGAAAGCGGGTAAGGAACCAGACTCAAGGGCTTCTTGATACTGTGTTGCCAAGCGTTCATGCGAGCTCTGAACCCACTTTATCCAAAAGTTGTGCAATCCATCCGGCCCAGGACTTTTCCCAGTTCGAGGCCGTACGCATTGCACAACTAACGTCTTCGGAGTCTATGGTAATAGATTCCATGGGTTCGATGATACTGCATTCACGCTCGACGACACGGATCCAGTCGCCCTCCGAATGTTCGACGGACACCGACCATAAGTCACGCCAAAATTGATTCATGGCGTGAGCATCTGGCAGTTGTCCGTCGTTCAAACGTTGTCCAGTTCCCTCCCACTCTCGGTACACCTTCCTTTGGTCACTTTGGAAGATGCGATTCTGCCAGTATCTATTTACACGCTCTCTATGTTTCAGAAAGTCAATACGTTCCGTGACATTGGCTAAGTATTGCTGGGGACGAATACCGGTCTCAGCAAATGCCTGAGTCACGAAACGCATGACCCGGGGACGACTATTTCCCCGGCTGAAAGAGATAAGCTTTGCAATGAGAGTCCTAAATGTGCCGATACGTCGCTCGATTCTTGCCTGCCATACGGGAACACCATCCGGTCGTGGTGCACGGTTAGCTTCGGGGAATTTAACGCGTGCAACACGACAAGCGGCAATGGCTCCACAGTAAAGGATCGAGTGAGTATCAAGCAAATCACTGCTAGTCCGTAAGTACGGCTCTAGCAATGCATTCAGGGCTCCCATCAACGCCAGATTTCGTTTATGCATTGGCAAGCGTGGTAGCCGCGGTCTAGAATTAGGTATAAACCTATACTGCGAGATCACATCTTCCAAAGTACTCCTCAATTGCTCGCTTACCTGGATAGATGTATCACTCGTATCATTTCCCGCGTCGGGTGCGGGCGTCGCTAACGTCACACTTGTAGCAACCGTCTGTGTCACAGGTGACGGTGCTCTCGTTGACACTGGAGCTGTACGAGTAGATAATACTTCCAGGCGTAGTCGATCAAGCACAGATTGATCCAACAACTTACATCGTTAGATAGCCCGCACTTGATCCGATAGCCGTTGGACGGCTACGGTCATTGTTGGTTCAAGAGCCTGAAACAAAGGAAGCATCCTTGAACGGTACGCAGTCAGGTTGGTTTCCCCATCTGTGGCCTCATAATATGCCCGCATGACGTTTTCATTGATGGATGAAGTCCATCGCATGCGGTGCACAATACCACCGGTAGTGGGGACCCTACTCGAAGCTGGTAGGCTTCGGGGCCCCAAACTGCTCGGCGGCCGGCCTCTCCCTCGCCGGCGTACAGGTGTTGGCGACGTCGGCGGAGAGAAATACTCGTCACTTGAAGAGCTCGACGCCTCAGCGAGCACCTGTGTCGGCGATGTGCGGTCCGGTGCCTGCGAGGCGGAGTTTAGTGACGAGTCCGGGGGTGTTAGTTGCGCATTTCTGCTTCTGGCTCTTGTTTGCATCTCAATCACTTCATTTTGAATTTAGCCATAATATTGTTGATATTTTCGTAGTTATTCATATGACATGTGTCAAATCTTCTATGTTAATTTTGTAGACTTTGTTTATTGTTATAAAATAGTATAAAATCCTTTATTTATTGACTTTTTGCTTATATTAATTTTGTATCTGAAGTAATTGTATAAATTTAGGCAATTTATTATTATTATTATTATATATTAATGCCCAGCAGATCATTGATCTGATGCGTGCATATCACTGCACTTGTGTTTTTGGTATTATGTTTTTAAGTGTAAATCAAGTCTATTTTTGAAACTGTTCACTGTTTGTGCACTAATTACAGTCTCAGGTAAACTGTTCCACATAGTCACTACGCGATTTGGCAAAAAGTGTCTTCTAGGGTTGCTAACAGAAGATGCTCCTTTTTGAATGCCAAGAACCTCCACAACCGTGAAGTGTGCAGTCTGAAAGATTACTTTCTACAGAACGGGTGTGATATTCATTGCGATGTCGTGATGGTTGACAAGGGCCTAACACCTCTTTCCTTGGCTAACGAGAACTGGCGTAAACCAAAGGTGCTAGGTACTGAAGACCGTAGGGACGTATGGAAGAGTAAGGAGCTACACGGGCGGTTCTACCGGGTCTTAACAGGACCCGACGTAGACCTGCTCGATTCGGTGAACTGGCTACGTTTTGGGGACGTCTTTGGGGAAACTGAAGGTTTTGCCTGTGCAATTGCAGATGAGGTTATCAAGACGAACAACTATCGGAAATACATCATGAAGGACGGTACGGTCGACATTTGTCGAGCATGCCACCGTCCTGGTGAATCACTTCGCCATATTATTTCCGGTTGTTCGTATCTTGCTAACACCGAGTACTTGCATAGGTAAAATCAAGTAGCCAGGATCATCCACCAGCAACTTGCTCTTCAATATGGCCTTATTGAGTTTGAAGTACCGTAATATAAGTACACACCAGTGTCAGTTCTTGAGAATGGTCGTGCATTGCTCTACTGGGACCGATCAATCATCACAGACAGGACTATTGTTGCCAATAGGCCCGATATCGTGTTGGTTGATCGGACCCAGCGTCGGGCAGTGCTCGTCGATTTCTCCGTCCCGCATGACGAGAATCTCGTGAAGGCAGAGAAGGACAAACTTAGTAAGTACCTCGATCTGTCCTTCGAGATAACCGCCATGTGGGACGTAGACTCGACGATCATTGTCCCGGTGGTCGTTTCGGCAAACGGATTAATAGCGAAGAGTCTCGATCAACATCTCAAGAGACTCTCGTTAGATTGTTGGATCAAGATTCAGATTCAGAACGTTGTTATCCTCGACACGTGCCGTATTGTTAGGAGGTTTCTTAGTCTGTAGCCTCCACCGCCGGTAGTTTGGGTCCTACTCCGCTACTGGTGGGTCACTATTTTTTATATTTTTAAATGTATTTGTGTTTTATATAAATGTATTTAAAAATGTATAAAATAAGAATAGAAATGAATAAACGATATAATAATAATATTTTATTGCCAGAACGTAGTAATACAGCGTAGATGTTAATGATACAGCTTAGATGGTAATAGGTTGTAGTAATAGTTCCATACATTCTACCATAACTATGGTGTGCAAAATTGAGTCAAGTGCAATTATTTTTGTGTTACAGATATCACATAAATTATAATAGTAAAAAAAAAAGTCAATCAATCAATAGAATATAAAAATACAATCATAGCAATATAATGTCAACTTAAGGAATACAATCGGGAATGTCACAATAGTTGAATGCCGGTTTAATCAGTACCATGTCAATTTCAATAACAGATTCTATTAAAACATTACATTCATTTTGATTCGTCTTTTTATTAATTCCAAAAATATATTATATTAATTGTTCGTTAAAAGTCATATATTCATTTAAATTATAAAAACAATGTTCTAAGAGCCATTTTGATAATTTTGTCTTAAATAATCTGTTGGGTAGATCTTTAAATCTATTTGGTAACTTATTGTATACCTTTATTGAGTTAATAAACGAATTTCTTTTAAATAATTCCAGTTTACATGAAGGTTGATATAGCTTATACCTATTTATAGATCTCACATTTCGTTTTATTACCTCTGATTGAAGATCAAAGTACTCAGGATGCTCTTTTACAAATACACAAACCTCCTTTATGTACATGCAAGCTAGTGGAAGAATACGAAACCGTTTAAATATGGGTTTACAGCTATCTATAAACCATGCCCCACATATTGCTCTCACACACCTTTTTTGGGCCCTGAAAATAGTATCGAATTCAACTGAATTTCCCCAAAGCAAAATTCCATAGGACAACACAGAGGATACATATCCATGGTACGCGCTAAGTGCTGCCTCAGTCGAAACCGTAGTTCGTAGTCTTTTTATGGCATACACAAATTTATGAAGTCTATCACTTACATTCTCCACGTTTGCTTTCCAATTACAATGCCTATCCACAATTGTTCCAAGAAATTTTGTAGAGCTAACCTCTTCCAGTTTTTGATTATTATGATAAACATTTAAATCAATTTCCTGACGTTTATTAGTTTGGAATTGAATAAGTTTTGTCTTATTGACGTTTATATTAAGATTATTTATATTGAGCCAATTAATGATTTTATTTAAAGCGCAATTGATCTCATCCTCGTATGTAAGTTTATTTTTGCATTTGACGACAAGTGTTGTGTCATCCGCAAACAGTACAGTTTTGTGGTCAGTAACGTTGGGGAGGTCATTGATGTATAACAAGAACAGAAAAGGACCCAATACACTGCTCTGAGGAACGCCGAACATATTTTTTTGATAATTGGATCTGTAATTCAATCTGAGGTTTTTACTTTGATCGATTTTTGTTATTTCCACGCATTGACTTCTATCCGAAAGGTAACTTTTGATCCAGTCATTAGCTTTACCTCGAATTCCGTACTTAGTCAACTTGTATAGCAGAATTTCGTGATTAACAAAATCAAAGGCTTTGCTCATATCGATAAAAATGCCAGTAACAGGCATGTTAGCATTAATTGCTTCAGTAACTTCCTTAATAAGTTCAAAGCAAGCCAATGATGTTGTACTGTTTTTCCTAAAGCCGAATTGTTCTTTTTTAAGAATACCCATGTCAGAGACATATGAATACTTACGGGGGACTTCAATGGCCATCACATTGAATGGCTGGGGTCCCTCAAGACTGATCATGCGGGTAGAGCCGCCCATGCGTTCGCTCTCTCCCACGGTCTGACCCAGATGGTATGCGGGATCACCCGGATACCAGACAGGTCAGATCACGCGCCCGCTCTGCTGGATCTACTGCTGACGAGTCGCCCAGCCCAGTACAGTGTTTCGGTAGGAGCCCCACTGGGTAGTTCCGACCACTGTGTTGTTCACGCTGGCATGAAGGTGTCACCTCCTGCACGTCCTGTGCAAACGTCACGACGACTATGGCACTACTCGTCAGCGGATTGGGACGGTCTACGCGATTATTTTGCGTCCGTCCCCTGGAGCCAGCGCTGCTTTGTAGGAAAGGCTCCTTCGGATAGTGCTTCTGCTATTGCTGGCGAGATCAGTTTAGGGATGGATTATTACATCCCTTTCACTGATGTCGCCAGTATCCGCAGAGCCCGTCCCTGGTTCGGGCGAGATTGTGCCAAAGCTGTTCGACAAAAACAGTCGGCATATCGCGCCTGGATCAGGGCCCGGGCTGTGCGCGACCCAAACGTGGGCCACCTCAAAGCAGCGTACAACCGGGCCACAAAGTCGAGTAAGAGGGCCTTTAAGAGAGCGGATGCCCAGCGCGTCGCGCGGCTTGGTCAGGAGCTCACTTCCCATCCCACGGGCAGCCGTGGATTCTGGCAACTGGCCAAAGCCGTGCAATCTAACTTTTGTCAGCCCTCGCTGCCACCGCTGCGTTACCCAGATGGAACACTGGCTCACAAAGCCCAAGAGAAAGCGGATATGCTCGCAGACCTCTTTGCGGCTAATTCCCGGGTCGACGACCGTGGCCTGCAGCCCCCCGCCATCGCCAACTGTGGCCACACAATGCCTGATATTGTTATCAGGCAATGTGATGTACGGGCAGTGCTGCGGTCACTCGACACGCGGAAAGCCAGTGGCCCTGACGGCATTCCGGCGGTGGTGCTACGAAAATGTGCAGCTGAGTTGTCTCCAGTATTAACGCGTCTGTACCGCCGGTCATACTCTTCAGGGCTCGTGCCGGAGGTCTGGAAGGAGGCGAACGTACAACCGATCCCCAAGAAAGGGGATCGGTCCGATCCAGGCAACTATCGACCCATAGCTGTCACCTCAGTCATTTGCAAGGTGCTTGAGCTCCTTATAAATAAGCAGCTCATGCAATTCCTAGAGGATCACTCGCTAATCAATGATCGACAATACGGCTTCAGGCCAAAGCGATCAACGGGTGATCTTCTGGCATTCGTAACGCATGTCTGGGGTGGGGCTATGGAAAGGCACGGCGAGTCCTTGGCTATTAGCCTGGACATCGCCAAAGCCTTCGATAGGGTCTGGCATGCTTCGCTCCTTTCCAAGCTTCCGGCATATGGTCTACCTCCTCAACTGTGCAGCTGGATTGCCAGCTTTTTAAACGAGCGCCGAGTGCGGGTCCTCTGCGATGGCCAGGCTTCTCGCTTCTTGCAAGTGAATGCCGGGGTACCGCAGGGGTCCGTACTATCACCAACTCTCTTTCTTCTGCATATCAATGATATGCTATCCCTCGGGAACATTCATTGCTATGCAGATGACAGCACACTGCACGGGAGTTACTCGGTTCGTCCGACGGCGGGGCGATCTGAGATTGAGGAGGAGAGACGACGACTCGTGGCTGATCTCGACCGTAACCTCGACAGTATCTCTCAATGGGGTACCGAGAACCTGGTCGAGTTCAATGCCCGCAAAACACAGGCGTGTGCATTTACTGCGAAGAAATCCCCTTTCCTTCCCCTACCCTCTCTTCAGAATGCATTATTACCAATGAAGGACAACCTTGATATCCTTGGCATAGACGTTCGTCGAGAGCTCAATAATAAAAACTACATCGAAAGATGTATAGGGCTAGCTTCGCGGAAACTAGGAATACTGAATAAGGTAAAGAGATTCTTTACACCGGACCAGAGGTGTCTGCTGTACAAGACGCAGATTAGACCCTGCGTCGAATACTGCTCTCACCTCTGGGACGGCTCCGCGAAGTATCTGCTGGACGCTCTCGACGCTATGCAGCGACGGGCTATCCGTATTATTGGTTGTCCGGAGGTAACGGGAAGCCTTGAGCCGCTAGCTCAGCGCCGAACAATAGCTTCCTTGGCCGCATTCTACCGTATTTACCACGGCGAGTGTTCTGAAGAGCTCTTCAATCTGATCCCACCCTCTTCCTTCCGATCCCGAACGACTCGTGCCGGGCAGAGATGCCACCCCCACACAGTGGATAGCATGTTCGCGAGAACCGAACGTTTTAAACGTTCGTTTCTCTGCCGAACGATAGTGGCCTGGAACGCCCTGCCTGTGCACGTGTTTCCTCCCACATATAATCCTGGGTTCTTTAAGCGGAGCGTGAAGAGGCACATCAGTGGGTCGTCAAGTTGAGGGCCACTCTCAATAGTAATGTGTGCTGTGAGAGTGGCCCACAATCGCTAGACGTCGTCACGACTTACCACCAGGCGGGCGGCGTCAATTTGGCGAACCAAATATAAAAAAAAAAAAAAAAAAAAAAAAAAAGAATAAAGTCTGTTTAGCATGACTTTTTCAAATATTTTTGATAATACTGGAATTAGAGTTATAGGCCGATAAGTACCCAGTTCCTTTTCATCTCCTTTTTTATATAAAGGTCTTACGATTGATTGTTTTAGAACACTTGGGAACATGCCCTCTTCAAAAGAAATGTTGATGACTGCACTCAAGGGTGCGCTGATATACTTTGCACAGACTAAGTATCTTTGTGCAAATGCCATCAACACCCACTGATGCTGTGTTATTAAGACCATTCATAATTTTAAATATTTCCATAGCATCTGTTGGCTTTAGAAAAATCGTATTGGAGTTGTCAAAGTTAATGTTCTTATTTATGTCATGATAATTAAAATTTAATTTATTAGAATGTGTCAGGTTAATATAGTAATTGTTAAATAATTCGCTAATTTTTTTTGGATCATTATAAATAACATTTTCACTTATGATTGTATTTATTTCTGTTGTAGTATAATTCTGTCCTACGTTTTCATTGATGATGTCCCATACCGCCTTACATTTATTTTTCTTCTTATCTATGAACTTTTTACTTTGTATTTGTTGTGACTTATGGATGCATGCTTTTAATATTGTACTATAACTTTTATATTTATTTTTATTTTGTCTTTTATTTGGTCGAGAATGTTTATATTTTAAATAAAGGTACCTCTTTTTTACACTGGATTTCTTAATTCCTTGCGATATCCATGAAGTTGATTTTCGCTTGTCATACCTTTTTATTTTAATTATTGGAAAATGCAAGTTATAAAATAGTGACAATAAATCGTGAAACTCTTTAAACGAATCATTTAGATTTGGTTTATCACACCTAGCTTTAAGGTTAAGAGAGGAGATATTGTTACAGAATTTAACTATGTTTTCTTGACTATAATCTCTTACCTGCTCATACCAGTAACCTAATTTCCTATCGATATAGGATTTTGTAGTAAAAGTTAAGGTTTGACCTGTCTCATGATCTGATAGCGCGAGATAATGACTTCACCTCGGATATTTTGTTTGATGTTACTAGCAAATTGGTCAATGCACGTTAATTGCCGCGTCGGTGATTTTATATGCATGTCCATGTTAAAGTTTTTTTAGGAGATCAATAAGATGTAAACAGCTTTTTGAGGGAATAATGATATTAAGATTCCAGTCTTCGCAAATGATAACTTTTTTATATCGATATGTTATGCTCAATAGTAATTTTTCCAGATTTTCAAGAAATATATGCGGATTGCTGTTTGGGGTCCTATAAATACAAATTATTACAAGTTTTTGTGAAACTAATTCTATACCTGTACACTCAAAGTGATTGTCACAAGCCAAATCCCTAATGTTTGATAGCGATTTATATGCTATATATTTTTCCACCATAATACATACGCCTCCTCTATTATATCGACGACTATATGACGAAGCTAACGTATATCCCGGTAGTTTAAATAAATATTCAGTGCCCTTCTCTATAAATGACTGATATTGATCAAACAAATGATATTGATTTTTTTGTAGTTACGAGGTTCGTATCAAAATTATATGCATGTTTATAGTTATTTATATCCCAGTACAGAAAGTTGTTTGTTTGTTTGTATGTTATATCTGATTTAACCATTTGGTGTACAGCGAGAAGAGAAGAAACGTCAGGAGACGATTGAGAGACTCCAGAAGTATGGCAATGGAGGACAGAGGCTCGGGGAGGCAGACGACAGTATGTACCTCTGATATATTATCATTGTTCATCGTTATTGTAGTAACTAGCTGTCCAGGCTAACTTAGTACCGCCTGACACCTTTCCTGAATTTTTACAAATATGTCAAGACCAAAAATTACCTAAATCAGTCCAGCCGTTCTTGAGTATTAGCGAGACAAACGAACGGCAATCCATTTTTAGGGTACCGAACCCAAAGGAACTCTATTACTACTAAGACTGCACGGTCCGTCTGTCTGTCTATCTCGGGCTGTATCTCATGTACCGTGATAGTTAGAAAGTTGAAATGTTCACAGACGATGTATTTCTGTTGTCTCTATCACAACTAATACTAAAAAACAAATTATAATAAACATTTAAGGTTGCTCCCACACAACAAACGTGGTTTTTGTGCCGTTTTGAACCCTTTAAACGTTCCCTGAACCTGTACGAATATATTTTAACACTAAAATCAGACAAATTGGTCCAGTATTTTTCGAGTTTTAGTGAGACAAACGTATTACGTAGGAGCAACAATCCTACTGGCATATGTAACATCTGTCCTGGCTGTTAGAATTACAAAGTGGTAATGAATTTTCTATAGTTGCAATAGCGGCAATAGACTTGCCACCTGCTGGGGACCACTGTATTGCACCTCTGGCGTGAAGATGTGTATGTTTGTGTATATTTTGCAGGAGACTACATGCCGTTGAGTGCTGGAGCGTCAACTTCCTCCTACAGACCGCCCAAGAAGTCCAAGTGCGGGGGAGGGGGTTGTGGACGTTAGACACATACAGACATACATACAACCAATATTCAGCTATAGCCATAGTCTGGGGCCGGACTCGAATCAGCGGCTTTCCAGTATTCCTCTGATATTGCGATCACTAATGAATGTGCGAGTTACAATGTCGACACAGCGCCATCTACCGACCAGGGATATAATGCCGCGTGCGAATTGACCTTCTAACAATAGTTTAAGTTAAGTTATTCCCTTTACAGAGAAAAAGCAGTGGTTCGAGTCATGCCGATGACATTTTAATTATTCTGATTGAACATACTTACATTAAATATTATAACTAAAACACTCACTCAAATGGACTAAATAAAAAATAATGTAACGAAACCAGATATTTTTCTTTATGGTTTAAATGGATTAAATTTCATACGTCAAAATCACAGTTCGTCTAGTCATTGCACTGTCAAGTTCTCTTATGGTCAAATTACACTTTATGACAAGTTCTCTTATAGTCAAACTACATTTGATGACAAATTCTCTTTTCGTCAAGTCTTTCGTTTGTCCAATATCATTTACGTCAACGCCTAGTAGAGTTGTCAAAAAAAATTCATATTATTATTTTTATTACATATATTTTATTTTCATTATAATTAGTTATACGACTAAACCACTATGTACTGTCAAGAAAACAAAATTACTATAAAATTCTTTATAACCAAGATAAATTAGCCAAACACTTAGCGACGGTAGTTTTTCCTAACATTAGATTATTTATTTCTTCTTTGATGTTATGATCTTTAATCATAACTTCCTTTGGGCGTTTCTTATTTTGTTTAGTCTTAACTTATTGTTCGTAAAACTTTGAAATTATTTTGACAACTTTACTAGTCGTTGACGTAAATGAAATTGGACGAACGAAAGACTTGACGAAAAGCGAATTTGTCATAAAATGTAGTTGTGATGAGACTAATTAGGAATGAATGACGCAGCAAGGTAAAATTAAGAGTAGGCGATAAATAAAATTAATAATTAATAAAACAGGGCAATTGACCATAAGAGAACTTGTCATAAAGTGTAATTTGACCATAAGAGAACTTGTCATAAAGTGTAATTTGACCATAAGAGAACTTGTCATAAAGTGTAATTTGACCATAAGAGAACTTGTCATAAAGTATAATTTGACCATAAGAGAACTTTTCATAAAGTGTAGTTTGACCATAAGAGAACTTGTCATAAAGTGTAATTTGACCATAAGAGAACTTGACAGTGCAATGACTAGACGAACTGTGATTTTGACGTATGAAATTTAACCCATACATACATACATAACAACATTAATATAAATATATACTTATCTACTTTAATATATTGTGATTTGGTTAATTATTGTTTATGTAACATTATGTATGGTTTATACTTAATAATACATTTTTACAATATTATAACACATTTTATTGTTTTATTTTTCCTTCCCTCAAATGGTTCCAAGGCCATCTGTGAAACGGCTTGACCGATTTTAACAGGACTTTACTATCAGATAGCTGATGTTATATATGAGTAATTTAGACTACTTTTTAGGGTTCCGTACCCAAAGGGTGAAACGGAAACCCTATTACTGAGACTTCGCTGTCCGTCCGTCTGTCTTGGGCTGTATCTCATGAACCAGGATAGTTGGAAAGTTGAAATATTCACAGATGATGTATTTCTGTTGCCTCTATAACAACAAATACTAAAAAACTCCCATACAACAGTTTTTTTTTCCAATTTGCTACGGAACCCTTTGTGCGCGAGTCCGACTCGCACTTGGCTGGTTTTTATCCCGAAGTGTTACTGCTGAGAATAATAATTGTGCTGTAGAAAACCATAGCTTACGGGTGAGACCGCGGGCGTCAGGTGGTTTAAACTAGAACTACACGCCTTCACTATTTAACTTACTTCAAAAAAGGGGGAGGTTCTCAATACGAGTATTTTTTTTAAGTTCCTCATTGAGCGAAGCTCAATCTTTAGGCGACTCATGTATTTCGTTTGTCCGCACACTCCTCGTAAACGCCTGAACCGATCTCCTTCAAACTTACCATAGTGATAACGTGTGGCGTGAGGGTGGTTTAGAAAAAATTAAAATCGGACATACCATCGAGGAATAATCACAGATAAAAAAAATCATAATTCGTTGTACACTTCGCTCAGTTTTTTGCAACAGCATTGCATACCTAGTAAATCTTTCGACCGGTGAAATCGATTTTTATATTGAAAGCTACTGCTTTTCAGTGTGGTCCCATTCCGGTAATTTATATACTATCTACCTACTATATACTCGCCGCAGTCGCGAAACGTACCGTTACGCTGTAGCATATATTTGAGCGAAGCGAGTTTAAATTCAAAAATCTGGCATCGTAATAACCTGGGTAATTCTGTAAGCTTTTGATGAATGCAAGAAAATCCGAAATCGGCCGAGTATTCGCCGAGAAACAATTTAACATAAATCGTTTGAAAAATAAATTGAGTCACCCGTTGAGAGCTCCGCTCGCCTTCGGCTCGCTTCGCTCAATAAAGTTGTTTTTTTTGGCCGGAATTACTTATCCAGCAATCTTTCGATAAAAGCTGAAGAGGTTTTGTTTGAATGCGATAATCCCAGAAACTACTGCTTGGAAATGAAAGCTTATTTTTGATGAATAGCCC
This sequence comes from Nudaria mundana, assembly GCA_963556515.1. Lineage (NCBI taxonomy): Eukaryota > Metazoa > Arthropoda > Insecta > Lepidoptera > Erebidae > Nudaria > Nudaria mundana. The sequence continues at coordinate 341,759 of OY748309.1, forward strand.
TTTCATCTAGGAACGCTATAGGCTATATAACATCACGCTACGATCAATACGAGCGGAGCAGCGATGTAAAAGGTTAGAAAAACTGGACCGCGATTGTTGTCGCCGTACTCTGCTGGTGGTTGGTATTTACAAAGACAGCATTTCTTTATGATACACATATCACGCCTATATCCCTAAAGGGGTAGGCAGAGGTGCATTACACACCACAATTTGCCAGTATTTTTAGTCCCACGTAATAGGGGGCAAGCCTATTGCCGTTGCCGGGCACATTATAATAGGTTATGCCAAAATGGCCGAAAGAATTCAATAAAAAGTAGCAGCTATATTGTAATTTTGAAAAATTGAAACCCGCGGCCTTGCGATAATTATGTTGATGTTGAACAAAATCTTATGTGCCAGCCGCTACGGCACAGCCAATTACAGTCCTGGGTGACTCGGACTATTCTTTATGATAGCACAAATTAAAGAATACTATAGGTAGTAGTGGAGATGTCCCCCTCATATTACTATTTCACTTAGCGACTGTTATTTAAAAGGCAAAGATTTATACGTTACTAAACTAGCTGTCCCGACGAACTTCGTACCGCCTTTTAAACCTTCGCTTAACCTCCATGAATATTTCAAGACCAAAGCCAAATCGGTTCAGCCATTCTAGTAGTTCATACATTTTTGTTTATATTGATAGAATCAGTCGAATGAAAACGTAAAAAAATCCCATTGAATATTTTTGGCTAATGAAGTGTCAAATATAGCGATATTTGTAATTGTGACATCTAGCGACCAGTAGCAAAACCTCTTTGCTACTGTCATATTCGATTTTTTTTAAATAAACCAATTCAAACGTATCCAGAAGTGGTATCTGCTTCGGTGGCGTGGTCGGCATCCGCTTTCGACACCGGAGTCTCGGGTTCGATTCCCGGTCGGGACAAACTTTGTGTGATGAAACATACGTTTGTACCGAAGTCTGGATGTTTCCTATGTATAATATGTATGTATTTACAAAACAAAATGTATTTAAGTATTTATATCAGTTTATCTAGTACTCATATCACAAGCTCTGCTTAGTTTGAGACTAGATGGCGTTGTGTGAATTGTCCTAACATATTTATTTATTATTTTATTTAAAGGATTTCAGCTCGGAACCCAGATCCTTTATATCACTTATCAGAGTTACTACGGACCTCTACAATAGCTTAGATAAACCTACACAGTTTTCAGACTCACATACAATATTTTAGAGGTATGTGCATGCTTAGATCCCACAATACCTACTCATGTCTGTCGCGTCGTCTATATCACATATTTTTGCGAACCACCAGGTAACCTAAAAAGCCACCAGCCACGCGCTCAGCAAAAATCGAACTCCCGCACAGGCTTATAAATTAGCTTAATTTGGGCTAGATGACGTTGTGTGAGAATGTCCAGAAATATTTATTTATTGCAGCTTCCAATAATCAACATAATAAACACACAATCAGACTATTTTTATGTATTGAATAATTACAAAACACAAATCAGACAAAAACGATAAAACAAAACCTCACTCGTTCAAACAATTATAATAATAGGGTGACGACACCATTTCATGTCTCATAAGTTAAGTATTTAATTAAAATATTTCTTAAATTATTTTTATCTTTATCACTAAGACGATGGCAATGACACTTTATTGTTTATTCTGTGGCATCTCGAGTCAATGGCTTCCCACGGGGGGACAAGTTAGGTACCTTTGATATATAATTGTATTGTTCTGCGGTTACATAGTTGAATTAAATAATTATGACGTTAATATAGTTTAGCAATAGGTATTTCCAGCGGTGGCTTGGGTTATCCCTCCAAGGACGTACCTGGGACGCCTGGGATAATATAACAGCCAATAGCCATTAAAAAAATAAAGTAAGTTCTTCAGTATACTGGATTTATGGTGGTGCAACATTCTCATCTGCACGCGGTGCACAAGTTTTGGCATAAGTACTCAAGTGCGCGGAGATGGTAATAGGCTCTTGGCAATATCCTCGTCACCTATTACGTGGGATCATAAAGTTTATATATGTATTTGTTTTCCATATATTTTGGTATATATCTTTATATAAAAGAGATAAGTAACTGCTTTAGTTACAATACTAAGGTTACATGATGTATATTACGCAAAGGTACCTAATAACAGGAAAAGCTATCATCCACGGAGCGTGAAGATTCACGGTCAGCGCTGCGATCACTAACACCAGACAGGATGCTGTCAGCTAAATTCGAAATTGAAGAAGAAGATTGACAGTTTAAATTTAGCTAACAGTTCTTTGATATAATACGTTTGCAGAATCCCCGAATGCGCCACGCCACAGTTTTAACGTTACCATTGAAATAGTTACGTATTAAGTACATATTTATAAATATTTCCTTTACTTAATTAAATATTTAGAGGTATTTAAAAACAATTACAAAATTTATTTGAACGGCTATCCCATCTCGTCTGGTACATTAACCCTCATAAGGGCAGCATGTCCATATTTTATAGCCCGTGCCCGCGAATCTCGCGGAGGTCATACAATCGAATAAATAAACCAGTAGAGTTGTAGCGGGGGCTCTGCATCCACTACGAAACCCTACACAGCAGAGAGTTGGCACCCGATTTGCTAACGCATCGACGCAATATCCTTTGTAAGACACACTCCCTCTCACCTCATGTGTACGTCGCAGAGAGGGATGGAACGGTACGGTTCACATGAAGAAGCCTAGCTTGGCGTGACGTCACGGGGCGAGGGGTGTTGTCAAGAGCGCGGGGCGAGGCGGGGGGTGCGGAGGGAGAGCAGCGGCGCAGCGCCGGCAGTGTACGGCCGGTCGCCACGCGTGTTGACGGGTACACGATGCACGCGCGGTGAAAAAAATAAAACAATCGCGATGCTGTTTGAGAGTCCCAATGCGAAACTGTACCCGGCGTTCAACATCCCACCGCCCGTCAGGCTCAGGTGAGCAGTGTTCATCCTTGGAGATGCTCCCTCGTACGCGAGCACAGTGTGTTCAAGTGCCAGTGTTCTTAGTTTTTACCGAAGCCATAAAAAATGCCTATAAAGTGTTGTTATGTACGGCGAGCGCTACCGCGACAGTGCGTCTGTCCAGTAACGCTCCAGCGACCGACGAATGAAACGTCGATATACGACGACAACGTCGTTCTATATTTTTCTCACCGATCATTATTGTGCTTGAACATGAATTAAATTGGAGCTAGTGAAGTTTGACGCAACGATTCTGGCCGTCACATCTCATGTTCGACCATCTGAGCCGTTTCTTACTCGAATCGGAAGTCGTCAACTAAAAATAGTCTTAAATCGCGTTCGATTGGTATACGATTGAGACAATCGATTCATTTAATGATTCTATCCACGCGGAACACTTCAACTCTCATAACATTGCAGAGAATAATACATATTTGGTTAATTTGGTACGAGTTGATCATTCAATGTCAGTGCACTTTTATCAATAAATCGTTTCTAAGAGGAGCACAGTTCGTAGTCGTGTCGTTGTCGTCGATGTAAACATGGTGGTTTCCTGTTGCGCCGAGAGCCGCATACCTTGCAGCCCCTGTAGAGAATCCAGCTTAAGTTTTGTCGGAACAAATCGTTAGTACTGCGGCGACGCTCGGTAGTGTGTCGCTACCTGATGTGTTTATGTAGAACCGAGACTTGCGGAGTCAGTTGAATGTAAACATTAAGATATGAGTGAGATACACGAGGCGACACTGATCATATATACATGATATAGAAACAACCGCTTTGTTTTCGAAAGTCTAAATCAAATCAATTGAATGCATGTATGTTTACTGCAAGGAAAAGTAAACTATCGAGATTACGGTCTTATATTTGTTAAATACAACCTAAAAGACCGAAGCATTTTGATTGAAATTACTGAATAAACCAATAAGATATTGCTGAGATCTTCTATACTAAGAAGAACCCCCCCTTTTTAATACTGAATAGGCTCTGTATCTACAGAACCGACTTTAAAATTCTTTCAATGATCTGTAGCGACATTATCCCCGAGTAATATAGACTAGAGCTTTTATTTCGGTAATGTATGTAGGAACACAGTGGGAACCGGGAAAGAGAAAACTATATCAAGCGGGCGGAGCCGCGGTGATCAGCTAGTATATAATAAAGGTAAAGATTCAACTTTACCTGTACTTACATGATTACTTGAATGCACAGTCACTCAAAAACTAACAACACCTTACCGGACATCGACCTCTAATAAGAACTTTTGTACAACTCTTTCTATTAAATGAATCGTCGACAATTTAATAAAATTTAATCATGTGTGACCTTCGTCTGAGTGTGGCTACGAACTCGCTTTTGTAGACCTCCAACAGTCAGTCCAGTCCCCTCATTACGCTAAACAAAGGCTTGAACCAAACCACTTTTTTATTATTTCCCTTTGCAACAAAATGTGGGCTGTGTTCTGTTATACTCATACAATGTTTTAGGAACATTAATAAAACTGTGAAGTATTCATTACATTTCATTAACAGTTAGTTACACATGTCTATTGAATAAGCGACTGGGTTTAGTTTTAATTTGTCTGTTTGTCATTATATTGCACAATGACAAAGGTTTAAACAATGAAAACTGGCACAAAATTATGTCCCACCAGTAAATTGATCCCGTGTGTTCAGTTCCTGGTGTTTATTTTACCTGTTTTAATAATTTGCCGAGTAATACTTTAATGGTCAAGAGTCATATTAACCATTGCTTATATTGCAAGAGACATAATTTGCCGATGCCATGACTGCTAGGCTAGAAGTCGAGATTGACATAAAAGAAGCTTCATTAATTGGCACCCAATTAATATTATTTACTATTATATCAATATTGAGTGGCATGAGGAAGTACAGAAGACAGTTTAGTCATTAAAATATTCGACGTTAAGGCATCAAACTCAAAAGCAACAACCAATCATATCTACTAATATTATAAACGACAAAGTTTGTAATTTGTTTGTTACACTTTCACGTAAATATTACCAAACGGATTTTAATGGAACTTAACAGTACCTATATAGCTCATACACACAGCGGCGGCCTTACCCATTGCGAGGCTCCGGGCGGCAGGTCTTTGCGAGGCCCCTTTTTATATACCGCGGCCTAATGCCTCGGCCACCCCTACATCTAAAGCTTGGCGCCCCATGCACTCGGAAGTATTCCCTATGGCGCCGGCGGACTTTGGCCAACTATGTGGCCTATGTCTGGGGTTGGGTAGGGTTTTATCCCGCATCATTAGAGTCGGGTTCTATCCATCGTCGGTGAGTAAATGTGCGTTCTGCGAGGCTTTAACACTGCAGCTGATCGTAGATGAGTCTGCGCCGCCCTGGCCACCGACTTCGTAACTCAGCAGAGAGGGTACGCTCCCTCTACCTCTGGGCCGCCACCTACGCGAGCATGACGTGCTCGAATAAGGACACGGGCACGTTCCACCTACTCCCGCTGGAGACCATGGCTCAAAGCATGGTTTCGTCTGAGAGGGTATTCACGCCTAAACCCACGACGAGGTCTCAGCGCTGACTCGCCCACGCTGAGCGCTCCACGAGCGTGTGGAGTGTGGTGCCTTCGCTGGGCCTTCGCAGTGTTAACACTGGAGCGTGACCTCACCATAGATCCGGTCACCGTGGTGCCTTTGCAGCCACTCGTCCATGATCGGTCCTACCGCTGCGACGGTGGTGGTTCCCCACCGTGGTTGATAAAGTTGCACCTTCCATGTCTCCATGAGATCCTGGCGGTGTTGCGAGCGCTGAGGCTCGGTTTCTCGAGACACAGGCCTGTGGTCCCGCTTCATAACCACCTTGAGCCATTGAAACAATGACGCAAACAAAGGCCTTTGCTTCCAGGTCCCATGGAGGGGTTCCGGCTAAGAGACATGCAGCCTCTAAGGCAGTCTTAAGTGATCGTGCGTTAACCTCTTAATATCTTGCCAGACCGCTAAAGACCTTTCAACGGTCTGTTTAAAACAGCCACGTTGTTAGCCGTCAATCTGGCCGCCCATACCTATGTCTATCGCCCATAACTTTAGTTTAATTTACCGTTACGTTATAATCTTAATAAAAATTTAAGGTTAAATCAAAAATAAAATAAATCTATTTAAAAATTCTATTATTTTTTGCTTGGGTCGTTGCGCGAGGCCCCTGCATGCGCGAGGCCCCGGGCGATTGCCCCGTTCGCCCCCCTAAGGCCGCCACTGCATACACAAGAGTAACACATAAGCACCTTTTTATCTCTCTAATGTGTCTCCGTGAGAAGTAGGAACGAAAAAACTATTCTAGTATCAAAATATTACAAATCAGCATAACTTAAGGAACTACAATATAAATGTACGATTACTAATACCAATTGTGAGGTGTTTCATCATCACTGAGACAGTTCAAGATCTGGCACAAGAACATTGGAATTTGCTGTTATAAACACTTCATCTTCATCACGTGAATATAGAATTCCTAGGAGACAATAGAGTTATATTGTTCCCGAAGATAGATATTTAATACTTAAAATTCAAACTTAACATCTTAAGCTGAATTAGATTTACCAAATTTTGAAAATAGTACGAGTATTGAAAATTAAATGTAAGTTTATGAATTAAAGAAAGGACGGCTTTGCAGTGACGACACGCATCTTAAAACTGCTGAAATGACCAACGAAGCATTTTAAAATAACGAGACTGATAGATTAACGAAGTATTTTAAAATCTAAGTTGAGAAAATCCTCATCTATATATGTAATTGATTTGAATGCAATGACATAGTGTAGATAAAAATACTATCCTTAAGAAAAGGAAAGGAAAAAACAGAAAACGATTTGGTGGAATATTTATAGAAGAATTTCTTGCTGAAGGTTTTTTAAACCCCATCCCCAAGGTGAAGCAAGAGGGGCTTTAAGTAAAACATGTTTATCTGCTGTCTGTCTGTGTTATGGAACAATTTTAATGCAGATTTTTTGTTCGCCGATGTGATCGAGATAGTTCATAGCTATAAATTATGAAGATCAACAGCCCACTCCTGATCTCACAAATATCTCAATGATATTTTTAAAAGTTATCATTTTTTAAATATCATAATTAGTAGCTATTTGAGGAAAATTTACAAAGTATGAACTCCTTTTACCCCTACTTAATTTATTGAGATTGCGAAATGCTTAATTAATCACTAAAATCATTTAGCACAATAAAATACACTCAATTTGGTGTGTATTTACAAAATTATTGGCGTCAACAAATTCATCTTAAGATGCCAGATTTTACCTCAATCATCATTAGCAATAAATGAACTACAAGCGATTACTTATTGAATAATTAAACAGGGCAAAGTGACCTTCACTAACAAAACCTTACTATGATTACTATCAGAAATTTACAATAGCACAATTACTAGATGTATGTAAGAGTCAAATAGAAATAAAAATACATTACATACTTAACATTAGATTAATATCGGCCCGTTGACGTAACGTTCTCAATTTAGTAGTATTCCTATTGTGGGCAAATCAGAATTATTCTTTCATTATTAAATCTTTTGATAGCAAGGTATAATAAACAATAGAACTATAAATATGTCTGTGTTACTGAATTATTTGCTATATATCCATTAAATATCACTGACAAAATCTTAAAAAAGTAAGCTGTAAGATGGCGCCTAACTACTTGCGACCAATAAAGGAACGGGCTAAATGTAGGTGTTATATACGTCTCTGTCTATCTGTTCGGGGATAGACAGAGGTCTGCCACGGTCTGCCTAGGAGGGTGCAGCCACGGTAATCAGATAGTTTTAGACACACTGATACAGAACAAACCATCGTACTCATCACACAAAGTTTTGTCCGGTTCAAACCCACGACCTCAAATAGTTTAGCTTTAGGCAGAGTCTAGCCACTGGATCGATATATGTGTCTATGTATTTCTTGAAGGATCAATTGTTTTCACTAATATAATAAAGAGGGATTTGATTGTTGGTTTCCATTGAATAGGTCCCGTACCTACTGAATCTATTTTGAAAATTCTTTCACTAAGATGTAGCTACATTATCCCCGAGTGACATTGGCTACTACTTTTTATCCCGGTAATGTGTTCCCGTGGGAATTGGCAACGAGACAACGGCGGGCGGAGCCGCGGTTATCAGCTAGTAATAAGTATAGTGGTAGTGTTTTACAAATTCTATTCGAGTATTAACTGAATGTTGCAAACCTTATCGAAGTCTATTAAATTTCATATCAACGGTTACTTTGTCGAGTCTTAGTAATACTTTCTCCTTCCATTTTTCTATCAGATTTATCATAATTTTCGTAATTAAGGAACTTAATTTGCCGAATTTAACTTAAATTGGAAACTATCACTTTGTTTTAATAAATAACACATACAAAATTACTTTATCAATAGTTTTTATCCCCGTAGGGGTAGAATGAGACACTTTTCTGGTGCCACATTATAGGGGACTTTTAACGGAAATTTCACTGCCACATAACTGTTATAGGAGGAGTAACTCAGGCTACTTTTGATTCCAGGAATATGTTCCCAAGAGAATTGGGAACTGGATTTTTTTCCACTCAAGCACAGCCGTAGACATCAGCTAGTAAATGATAAATAATACAATTATGTCATCGTTCACGTAAATCACTGAAGCGCCATTAACTATGATGAATAACGTATTTGCCATGATTTTGTCCCTTGAGTATATTGATATCAACTTTTATTAGTATCAAAGTCAGGTTGCTAGGTCAGGTAATAGGGTGTCCTTTGACAAATATACTATGTGACTATCACATTACTGTTTATTTATACGAGTATTATACCTCGCGGCTAGTGTAACTTTCTCGTTCCCTGTATCATATTACAGGGATAACGTGTTAAAGTTTTAATATGAACTACATTATAAGCTCCGATCAGTAGTTTACGAGTGAAAGAGTAACACATATATATATGTCCTGTCTGTATTAATGGTCTAAATGCGCGTTAAAACGTTCAAATGAAATATTTGTGTGATTCACAAGAGTATTTTTATGTATATTTAGAAATAGGTATATTAGAATGTTTAGAGAAGCAAAACACGACACAAAACCCTAACCCAACCCGTTCGACAAGCATGGTATATGTAGGCTGAATTCTCCCCCTTTTTGGGGGAAACGTATTCCCTGCAGTGGGCGTCGTGGACTGAGAAAATAAAAGCAAAAAACGTTTTGACTATAAATAAATATAGTGAGATAAGCAGTAATGAATGTACATATATGTATACTACGAACAATAGGTGATATACAGTTAAATATTGGATAGAAACAGGCGTTACTTGGCGAAAATCCATGACAAAACAATGGTAAGTAAAATGTTTTTAAGAAAAAACCTTTTAAATTTATATAATAGCATTAATTTTTCGCAGAATTAAAAGGACAACAAAACGTCGACAATTGTTTCGCCTCTAAACGAGGCATTATCAAGACTGTCTCAGAGAGAACAGCAGCTAATAGTAATAGAATCTAAAAGATATAGGTCGTCAAAATTTTCTTTAGTAAATTAAAGCAAAAAATTGTGAATAAATTATAGCGAGTATGATAAAACCAGTAATTTTCTACAAACAATAAAACGGTCATAAACAACACATTAAAATATATTACGTGTTACAACAACAAATTCACGCGTGAAATCGATTGAAATTTAACGATATTTGTTATTGTGTGAAGTAAATCGATATAATAATGTGATTATTACATTCTTATTACAATTGGGGTGCCAAGGGCTCTATCTTTGGGACACAAATCATCTCCACCAGCACACGTTCACCTGTTGACAGACAGAAGAGGTTCTGCGAAATAACCTTTTTATATTGGAGTACGAGCAATCAAAAGGTAACTGGAGAAATGTGTTTACAATCTAATGCGAATGGATTGTACTAGGATACAGCGTCAGAGTTATGTTACTGAGAAAGAAAACACTTCCATGTATAATTAAACATTGATTGTCTATTGAACCGATAGTCCATCGTGGGAAGCAAGTCCAGATCAGGATCAAGAAGAGAAGATAGGTACAAATATATTTAATGAGTTATGTATGTAAAGTGTATTTCGTATCGTGAATGCTAACTCTTCATAGGTATTAGGGAATTCACTTATTATTCTTTAGCACTGCGTAAGCTAAATTTATACCTACATTGTTTCATTTTACCAGGACGTGTATCCTTTACTTGGATCACTGTCTGGTTTTAACATGTATCTCTAACGTAGTTAATAATGACAGTAGTCTATAAGAATACCTACCTTTAAGAAATAAATAAAAAGTACCTATTTATTAAAAAATAAAATAATCATCATCATCATTCATCGAGCCTTTTCCCAACTAAAGTTGGGGTCGGCTTTCCAGTCTAACTGCGATTCGGCTAAACATCGATATTTTCCGTGAAGCGACTGCCATCTGACCTCCACAACCCATCGGTGGTATCGAAATTTTGTAGTTAGACCGGTCGGATTTTTGATTTAGGGCTCCAACTACCCCTAACGACTGCCATAGATGTTTGTATGAAAACCGGGACCGACGGCTTAACGTGCTCTCCGAGGCACGGAGGGGTCTCAGTGTCTTAAGATTTCTTAAGACACTGAGACCCATCCTAAGACCGGCCTGACTCGATGTTGCTTAACCTTTGCAATGTGTTAACATTGTCGGTTACCACTAGACCACGAGCCCCTCTAAAAAATAAAATAATATTATAATACAACTATTATATAATAAAATAATAAATATAGTGGTCGGACGGTTACTGGCTCTCATACCCGTTTTTTAGATTTTTTTCATTGTTATACGTTAAAGTGACTGCAATCTTGTTTTTAAACTAGTTCCGGAGGTCCAGATACTGAGAACCACTAATGTAGCCAAAATTGTACCTCTAAAAACAGTTTCCTAATAATAATAAGTATAAGAAAGAATAAGTATCGCCATCCAACGTGGCAACACAGCCAGCATTCTGGGAACCTTCCCAGACGGTAATGACAAGGAGGCTTTTTTGGACGATATTTTGTAATATAAATATTTTTAGTATATAATTATGTATATTTTGTACATTTTGTTTCCTAATTATTATTTATATAATTGACGATGCAATATAGATCCATGCGTTATCACTACATATTATAAAACAAAGTCGCTTCCGTCTGTATGTATGCTTAAATCTTTAAAAGTACGCAAAGGATTTTGATGCGGTCTTGAGGAAGGTTATTGTGTAATTTATCCAGCGGGCGAAGTTTGCTAGTATTACTTAAATTAAAGATAAAATTAAAAAAAAAACAAAATTAAAAAAAATACTTTAACTCTTATGAACTGTATTTTCAAGTCGTTTATTATATTTTTGTCTACAATGGTTTTAATATGTATAGTTAGTTTTATTTTACTTTTAGTGTGTTTTGGAGGGAGAAGTTCATGTTTATATCTATTGCACGCTAGATGTCGCTACTTTTTAATCTATAGATGATTTTGAAACTTGTCGGTTTTGTTTATTTACTGTCAACCTCAGGGTTGAAGGTAAGCGAAGGTGGTGACGAGAAATAAGGAAATTATTATTAAAAGTAGGTAATAAAGGAAATTATTATTAAAAGTAATAAAGGAATTTGGAAGCTACGTATAATAATCGCGGTTTCACCTCGCGGTATCATCAGAGATTCCGCCGGGTGCGCCTTGAGGTTATCCTCATAAGGTCTTACAGAGGTTGAGCGGCGGCAAACGATGACGGTCGTGGCCTCCGAAGCCGCCTAATACAGGCATTCCTTGCTCAAAAGGAGGCTTCAATTACTAATTGTATCATCGAACTGTTTAATGCAAATAAATTTATTATTAGGTATCATGAAAAAAAAAGTCGCGGTTATGAAAAAAATCATCGAAGATTATTGATTGATGAAGTAAGTTCCACAAGTGCCTTCAATGGCTTCCATCGACATAATAAAATGAATATTTTGGACATTTCACACAACGTCATCTATTGTGAGTCATTTATTTGATTTGATTCGACCACATCGACTTGGGAATCCAATCCGAGACTCCGAAAGCCACTACACTCATACCGAACACTACACCGAATCAGTCAAGTTACTGGCGAAAACAGTTCTTTTCCTCAAATAATACGATATAAAACGCGCAATAATCAGTTTTCTAATTATGTTTTGTTAAATTTCACAAAATAATCCAGCGTGCCCTGCGACTACGACACAGTTTTACAATTAATACAAAACTTTTGTAATTCACTTGAAGCGCGCCATTTTCCAACTTGTTTTGCAATTCATTTAATTTCATTTGAGGCGCGAAATTTTCTAATCTTGTCTATGGTGCAATAAAAAAAATAACAGTGTGACCAAGTAAAGAATTGTCGTTAAATATTATTAGTAAATCAATTCTTAAGCCTTACTTACTAATAAGCTACTGAATTTTTGTAAAATTTTCACATCACGGTAGCGTGATTCATGTGAAAGGTTTTACGTAGGAATGATTAACCGAGCGAGCGAAGCGTCTATTTTTCGAAACTGGACAATGTTGCTGTCGTCTTCGTCTGTCTGTCTGTCGTTTCTGATCCGATCTTCACGAAACTTGGCAAAAGTGTGTTCCTTGATTTAATAAAAAAATTCATGGTTAGTTTTTTTATTTCATTACTCGTGGTCTAGTGGTAACCGACAATGTTAACACATTGCAAAGGTTAAGCAACATCTAGTTAGGCCGATCTTAGGATGGGTGACCATTACTTAAGACACTGAGACCCCTCCGTGCCTCGGAGAGCACGTTAAGCCGCCAGTCGCGGTTGTCATACGAACATCTATGGCAGTCGTTAGGGGTAGTTGGAGCCCTAAATTAAAAATCCTCGCGGACTAACTACAGAACTCCGATATCGCCCATGGGTTGTGGAGGTCAGATGGCAGTCGCTTCACGGAAAATATCAAAATTCAACCGAATGGCAGTTAGACTGGAAAGCCTTTTCCCAACTGAGTTGGGAAAAGGCTCGGTGAATGATATTAAATAACGTTTTTAATTTTCGCGAGGAAGTACTGTTCGATTAAACATCTCAGCCCATTTGACACTCAAAGCTAGGCATAGGACTGTCCCAAATAGGGGAAAATTCACCCTACATATACCACGCTGCCTGGCCTGACGGGTTGGTATAGGTGTCGAGTTTATCTTCTCTACAATAAAAGGGGCGGCCATCTTGCATAGGCTACCTATAACTAGGTAGCTACTGTTGGTAACATTGCCACCAATTTATAAGGAATTAAGGAATTCAATGTTTCGTTATGGCCACACCAGGGGTCAACATAAACTCCCTCTCTTTCTCCTCAACCGTCGCTGTGAATAGATGTCTGTATTTTTATCTCTCTTTCTACCCCATGTCTTCCGGCCGTACGTGAACCAAATGGTTTAGCACGAAGCGATGGAAAGAGACCGGACGGTATGTCGTTGCTACCGTGGAAGATGGGAAGGCCTTTGGTGTGGGACGCTACATGCGTTGACACCTTAGCACCTTCACACCTTCCAAGCACATCCAGATGTGCCGGCGCTGCTGCTTCATCGGCTGAAGGCCTTAAACGGAGTAAATATGCTAACCTAGCAGGTGATTACATATTTGAGCCGTTTGGGGTTGAGACCCTGGGGTCATGGGGTCCGAGAGCTCGTTTAGGGCCGTATAGAGACATTGCTAAACGCCTAATCGATGCTTCCCAGGACCAGAAGGCTGGCTATTTTCTGGCCCAAAGAATAAGTATCGCCATCCAACGTGGCAACACAGCCAGCATTTTGGGAACCTTCCCAGTCGGCAATGGCGCGGAGGATTTTTTAAACGATATTTTGTAATGTAAATATTTTTAGTCTATATAATTATTTTGTATATTGTAATTCTTGGATGGCTGCTGGCAGCTGGATGATTTTAATGAACTTCTCTTCGAACATAGTTGAGCTGTTGTTTGAGTTCTCGATCAAATGAAATAAGAATAACGGAATCGGATTCTAACTGATAGATCTGCCAACCGGATTGATGATTCACCACGGTTTTATCATAAAAGAAAAAAATTATATCTAAGACCAAAGAAATGACTGGTGAATGAGTTAAACGTCTCTGCCAGTCCCCTGTGAACTAGATCTATGTAACTGTGATGTTGCCAACTATGTAAATAATCAATGAACGAATGAATGAACGAGGTCACCCAAATAACGATTCAAGAAAAATAATTACTCTGTCGTTCTGTCATCTGTGTTCTAATTCAATGTACTGTGACGGGAACAGATGTACACTGAGTCTAAACTATAACTGTACATACTAAAATGCTCATAATTCTGTAATCTGAATTCTAACCACTATTATTTATTGAGCATGGTGCAGGCCCTGCGCTTCCTAAAATGCCATAATTGTAGCATATTTTGTAATTAGGTGACTACATTTTTTTATTGTTGTATTATACACACTGTTATTGATTTTGACACGAGACCAATGTACATTCGTCCACATTTAGTCTTAAGAAAATGTGTAATTTACCTGTCAGTCATAGAAAAAGAGTGACCATGAGTTTCATTGCCAGGTTCTTTCTCACGGTTCTACCTATTGCTTTGCTAATCTGGCAGTACATGGTAAATATAGAAGCAATAATAATTTTTATTTTAAGTACTTACTGACGTTTCTGAGAGCTATTTAATGACCTATATAAATAAATAAATAAATAATTTCGAATCAAATCATCATTTCAAATCATTTCAATTCAATCGTGATGCTTTTATAGTCCCTTACAATACACTCATAACATTACCACGTAGCATTGAGACACTTTCATTTTATTTATTTTTATTTATTTATATTCCTATATTGGGGGGGGGGGGGGTTGACAGGTTAAAGATCAACAGTGTTGGAGGAAGCGTGGGTTTAGATACTACCAACATAATAAAAAGAAACTTGCCAAAAAATATAAAAGTTGAAATAACCTATTAAAAGTTATGACCCAACTCTTTAATTCAAAGTTGAAAAAATGAGCAATTTAAAAAAATATGAGAGGTTTGTTTTGTGGGTGGTTTCTATTGCTAGTTTTTTTTTATAACTTTTATACTTAAGAATGATTTCTATTTTCTACACAAAATACCTAAAACAGTAAAAATCGTCAGGACGTTTGTTGGCCGGGCGCCACTGGAAATACGTTCTGCTTGTAACCAGAGACGCCCGGCAACGGACGTTGGAGCGGCCACGGCCTTGGTCGCGGAACTAAAAAAAAAAGGACGTTTGTTGAATTTAATTAAGACGGAGCGTAGCGGAGTCTTCTCTAAGATGAGCCCGATGGAAAATGTATGTAAAACGATACCGGTCGCAATTTTAAACCTATCGACTTGAAATTTTGCTGCAGATAGAACACATTAACGTGCTTTGATGTATAGTTATTGGTCTACATATAGGTACTTTTATAGTTTTTGAGTTATTAATTACATACGTTCTCCGTCTTATTTATTTCGACGTAACCGCCCGCGTTCCGGCGAATACCTAGTAAAAAATAGTGAATGATTTAAAAACGCCCACATATCACGCCTATATCCCAGTATTTTTAGTCCCACGTAATAGGGGGCAAACCTATTGCCGTCACCGGGCACATTTATAATGGGTTATGTCCATAATGGCCGAATCAATTTAATACTCGTAAAAAGTAGCAGCTATATTGTAATTTTGAAAAAAAAAAAAATTATACCCGTTGCCTTGCGATGAAATGTTGATGAATGGCAACAAAATCTTACGTGCGAGCCGCTGTGGCACAGACAATTAAAGTCCTGGGCGTCTCGCACTATATTTATGTATGATTTAAAAAGACAAATGCTGAGACATTTATTAGTGAATCATTTGAAATCTTAACAAACTATTTTGACGAGAAGGTACTTAGATGAAAATATTCTGGTAAAGCCGTTAGGGTTGACGGATGAGTACATAATGGCCAGGAGTACAGAGTTGCCTCAACTCTGCAGAGGACTGTGGCGAGTTCCTCAAAGGTAAGGATAGTGTCGTCTATGACACGCCGCGTATTGTCTTGGCTTGGATTTGACCGTGGCCTCGAATATACCGCCCTAGTGGGGGGAAGCGGGGTAATCTCTGAAGTTACTGAATGAATTGTTGTTCAGATTTCACAAATAGACTATGATCATAAATATCAATCAATATCGGATGACAGGAAAAAGTTATTCTCATAAGCTATTCTATTCTTTAGACTTTTTTCTATTAGACTTGCATGAGCTTGTTCCAAATTGTTTGTAGAAAGTCCAAATTCCGTCGTGACCCTAACAGTGACTGGCGAAATAAGGACGTAAATAACTGCTCTGTATATCACTTTCAGGGATAATTCCATGATTTTGTGTTTTGTGCCCGCGAAAGTGAGTATAAGCGAATCAATATTATAATATGACGTGCGGAGACAAGACACAAATGCTTATTCCAAATGATCTACTTTTTTCTGGAGCGCGCACAATGCAGAAACTATCGTATTCAGCCTAAGTACTTAATATTAGAAAGTATTGATTTCGATTTGTTGTATAAAAATAAAATCGGTCAAGCGCGAGACGGTCGGTCCATTGTGTACGACTTTTCATTGTTACCGTTTGCTCGACTTTTGCTTGAATATTAAAACTTATAATGTAGGTAAAATTTCTTGTATATTTCTGCGTAGCGAGATGCGGTTTTAAAATGGTCTACCTACTATAAATCCCTACCAAAATCTTTATCAGCTAATGTTTGTATTAGAGTCTAGGCTTTTTATTTGTGCTTATTGTGTCGACACAACAGTTTCGAAGATTTCGGGAACTCTCGAGATTTTCTGGAAAATAGTTTGTGTTGCATATTCCATTTACCGGGAAGGCTATATGCTATATAACATCACTCTATGACCAATAAGAGCGAAGCAGCAATGAAAAACACGGCCAGTGGTAGCTATAGCACAGAATAGGGAATAGTACTTAGGTACTTACATACAGAACTTGCACTCCGACGTTAATTAAAGACCACATTCTTTTGTTTACAGAGAACATCATTCGAACGTTAGGGTTGTCAGGAAAGTACCAGCATAATTTGACTAATAATTATGACGTTAATGCCTTAATATCAACTGTATGGTCAATGCCGTATCACAAACAAGAGACAACCCTTACTGACTTCCAACTTCAAGTTGTCGCTGACGTCACGTATTTTTTTTGCGGTTGTTAGGCGAGTGACATAGGCCTGGCTATAGGTACATAATGTGTGTATTTATATGAATTAAGTATTTTTGAACGAATTTGATTGAAATATTTTTTATGTAGCACAAATTTTTTACTTGCGTTTGTGACAGTTAGGTTGTTTTGACGCGTCGACCCGCCATTTTGAAATTTGAGTTACTTACAATAATTTGTAATCGTAACTTCATTAAAATGTTGATGAGAAAATCATTTCAATCTAAATTAAAATGAAATGCCATTTCGGACAGGTATTTCGCTGAGATTTTACTCTGTATTAAGTACTTTTATTATACTAGACTCTAACTAGTACCTATCTATTTTATCTGTGGATCTTGCCTCAAGTGTCAATACTGTCAACACGACACACTTTGTAAATGACGATATCTTTTTAATAGCTGCCAAAGCACAGTAAGGCGAAATCCCTACGAATTTTTGGGACTAATTAACTAGTATTAGGCACCTCAGCAAACAAAAAGAAGTGTGTGTGTCAGCTCCGACGCACGACTGGAGTTTACTCCTTAAGTACGAGTATCTAACCATAACAAATTAGAAAGTTGCGCACTAGAGGTGCGCACCAAAAACGTGACACGATTTTCGTTACTTGTTAGTAGGTTTTACCCCTCGGATTTTTCTCATACCGGGCGCCTTATATATGAAAATCGATTCTTAAGGAGTAAACTCCAAAAACAAAATTCTTACAGTAATCAAAAACCTTTGCCAAAATAAGTGGATGTTTCAATTAAAAAAAAAAACAGGCAGCATCACATGTTTTAATTTATAATTGGAACAGTCAGCTGAGCGAGGGACGGGGCGCGCACCCCACACCTGCACGCGTTGTCGCTTCGTGCATTGCGCGCTCATAGTGGCAACGTGGCGCAGGTATCGGGTTCCACACTGGACTGGTACACAGGTTACACCACAACAATATTATGTTATCCTAGTACAATGACTGACGTAAGTTCTCGTGTATGCAAATCATAGCGTCTAATAAAATTAAGAAAAAAGCGCTAAGTGCGTGTCAGGCCAAGCATAGAATAGGGTTCCGTACTAACAAAGTAGGTAATCTAATCCTTTATAGTTTTCGGACGTCTGTCATGATCTCCAAAGATACTAAACGGGGTATTATGTAAATACACATATTTACTAGGTATGCAATGCACGCTGCTAATTTCAAGTGTAGAGCGGAGCAAATGTTTTTATAACATATCAGAATCATAATCGAATGAAAAAAATTTTTTTTTTCATTGTGGACACACGTGTTTCCATGGCAACCATTTATTCATCTGGTTTTTCGATGATGTCCAGGCCATTTTCAGTGATTATTCCTCCGTGGTCAGCTCTATTTTCATGATTTCAGAGATATGCACTTCCGGATATGATGTCGACCAGCATGCCAAATTTGGTCGAAATCGGTCGAGCCGTTTCGGAGGAGTTGGCACACAAACGATTTACACTTGTCATTTACACATTTACACATTCGCGTTTATACATTCGTGCGAACTTATGCGAACATAGGCGAACTAAGACGAGCACGAGCGTGTCAGCTCGCGAGTGGCGCTCTTTAGGACACGAGTCAAAGTGATTCGTGGTCAACGTGACGTGGCATTAGACAATCTCATTGCTTCGTGCGACCTTAACCACGGGCCTTTTAGGGCCTAGTAAGATAGGCAGATCTCGAACTAGCCTTAGAACAGACGATATTATAATAGAATCTAAACAATAACTCTACAACAATACATCAAATCGTTACAAATATTAAAAAAGACCTCCTTTCGCCGCTGCGAGCCTGATACAATACTTGTTATGAATGACTCAGTTTAATAAACAAACCTATTGATTGAAATGTACCAATAATACAGCATTCATAAGAGATGAGTAAATATAAAAACAAATATTTAACCGATCTCGCAAAAAGACAGTTCTCATTGAGCGATATAGGTAGATAATAAACATTCAGGCTACATTAGACCAAGCTGTTTTATAAACATCGGCTTAAATCCCCTGCTCGTGGGGCATCTGGTTACAAACGTATGAGGCTCTTGAAAAAGTACAATAGGCAATAGGCTTTATATGTGGTCAAGCGCGAATAATGAAATGTGGGCCTAACTACGTCTCTGTATACCCCTTCGGGTAAATAAATTCATCATTTTGCGTGTGTTCGTTATTATTGAAAATTTTATCTAAATCATTACTTTTTCAGACATTCATTAAAAACTTTTTATCAAAATGTCTCTCGTTGTTGTTTCAATTAATGAAAATCCATTGCCATCCAAATTAATTAACCTAGAAGCAGTACAGAGTGAGAGACAACAAAATAACACAACTCCAAACAACTCATTCCCAAACCAACCCTTTGAAAACTTTAACAATGAATAAAAGAAAAATATACTGTCACCAGTATTGTACCCTGTGGTACGCCCAACAGGTATGGCTTTCTCGTTTGCACTTAAAACTGTCTTTCGTATTTATGAATATGTGCGAGTGAGACAGGTATATATTGGGGTTGTTATATTAAGGTTTGTGGCAGGGAATAACATATGTCTATGACGTCATTGCACTGTCAAATGATAAGGTACAGAGTCGAAGGCTTGAAACAAAACTTTTATTGTTCATGACAAGTATGGAGTATTAAAAAAAATATGAATTAAGGATAAGTTTTGTCGTTCCCAATAATTACAAGATGAAATGGCTTATCGCAGCTAAATATTAGTGAAAGAATTTCGCAAATTGGTGCTGTGGTTTGAAAGATAAAACCTCTTACATACTATAATACGGCTTTATAAATATTAGTACAGATGAATAGATCATTTAACGTAATAATTCGCGCGAATCTCACGCATCTAATTACACACAATAACAATAAAGACGCCATTTTGTTTACATTAAAGAACTACTACAACATGGAGTTTGTTTACACGACGAACACCAAGTGTAAACTGACAGGTAGAAATGGTTCGTTTTTTGTTTTAACAGATCATAATCTGTGGTTTATTGCGTTTGAGTGTTTTTCTTTGTATATTATATGTATCAAAGTTTGATACTAGGTCTCGTATGTACCGAAATGTGCATCTATCTCAATGTTTGTCTTGTGAACTCACTCACGAAAACCATTACTGTCAATCTACATTAACTTAATTCTCTATAGTTCTATACCAATGGAAGGGAATATGCTCCTTAACTAATGATCCATTATCCTTGAGTAACATAGGACTTTTTATTCCCGTGATGGGTTCCCACGGACCGGGGACGAGTAACCTATATCACGCGTGCGGAGCTGCAGCGATCAGCAAGTGTTCACCCTTTTTAACAGTAAACCAAAAAAAACCTCAATATTTCTGACATAATTTTCAAATATCCTGGCCAATTGCTCTGTTTCATGAATTCATATGAGAATAACGATCAAATAAAGTTGGAAGTAGGCTTGGGAGTCGGTTCGTGACGTTTCTGCTAAAATATTAACAGAACAATCTCACTCGTGAAGTACCAGGAGGTACGGATTGCGGAGGAGGTTTGTGTAATACTTAATTGTAATTCGTTCGTGTTCACTAACCAATACATTGTGTTTTCTTCTAAAGACATAGACAACCGCGTAAAATTTAAGTCATTTTAACAAGAGTAGAATTTTTTGGGGCTGCCTTGACAATTTAGCACATTTATGTTTTTTAATAATTTTATTCTTTAGACCTCATAAGTATGACTATTAGGTACCGGATACACGTGCTATGTCAAGGCTGAATAGGTTACACACGTCTATGGCCGTCGTTACATGTAGTTGGATCCCTAAAAAGCCGACTGGTCGTCACTATACAGAACTTCAATATCGCCAATTGGCTGTAGAGATGGGAGTCGCTCCACGGAATATATCGATCGCATTGCAGTTAGACTAAAAAGTAGACTTCAACTGAGTTGGGATGATGAGTATATATAAATAACAGTTAAAAATGTACTCTATATATTAAAAAACATGTATAATTTTACTTTCTGTAGCGTGTAGCGTATCATTTTGTATGTCTGTGTGCGTTCTCCGTGACTTACGACGTAGTTAACGGCCGACACTTAGTATTTTCGACATTTTATTAATGTATTATGTGTTATAACACGCGTAATGACCGTCACGATTTGTAAACACAAAATACATCGTCTTCTTTGAACTCTGAAATGTTTAATAAGATTACGGAGCGCTGTCTACATCTCGTGAGACCAAAACATCCTCAACTACATTTTTTTTAAATTTTGTACATTCTCACACGTCATCTAGCCCAAACTAAACTATAAGCTTGTGCTATGGGATCTAGACAACTGATATACATACTTATGAATTTATACATACATATTGACATAGAATACACCCTACAGACTGCAGGAGTTGGTTCTGGCAATTGTACTCAATATACCTAGAAATGACAATGCAAAAAAAAAATCTCACCCACTTTTGCCTGGGGGGGTTTGGTCTCACCAAGATCTTATAGTCTCCAACCAACGTTTACAGGGTATAAAATTGCAACATCTCTTATCTTTTTAAGGGATTTTTGAAATTCGCGGCCGCTTTCACTTCCGCTCTCTGGCTTGCTTGCAGAAGGTATTTCCAGTCACACCCGGCGTCTTTTTAGGGGTAGAAAAAATATCCTCAAAAACTTATTTATTTATCTAAACAAAATCACACACTATAAACTAATTAATTCTTGGTTGCTAACCACCACCCTGTTGGCCTTCAGACAGTCACGGATTTTTTTCTCTTATAAACCCATTGTTTGTGAATCTTGAATAGTTTTTATAAATATTATTGTGGTAAATGAATTATATTTATGTTGTCTACTAGTCCTTTGTCTTCGGTGTCTAATTGAGACGATACAATACATACATCACGCCTATATTCCCGAAGGGGTAGGCAAAGATACATCACACACCCACACTGTGCAAGTCATTTTGTTGGCCCACTATAGAACATTCAAAACCACTCTGTAATGCAAACCTTAATTTCCACATCCAGGAAAGATGTGACGTTCTGGAGGTCAGATAGAACTAGCTGCAAAGAAAATGCGCATAAGGACGGTTATCATGCTTTAAGGCCGATACCTCACCGAGACGCCATGGCGACGTGGCCAGCGACGTCGCCAACTAGTTCTCATTGAGATATATGACGGCTAACTCACTTGGCGACCGACTGGCAACGTCGCCAGTCGGTCGCCAAGTGTCATATATCTCAATGAGAACTAGTTGGCGACGTCGCTGGCCACGTCGCCATGGCGTCTCGGTGAGGTATCGGCCTAATGCACGGATATCAGCATTTTATACTAAACATTTACATTTTAAACTACCTAAGCTATTAATTTGTGTTAAGTACTTACGTAATTAACATTAATAATTCTTTAAATTCCCACAGCCGCACTACCTATGTTACGACGTCGCTGGCCACGTCGCCATGGCGTCTCGGTGAGGTATCGGCCTAATACGGAGTCGAATCACGTCTATTTTAAATAGAGTACGGGAGAGTGGCAACATCAATGCAGACCATTGTACAAAAACCAGACTGCCCTATCTTGCGACACTAGGTGCAGTTCCCCGAAGAGGGGGAGGTATAGAAACTATAGACTATAACTATAACTTATTATACTAACGTGTTAAATAGATAATCTACCTGAGTTTCTTGCTGGTCTCTTCTCTTGCTGGTCTCTTCTCAGGAGAACCAACTTACCGAACCAGCGAAAGAATCATTTTCTAATGGTTATTTATGTGGTAATTAATTTAGTATTTTCATAATAGTGCTTGACATAAAATTGAAAAATTTTGACATTCATATGTGCTCTTTATGTGCCTAAACTGAATAAATGAAATTGATCCTTTGATTCTTTGAAATTGAATTAAATAAATGTAATATAATGTGTTAAAAGTTGAATAAATTACTTATAATAAAATGTTAGATTTAAATTTGTTGGACATGATAATAATAATAATTAAATAAATAATAAATAAATATTGTTGGACATTCTCACACAACGTCACCTAGCCCAAACTAAGCTATAAGCTTGTGCTATGGGATCTAGACAACTGATAAACATACATAATATATATAGAAAACACGCAAACTCCGAAATAAACATTTGTGGATCACACGAATATTTGATTCGACCCGGGAATCGAACCCGAGACTCCGGAGTCGAAAGCCGATGCACTACCGACCACGCCTAACTAGGCTATAAGATTTTTGTTACTAACCATCTGTGGACATTGTCTGAAATAAAATGTTTTGATTTTATTTTATTTTTAAAATATCAGAGTTCATTCGCGAGCAGTTGGGAATAGGTTAGTAAGTGTAGTTATAAAAGACCATAGATTAAGTGGATGAATACGAACCACTAAAAAAACTCCTATTTTAGAACTCTGATAACAAGTTAAAACACTGCCATGTATTGGGATTTTTTGGCAAACTAAATTGCCAGTCCTATATAAGCGGGATGAAAACCTCCACATTGCTTTGTATCGAATCTCTGTCCCATTAGTGGTTCAAATAACATCTAGAAATGTAACTGATTGTAACTTTGACCAGCCATTGTTTAACTACTAAGTTACTACTACATTATCTCATAATTGTGAAGAATGCCTTTGTTAAAATTGATCACGCTACGTATCCACGTCATAACACTTATCAGAATATCCATAATTATAATCCATATTAAATCCATAATTATTTATAACGACATCTAGTGAAAAGTAGCTGAACTACGTGAAAGGTAGTAAAACTGCATGGCGCTATGACAGTATTTACGATGGAACTGCTGAACATTTGCCAACGAACTTCTGAGTTTGTGACTTACGGACTACTTCGACGTCAGTTCGATCCCAGGTTGTGACATTACTGACGTGAACCTACTTCTAACAAGCACTTTTCCTAATTCATATGGTTTAAAATGATATTCCGCGACACCCCAGGACTTTAATTGTCTGTACCACAGCGGCTGGCACGTAAGATTTTGTTGCCTTTCATCAACATTACATCGCAAGGCAACGGGTTTTTTTTTTTTTTTAAATTACAATATAACTGTTACTTTTTATTAAATTCATTCGGCCATTTTGGACATAACCCATTTTATACGTGTGCCCGGTGACGGCAGTAGTCTTGCCCCCTATTACGTGGGACTAAAAATACTGGCAAATTGTGGGTGTATAATGCACTGCCACCTATGCCTTCGGGGATATAGGCGTGATATGTGTGTGTGTGAGGAAAATGATATTCGAATATTTTATTGTTTTTTTACAATTCAACTTAAGAAATCGAGACCTTTACGTGTTTCTAATTAAATGTAGAGACTTTTTTATTTCTCGACTTTTTTATAGCTAGTTTTGAATTATTTCAATGTGCTTTATTAATTCTCATTTTGTTTCAGGTAATTACAAAATGAATCATACATAATTAGTGGCAGAAGCGACACCTGCCGCCTCATAATGAACATCCTCGATCGTAAGTAATGAATTAAATATACCAATCAACGGTGAGATGTGTTACTCGTATATGGAGACATCCGTATGATTCCTCCGTCTCTGACACTTGGCATATGATGAAAATAGATGATACAGATTATAGAAATAAAATAATCCAATAACTTTTATTACGAGATGTTCCGTTTTTTTACCTTTACTAGTACGGTGTATTGCGCGGTGCTTCGCGTCGCACCACGCCATAGGTTCTGGCCTATAACTTTTGACCCTTTTTTGGCTTGCCTCCAGGTCAACCATCATTGTAGCATAAGTAGTTCTCGAGAGCTAAGGGGGGGGGACAAAAATTACATTCACCATTTCTATATATAGATAGATAGATACATAAAAATGAGTCACTGAATGTGTTGCTAAGCGCAAATCTCGAGAGCAGCTAAACCGATTTCGTTAATTCTTTTTTTGTTGTGATCTTTACTATCAGGAGAAGGTTCTTATGGATGAAAACAAAAAGTTTAATGGAACATTAGAAATATTTTGTGCGGTACGAAGTTCGGTTCTGTTATGGAAACTGAGTCCAAAATATGGTTTTGTAAACGGTGGTACTTTCACGGTGTATACAACAAAACAGACCATAATTTCATCTAATGAAACAATTAATTATTAGGCGAATATACTCGTATATTTCTTCTCACGCAACTTAAATACTTCGCGTAATACAGTCCCCATCCTCACTATACGCACGTATAATATACCTACTAAATCATATCACGTTTTAAGGGTACCGTAGTAAAAATCTCGGAACCCTTCTCGTTTCGTCATGTCTGTCCGTCCGCCCTCGCTTTTCCTCCCAAACGATTAGTGCTAGAAACATGAAAACTTTACATGGATGTATAATTACTACGCCAACAAAGTGATAAAATTAAATTCAAAAATTTTTTTTCTTTACCTCCCGGGTTTTCTCTGTTGGGTATCATTAGATAGGTCTTTTAAATACATTGAGAGGTTGCTAAGATGATTTTATGCTTTAAGCATCTGTTTGCGAGATATTAAGCTTTGAAGAGCGTGTTTTTACGAAAACAGGGCAAAATCTACATGAATGGCGTGAAGAATCTGCAATAATGAATGACGGTAGTCCATGTCATAAACTTTGAAGGAAAACTATAACGAATGTTTTAACTCTGTTAGTTCACAAGTTACAGAGTAACTACGGAGTAACTACGGAACCTTATCTTATGCGTGGCTTGACGCGCACTTTGTCGCTTTTTTTTAATCTGAACCGGTAGGCAAAGAGCACGATTTTTTGCGACCACTGTCACGTCACGGTTCCATTAGTGCCTAAATTCGTGTTTAGATTAACTTTGACTATGACATAATATTGTAAAAATTGCAGGATGAAATGGAATATGATGGCTATATTTTTGTGGAAAGTTAAATATGTTACTGTTAATTTTTAAAATATCGATTCAAATCGTGTCAAATAAAGTGTGAAACTTTATAAACTATTGTATTGAAAGTTGTAGAATATTCTACAACTTTCTCAAAATATTGTAAATGTCTTATTAAAAATTAACTTATTTGGTTGTTAATTATAGTAGTATAATTATTTCGAATTGTAATATTTGTTTATCAATGTAACATAGAATCTTACGTTTTTCAAGAAATTAAAGTGTAAATTTTACAAAGGTTCAACCTAAAAATTGTACATAGTGATTAAAAAAAAAATTCGGATTCGAGTTTTTTTCTTTTCTTTGCATTTTCTGAGAACATTTACCATGGTAATGTATATATTTTTTTATATTATTAGAAAGAAGAGATTTCAACGAACAAAAAACTAACCGACTTTTTTTAAAAAGCTGATATTTTGACGTGAGCATTTTCGATTGAAAATTAGGGTGTTTTTTTCGATTTTAAGTCAAAACAAGGTGAAAAATAAATATTTCAAATAAAAAAAATGACAGAGTCTTTGGGACATAAAAAGGTAAGTTTTCATCAAATTTCATGAAAAAAAAAATGTTTTGCATAAGATAAAAATAAAAAACCAAAAACTTGATTATTTGAATTTTTCACATAAATTTTGAGGTAATGTGAAAAAAGTGTAAATACTAAAGTTGTAGGTCTCTTTATTACCTACAACTTTATTATTTAATTTTTTTCCATAGGACTTGTAGTTTTGCCGGAAATCGAGATAAACCGTTTTTTACCCTTAAAAACCCACCCCCTTCCACTTCCTGACCTCAGACCGTAAATAATTTTTCCTTTCATTTTTGTTATATTCTCGTTCTTTTAAAACGGGTTTCATCCTACTATTTTTTTTTTTTCACTTTTTACCATTTTCAAAGGCTTGAGCCCTAGTCTATATCACCAAGAGTGATCTTTTACAGGCAAGCTTAGGATGGACATAAGTAGACAGAAGTGAAATATCAAGTGAATAGTTAATGGCGTATGATTAAAAGAAAGATACAGAGAGTTATGAAAGGAAAGGTACAGAAATGAACTGAGTATGGAGAAATATGAGATATACCTCCTTAAAATAAAACATATATACCTACTATTGAACAAACAGAGATAAATACATATTATTAATAATAATTTAATACTGAATGGATTCAGGCGTCACCTGGCGAAAGTCCATGATAAAAACAATGGAAAAATTATGTTGAAATTTAAAAATTTCCATGATTTCGATTTCGCTAAATAAAAGACATGTTAAACGTCGACATAATGTTTCGCCTACTCACGAGGCATTATCAAGACTATCTCAGAGACAGCATACTCCCGAACATAACCACTTTTAAAATAATAATAGTAAAGGCTTCTGCTTCGGAGTACTATTTTGGGATCATCTTTCATTCCTGCTCCACTCTTATTGGGTGTAGCGTTAGGTTATATTAGTATACTTAGCCTATATTATGTCCTATAGTGTTTTCTGGATGCTTAGATGGTTCGGACACGTAGAAAGGATGGATGAAAGAAGACTGACGAAACAGATACATAAGGCGGACGTGAATGGACAGGCAGGTAAGAGTCGACCTAGGCGAACGTACTTTGAACAAATCGGAGAAGTTTTGACCAAAGGTCAGGCCAAGAGTACCCAGAACCGGAGAGCGTGCATGAAGATAGTTATGAAAGTGGAAGAAGCGTAAGAAGTATGCCAGGATCGTAGCAAGTGGAATTCCATAGTCTCTGCCTACCCCCATGGGAAAGAGGCGTGACAATATGTATGTATGTAATGTTTTCTACACATTAGCACTTCAACCAAACTCGCTTCCATTACGTATGTATGCTCAGATCTTTAAAACTACGCAACGGATTTTGATGCGGTTTTCGCCAATGGATAGAGTAGTTCTTGAGTAAGGTTTGTGTGTATAAAAATTGTCAAGCGAGCGAAGCCGCAGGCGTCCGCTAGTCACTACATATTTATTATAAAACAAAGTTTCTTCCGTCCGTATGTATGCTTAGATTTTTAAAACTACGCAACGGATTTTGATGCGGTTTTCACCAATGGATAGAGTGGTTCTCGAGGAAGGTTTTTGTCAAGCGGACAAAGCCGCGGATGTCCACTAGTATTAGATATAATAGATATATGTATGTATGTGGTAGTACACAATACGCACAAGTCTGTCTGCTACATTCGAGTGAGCATGTGTCGGCTGACTCAAGGTCAGGTTCAATGCTATTTATCTACTATAGGTACTGCGTGTGTGAGCATTAACTATGGACATAATACGGGTTTAATTTTAAATAAATTAATAACTCAATTTTGTTTACTTAAAAATATAATCTAAAAGTGATTTTTTACAACTACAAAATGGCTTATTCCCGTCTGCTCCATGATTTTGCTCCGGAGTCTAAAAAACTGAGTTAGAATGCTTCAAAGCTCCAAGAGATATTATTTTAATTTTGTACAATCGTTCCCAAGGGCTCCAAACCCTTGTATAATTTTTATTAATCCAAAAATCTGGGTCTACATTTGTTCCCAGGAGCTCCTACAAAAATACGATTCTATGATTATATTTAAATAAAATCTTAAGTAAATTGTAATTATAATTATATTCCATTGTGTAACTTTATTAATTAAAAAGAAACCTGATGCCAACGGGTTTTAGAACAGTGATAAAAACAGTTGACTAAAAAAACTCATATACAACAGACAGGATATTTTACGGAACCCTTCGTACGCGAATCCGACTCACAATTGGTGGGTTTTAATAATATTTTAATCATAGATAAGGTCGATGGAGATGGATGATCACGTGTTTTCATGGTTTTTTTTTAATACGGCTTTGGTTTAGGTATATGTATACAATATGAAAAGCCAACATATATGGAAGTAATAATTGAGCTGAGCGAAACGAAGCTCTTTCTTAGGCGACTCGTGTATTTCGTTTGGGATCTAAATCCTCCTAAACGACTGGACCGATCTTTTTGAAATTTTGCACGGTCATAGTGACCATCACCGTGAGTGCACATATCTGAATTCATAAAGATCGGTCCCGTCGTTTAGGAGTTCGACCTGGATCGACAAACTCAGCTCATTTATTGCAACAGCAGAATGTATTGCATACCTAGTTATGTAGTAATACGTACGTAGAGAACAAGTACCCAATCTTAACGTATTACTGACATTAGATTACCTATATTTTATATATTTTTTTGATGGTGCGTCAATAATGATTTTACCTCTTTAGTTTGGCTAACTCAAAAGCATGTACATCAATGCGTAAGCTTAAAAGCTAGTTCTTAGACTATTATCACCAGGAGTACATAAAGTCTACAGAGGTTCAAACAGGCTGTACTGTATCACTGTAATAGCACGTATCATTGCAATCTGCGTACGACCTCGTCGGCAATGAACTCGTCGGTCAACGTCCTCGCTCACGGCCGCCCGGTACAACTCTCGTGTGATCTGCAACCCTGGTACTGCAGGACACTGCACGCTTATACTACACATTGTCTTTCTGTTTTTTTTTACCTGCGCTTATTTCTCTCATAGTTATTGTTATTTTAGAGTTCCGTAACCAAAGAATAAAACGGGACCCTATTTCCTATGACTTCACTGTCTGTCTATTAACAGGCTATATCTCATAAACGGTGATAGTTAGACAGTAAAAAAATTCACAGATTATGTATTTTTGAGCGAAGCGACCGTAGCGAGCGGAGCTCCTATCAGGTGACTCAAATGCAACTCGATGTGAAATGGTTTCTCGACAACTACCAAACCGATTTTCATGATTTTTTCACTCAAAAATCAAGTATTCTCTGGAGCAGGTTTTGTTCGAGACCGAATTTTGATTTAGCACCCCCAAAAAAAGTTATTGACCAAAAATATGACAATAGTGGCTTCGCTCAATTGCATACTGCAGCGCCCGCAGCTCCTAGTTTCCGATAAATAAATAAATAAATATAAATATGTTAGGACTATTTATACAACGCCATCTAGTCTCAAACTAAGCTGAGCTTGTGATATGAGTACTAGATAAACTGATATAAATACATAAATACATCTAAGAGCTATAATTATTATCTATCAAAATAAATACAATTAAAGAGTCAGCTTTTCATTATATTATGCATATATTATGAAAGTCTAGATATTATTATGTTTACGGTCGTAAAAACTAATTTACCGAGATAGTTTATCGGAACTTTCACTGGCAAAAAGCCTGATGTAATATGGAGTAACTAAAGCTACTTTTTACGTCTAATGTGACTGAAAGTAATGTTAAAGTAAACCTCCTTTATGTATATGAGCACCTGGTAATGTAACTTGGTAAAACATTAAAAACTTAAGTTAGAAGTAATGGTGTTGAAGACCGTCGTTTATTTTTTTGCCCTAAATTAGTTTTTTTTAAAGATTGTAACATAATGTAGGTATGGCATTTGAAGAAGCGAGAAAGTAGTAAATCTGACTGTGCTTAAAGAAGGGTTAAGTTATACCCTTACAGGGTCAGGTATAAATCGGAGAAGCCAAAGAAAAATTTAGTAGTAAACTAGTATTTACATGAAATAATGCGATTATAAGATGCATAATATTTTTGTTATGACCATAACACACTTCTTCGCTTGACATACATCCTTGACTTTGCTGTGGTTATAATAATACTAAGATTATCGTTCTGTTAGATCAGCTAGCGTAATAAATAATTGCGATTTAAATTCCTTTTTACACACGAACTAGGCACCAGGCTGTACGGGTGTGCAACCAGTGCTCTGTTGCCCGTGAAAAATGTCATTGTCATCGCTCGTTGCCCGCGGACGTTCACCTTACGCTATTGTTCAGTCGAAGCCAATACTATCTCATAGTTTCCTGGTACCACCAAAAGACAACACAAAATAACTAATATCTACTTTTTGCTATAGTTGTTGGCTGGAAGGCTGAATTTTCACATAGTGACCTTGTTTTATATAGGTAATGTAACTTAATATTAATGGCGTAGCGTGTTATTTTGTAATATTATAGGAATAATGTCTACGAAATATGGTGTAATATAATATACCGGAATAAGGAAAATGTCGTTGATCGATAGTTTTGTGGTCGTACATTTTCTATTTCGCATGATCGCACTCAATTTGTTGTAAATTGGGTAAACGTACTGTATTTGTGGTAAACTTAGTGAAAACTATAATGTTATAGATTCAAATATATCTGTGATGTAGACATCACACTGGGGTAAGCAGAGATAACGTAGATATTTCCACTTTACTTTTTCACTTCTTCAAATGCCATAAGTGCTATAAAATTTAATACTTTTTTCGCTTCTTCAACTGTTGTTACAATCTTTTAAAAAAATCTAATTTAGAGCAAAGAAATAAACGACCATCTTCGACACCATAACTTCTAATTTTCTTCATTGACAGCTCAAGCATTACGTATGGTTAAACCAATTTGATGTAATTTGTTATACAATAGCACTTCATTCAAATGTCTATATACAAGTCATTGTTCAGCCGATTTCGAGCTTTGAAACTAAGAAAACGTTTACTTAAGTTTTCTTATTTTCTACCAGGCGTTCATATACATAAAGGAGGTTTACTTTTAGGTACATTTGTCATACTACGGCATATTACGGCTATAGCCCTAGCGCCGTGTTATTAACGTAAAATTCACAATAGATGTAGTGTAGATTATCATTAGGGTACCAGGGTGTCATAATTTGACAGACACGATCAATTACTATTACATTTTTTTTCTGATGGACTTCTAGTGTTACTACATACCTAGTAATCCTACTAATATTATAAACGCAAAAGTTTGTGAGTATGTAAGTATGTATGTATGTATGGATGGATGGATGTTTGTTACTCTTTCACGTAAAAACTACTGAATGGATTTTAATGAGACTTTACAATAATATAGCTTATACATCAGAATAACACATGTGCTACAATTTATAAAGATATTGTGTGAATTATTCAAAATATGACGCGGCGCGACGGGAACGGGAAAAAATCCAAATTACCACGAGGACGAAGTCGCGGGCGACCACTAGTATTCAATACATCAGGGTGTCTCGCGTCGCTGCATCCACGCACCCAAGTCTGACATCACAGCTCCGTTTCCTTCGATCCTTTGTTTATATTTGTTTATTCATAACTTACTTAACCTTAGAAGACTTGCCCTGAGAAGCCTTCTAAGAGTAGGTACGGCATTGTCGACATTAATCTATTAACATCTTTACTTATAAAAATCTGTAGAAGTGAAAATTCTGTACATTGAAAATATCAAAAAAATAAATGGCAGGGGGTGTTACTAGACCGACACTGAACCAAAATTTTTGCGGTTCGATCCCTAGACCCGATTACTGTACCAACCGCAAACAATAAGTTTGTCGTAGGTTACGTCACCCGCAGTGGAGTTCACTAACGGGCGCTGCACACGGCTAAGATACTATAATATTTCATCGTAAGATACAAAATCGCTCAACAGCTATATATAATAAATCAGTAACTGGTGATCAAGAAAGAAACAGCTAGTTCAACTTGAATGTTACCAACTTACCGAACCAGCGAAAGAATCATTTTTTAATGGTTATTTATGTATTTACTTAATTTAGTCCTACTAATATTATAAACGCGAAAGTCTGTGAGTATGTAAGTATGTATGTATGTATGTATGTATGTATGGATGGATGGATGGATGGATGTTTGTTACTCTTTCACGTAAAAACTACTGAATGGATTTTAATGAAACTTTACAATAATATAGCTTATACATCAGAATAACACATAGGCTACAATTTATAAAGATATTGTGTGAATTGTTCAAAATATGACGCGGCGCAACGGGAACAGCTAAAAATCCAAATTACCACGCGGACGAAGTCGCGGGCGACCACTAGTATTTTATAATATTACTTGACAAAATTGTAAAATTTTGTCAAATAATATGTGCCTAAACTGAATAAATGAAATTGATTCTTTGATTTTTTGAATGTCTTCGATCAAGGAATATTTTTTTCTAATTTAAATGGTATTGTATTTGTCGTGCAATTGTCAGGTTTGTCTGAACTTTTTTTCTAGCTATATTTTAGTTGGAGCACATAGCTTAGTTTGCATAGATTGAAATTATAAAAAACTGCGTCAGCTATGCGAGCTAAGCTACTTAGACTAACTTAGCTTAGCTGTTGGTCTGCAACCCGCTTCCGTTTTCGAAGGTTGATGTCGAATTTCATTTGTCCGATGAATCATCTATAGTTAGAATTGTATTTAGTTCGAAAACTCTTTCGTTAAAAGGATCGAATCGATCCTATATTTATAATGATTTTCTTTTTACGAAACATTTCATTTCGATAAGTACACGTTCTGTCGACGCACTATAGTTAAGATATTTTTTTTTAAATTGATAATTTATTAAAATTAAGCTTAGTTGTATGTAAGTAATCCTTGTTTTTTCTTTTATTTTTTTTTAGTCAGGATGTGAATCGCTTCAATCATTGAATAGTAAGTACAATCATTGAATATGGTTAATGTATACTTACTTACAAGGCAAGGCAAGTTCCTGGAAAGTTTAACTTTTGACTGAAGAGACTTATTAGCTCCAATTGAAGACAAATTAAGGGCCCAGATCGTGAAAATCACCGAAAAGAGTGTTACGATTTTTCATATTTAACCTATTTACATATGATTAATAACAACGATAATTTGTATATATTAAAATGAAAGACCAAAAATGATGTTAGTGCTAATTTTAACTCTTAAAACCCTGTAGTTGTTATATAATAAACGTCAACAAACGCACAAAATTGAGAAAAAAATCGAAAACCTGCCTTCGTATTTTACAGATTTAACCCAATAAATCAACACAAATTGATAAAAAGAAACACTTTTTGAACACTGAAAAAGCCAATAAATATAACCATGTACTTTTTTTTGTACCTTTACAAACAAAGACTTCCCCTTTTAAAGCCCTAAAATCTAGATATGTTTTACGTAAATTCTCCATAGAAAAATGTATGCAAATTCAAACGCGTCCCGATAGAACGATCGTCGCAACTAATCGCCAGTGCGCCATAGAATTTCAAAGTGACTCCACGCGTGTCGGATGCTACAGCAAAATTACGTGTTGTGAATTTGTGTTTTTTGTGAAAAACTGTAAGTACAATATTTTTATAACTAATTTACTTTCAGTAAGTAGAAAGTACCGATATAATGAAAGTCTGAAAGAAAACCATGATGGAACTAGATATAAATCGTAAGAAATACAAAATTATTTACTTTGTTGCGTAGGTCATTTTATGAACCTTGTAAAGTAGGTATCAATTCAGGCTTGAAACAATCAAAGCCCTGCCCACCTTATTTTCTCGAGATATGAACTGGCGGGGTATATAGTTCTCTGCACGACATACATAGATTTTTCAACATGATAAAGGCAATAGGTATCATAAACGTAATTGGTAATCGAGGGTCTCTTTTCGCAGGATAATTTGCTGAGTGCCATGCCAGCGAAAAGAAAATTTAGTACGCATTATAAAAACGTGAAAGCCAAAAGATCTCGGAATAAAATGTAAGTTCCTCCCTACTTATTTATTTACCTGCCTACTTGACTACGTCTTGTCCTAAATACCTAGAAAAAATTTACTAGATTTGTGTTAGTGTCAAGTAAAAATCCTAGTTTTATTACTTTTATTTGTGTGTATGCTTATCATGTCTTAGTAGTAATAATAATATAATCTATTTGCATTTTGAACAGGGTAGGTACATTACAAAGCAAATAGGTACAATGATTTAGATCGCCTGATTCAGACATATACCTACAACAGCATGTAAATATTGATTTGACATGTAATTAGATAGGTACACAATTAGGTATGTCAGTCTAAGAAGAAAAATTACAATGTCCAGTAGGTAATAATTACGTAATTTCAATATCTATATAAGTAATAAAGTCAATTTCTATAGGAACAATTTTCATAATAATAAATTTTATTACATAATATAGTATTAGTTTTCATATATTTATGTATTTCAAAGCAATGAGTTTGCTTACACTATTATTAGTTACAGTATTATTAGTTTTCATGTTCATCATGTCTAAATATGTGGAAGTGGAAGTAGGTATGTTTCCTATCAGAAATTGCACGGGCGCGCGCGCGCCGTGCCTGGCGTAGGGTTGTACAAAAATTACAAAATAAATAAAAAGTGGATATTGATGAATAATATTTCCAGTACTGAAAATGAAGAAAACCTTCAGGCCGAGACTCCGAGCAACACTGCTACGCGCTGTATAGAGGTAAGTTGTTATACGTAATTCTTGTAGACTTGTTACATAAATAAACAAACTAGCTAGTGATGGGCGAAGACAAAATCTCAGTACCTACAGTTTTTTTTTGCAATATTTATTATTTTCATTGTGAGACAAACACATACTTCTCAATTACTTTCTCAAAAGAAAATTCACGTTCAAATCACGTATTTTACCAAAATCAAGATTTTTTTTTGTAAAATATTATCTTTTACGCGACTGGTGTACGTATGTATGTATGTATACTAAGTAATATATCTTTGTGGCACGATAAGTTCAAAATTATTGAACCGATTTTAATGTTTTTAGTATCATTAGAATTGTCTTCTAAGCCCGAGTGACATAGAATAAGTGACGCCAT
Organism: Nudaria mundana; assembly: GCA_963556515.1. Taxonomy (NCBI): domain Eukaryota; kingdom Metazoa; phylum Arthropoda; class Insecta; order Lepidoptera; family Erebidae; genus Nudaria; species Nudaria mundana. The sequence goes on from OY748309.1 coordinate 377,511, forward strand.
AAAAAACCAATACGTATAGCGTAAAGGAAATTTATAATTTCTGTTCATCACGAACATAATATTGTATGAATTCTTTTGCACTTTTATATTTGTCTTCGTCAGTTATGAATATAAATAAATAAACAATAAAAATGTTAAAACCCGACAGATTAAAAAATGAAAATGTGTAATAAAAATAAATAACAACACCATTGTAATATAGCGTATTTAGCAGTCGGGGCCTATTTCTAAAGAAATATTTAGCTAGTCAGGAATATCTTCGAGCCTGTGAGGATTTCAATGGGTCTCAACTGTTGAATTCGATTTATTACAATAGTGTTCTTATTTATTTTTATGTAACATAATTCAAGACCGTAGACTTGTTTTCTTTTTACCTTTTGAGTTTTTATGCATATAGTCGGATTTATTAAATTTATGACGTGATAACGTCTTATAAATCGATGAACACCGGCAACACGCACAAAAAAGTGTCACATTATGTCACGCTAGGGTCAAGCGAGAGCGCAGTACAAGCGATGGAGAATAATATTATGACGTTATCCGATAAAATTATCGTCCTAAACCGACTTTACAAGCAACCAGTTTTTTATTATGTTTATTTATTCACTTTCATAATTGACGAAGACTGATAAAAACGTTTAAGATTTTGATCTAGTGTTCTGTGTTTCAAAGATGTATTCTAAGGGAGTTCTTAGCTATGTTTGAAGAAATTTGGCCCATACCTTTTGAATTATTTTTTATAATAAAAATCAAGCCATTATCTTTCTTTACAGGAACTAGTTATTGACAACCGTCAAGAGGGAAAGGTGGATGAAGTGGAAGTTGGGCGTAGAGTAGTGGATATTTCTTTTTTTTTTAAAGCTCTTCAGGCCATAGGGGACCACGGTCCAATGGATTGTAAGTTAAGTTACCTCAGTATAATAGGTGAAGTAAAAGTTGGTCTGGACTCAAAACTCATCATAAAATGTAGTATGTGTAATATGAAATTTACTGTGTGTTTGGTTGAAAAGAAAGAAGATAGCATGGAAGTGAATCATCAAATTGTGTCTGGTATCATATCATCTGGTGGGAGCTACTCTCAGTTAAAAACATTAAGTGCCGCAGTAGCCCTACCAATCATGTCACCTTCATTGTACAATGAAATTAATAATACGGTTTGCGATTGGTGGGAAAAGACAGCAGCACATTCCATGGCAGAAGCTGTCAAGGAAGAAGCGGAATACGCAGTGTCTATAGGTAGTGTTGATAAAAATGGTACACCATTAATATCTGTTGCTGTTGACGGTTGTTGGAGCAAGAGATCTTATGGTAAGAATTTTTCCGCCTTATCCGGCGCAGCTGCGATAATTGGCATTAAAACTAATAAAGTATTGTTTTTTGGAGTTAAAAATAAATACTGCGTAGTCTGTGCACGAGCCGCAAAGAATAACAGTCAGCCCCCGGAACACCATTGTTTCAAGAATTATTCAGGATCATCTACCGGGATGGAATCGACCATAATAGTTGAGGGGTTTAAACGTTCCTTTGTTGATCACGGTGTAATTTATAATAAATTTGTAGCAGACGGCGATTCCAGTACTTATAAACAAATATTAGATTCGCGTCCGTACGATAATTTAATAGTAAGAGAAAATTGAATGCAAAAATCATCTTTTACGAAACTACTGCAATAGCTTGGAGAAATTGTCGAAAGACACTAAGTATCCTTGCGAGTTGCGGAAATTCCTAAAAGAAAGGTATTTGCGTTTAAGAACGGGTGTAAAATGCGCGATTAAATATTGGGGGGATCAAAATCAGTCACTCGAAGAAAAAATAAAAAATCTTAGTGAAGATATTCTAAATGGTCCACAACACGTATTTGGTAATCACCAACATTGCAAGGAGTATTTTTGTAGACCTGACACTCGTCGAATAGAACCTGTTGGGTTACTTCCAGCAATTGTTGGATGCGGATTAATGGACGCGGTAGAAATTTTAAGTAAAAGACTGTCATATCATTCTAGAAGTTTAATTCATAATTGCACAAGTAATATAGTTGAAAGTTTTAACGGAGTAATTGCCAAATTAGTTGGGGGTAAGCGTGTAAATTATTCTTCCCGTGGTTCTTATGCGGGCCGATGCGCAGCTGCTGTTGTGTCTTTTAATACGGGATCGATTCATAGTAAAACTCATGAAGTCATATTTAAATCTAGTCCTAATCCTTTGATCGCGAAAGTGGAAAATAGTAATCGTAGAAACCGTTTAATTGCTAAACCTAAATTAAGATTGAAAAAAAGCCACAGTGCTGTATCGAAAGACGCTCACTATGGACCAAACTGCGAAAAACCTGATCTGAGTCCAGAATTATATGAGAAAGCCAAGTCATCTTTTTTAGTTGATTTAAAGTTGTCTTGTGCTGAAAGAGAGGAGCTTGAAAGGTCGCCCCATTTGCAAAGAAGTAGTGCTGAGTGGATGAGTACAAGGAGAAAATTACTAACCTCATCATCGTTCGGGGAAGTTTGTAAAAAACGAGAGAGCACAAGTTGTGCTGCTCTTGTTTGTAAAATCGTTTATGGTAGTAATATCTCCAGTTTGCCTGCTGTACGGTACGGTATCGAAAACGAAGAAACTGCAATTAGACAGTTAGAAATTCAAGAGAATATTAGTATACAAGGTTGCGGTTTGTTCGTCGACGATCAATATGAATTTCTTGGTACTACACCAGATGGCATTTATGCAAACGGTTTAATTGAAATTAAGTGCCCACATTCTTTAGCTGGCATGACTCTTGATGAAGCAATGGCCAAACATACCTTTTGGGTTAAGGACAAGGCTTCCAAGGGTTATGTCATAAATAAAAATCATTACTGGTATTTCCAAATTCAGGGACAGCTACATATAACTAAAAGAAACGTTTGCATGCTTGGCATCTGGTTTGGTGCTACTGTACCTATGAAAGTTTATATTATAGAAAAGGACGACAAATTTTGGAAGGAGAAAATGGAGATGAAATTAGTTAGATTTTATTACGATTGCCTCCTTCCAGAATTAGTTGATCCTCGGCAGTCACGAAGCATGCCTATTCGTGACCCGCCCAATGTCATAGAGGCTATGAAAGAGAGGAAAGAAAGATCTTTACGTGTTTTGAAAGAGAAGAACGTCTAATGATTTTGAAAGAGACTGAGGTAACTTAACTACCCAGCCGGTCGATTCACGTAAACACGCCAGTTCAAAAGTCGTTTTAACTTAGAAACTTAGAAATCGCCTTTTGGTTTTCTGTTTTTAACGCACTTACTTACCTAGTCTTGGATTGTCATAAATCTTCCAATAGCTCAATTTCTATACAATTCCTATACGATTTTGAAGAGTTACCTGGTGTAAACCCAAGGTCCGATCCTAATGAAATTAAAATGTGACCACACGGGATCACCAGCAAATAAAAAAAAAATCATCAAAATCGGTTCAAAAAATACAGCGAATTGAGAATCTTCTTCTTTTTTTAAGTCGGTTAAAAAGTGTGCGAAGTGACATTTTTAAGTCACTACGCTACGGTTTTTATTACGTGAATCGGGCAGCTGGTAACATTTTCATTCTGATAGGTTTTGCAATAGCAATTGATTTTATCATCAAATTAGTAGAAATCAGAATTTGATCAGTAATCATTAAAATGAAAAAAACATTAGAAACTCTTAAACTCATATTTTGTTATTGTTTACTTTCGTTTAATTAAGTATATGAATAATTTATAAATTTCATGTTTGTTTATAACTAATTTTTGTACAACCCTAGCACGCTTTTTAGGTGGCGACTCATATTTTGTTTACTTTTAATTATATGAACCATTTTTATACTTGTGTTTCATTTATTGACAATTTTTTGTACAACCCTAGAAGATTTTTTAGATTGCGAGGTGATCGTAAGCAAAAAGTATTTGAGTTTACGCAATAGGCACATTTCCTTGCGTAGATATAAACACTAGCGAGGAAAGGCGTGATGTTATTTCGACCGTACTTCCTACTGAATTTGCAATTATTTTATTGAATGAAAATTTTACGAAATAAGAATAAACTTTGGTAGTAAAATTACAAATAAATACATAGGTACTCGTAGTTGGAATTTTAGGTAAGTAGAATACAAAAAGGTCAGTCCGGACCTGCTCTTGATTGTTTATTATAAATAGAAAATCATAAAAATTGTGTCTCAAACTACTCTTATTTATTTATCTAGTAATTAGGATCATTTTATAACGAAAACTACTCTTGGAATATTTTACAAATAGGCAGTCGTTTATTTCCAATAATTCAACATTTTTGTTATGCTGTAAATATTCAACTTCAATAACAATAACTCAACGTGGAACGTTTGTCGCAAAACATTTACAAAATCGCGCTCTCTGGGTCATTCACCCGCCCGTCGGATGATTCGGGCAACAATAGCGCTGCTGTCGCTCAAAATCGAATTTATCCGTGCGCGGTCTGGGCCCTTAATAAAAAGCATTAATAATCTTTTTTATAAGCTTTGTTTTGTTAAAATCTGTTGGCAGAAAGAAGGTTATCGTCATGTAAGCTATTCTACGGACATAGATGCGAGCGACAGCTAGTCTAATATATTAAACCCAAGAACATTCTTCCTAGTTAAAGTAATATTATTTTCAGAAAACCTCTCTTCCTTCCTTACATACTAGTAACAATTACTCCAAATGTTGCTGATCACACAGAGGCTACTAAATTAGCCCTCCCGTGACCTCAGAGGTCCTTTAATCAGCCGCCCTTTTGGGATGTTAGATTGGTAGTATTAGTGGTTAGTTTTAATCAGTTTTGGTACAGCTAGTTCGAGGGAAGGCTATTTATCATGATCTTGACATTAAACATTTTTGTTAAAATGTCTTTTATTAGTATTATTTATTAGTAATTCCAAAACAGTTTGATTTGTTTAAACAAGATAATCTCAAAAACTACTGGTCCAAATTGAGAAATTCTTTCACTGTTAGAAAGCACGTTTATTAAGGAAGACAATGAGATACATTACATAATGCTATGACTAATAGGGGCTGGGTAGCAATAAAAATGTTGCGATAAAGGAGTGAGTAAAAAAATATTTCCATTTCCAATATTATTTTATCTACGATTATTATAGTAAAACTAATGCCAAGCCACAATTATCCTATATAGTTAACTCCGGTTAAACAAGATAGATAATTCTTAGTTATGTTCTAACCTAGATTTACTCGTGTTACTAGGTGAAAGCTGGCTGGCGTAGTTAGCTACTGCAGTTAACTGGTATAGTGAACATAACTCGATAACGAAAATAATAAAACGTCAATAATAAAATAGAAAAGAAAAAATAATAAAATAATAGAAAAGATGGAAGGAATGCGTGAAAGAGGGCTAAGAACTTAGTTAATCACGAGATGATGAACAGGGATATAATATGTGAACGAGTGATACAATATTGTTGTGTATGCACACAAGTCATTGAGATAACTTCCATTATCTCGATGATGATGATTTATTCACGTAAAACATAAAGTAACGTTTATGAACGTCAAAATTATTGCTTTTAAATTTTCTTTCTCAACAAATTCTATACATAAATATAGATTAGGTATAAGAGTTTCTATTTATACATGAAATCACATTTTTCAATGCTCCTCCGGTCCTAGTGGCTGTAGCGTGATGAACCCTATGCCATATAACCTTCCTCAATAAAATTGACTAATTAACCCCAAAATAATAATGTTTACCAAACATTCTTTATAACATACGTAGTAGGTACTATAATAAAGCACTTAGTTGAGCTTAAACCTTTATAAAAACGGAAGGTTTCATGTACTATGTTCTGCTTTATGACCCCTCAATAAACGAATTAATATTCAAGCCATTAAAATTCATTAGGTGTGTGGTTATATAATATTTGATAAAAGCATAATGTACGAGTATTATACTTACATACAATAACACCTTTTCCTTCAAAGGGGTAGCCAGAGGCTTATTATAATGCACCCAAATTTTAGTTATTTTGTTCGTACTGCTTGTTCTCATCGCCCCAAAATTTTGCTCCCAATCGCTCCAAGAGTAAATTTTATATTTATTTCTATAAATCGTTGCTTGGCTCCAAACCTTGAATCATTTTAATTAAGTTATCCAAAAATATGATATTCATTCGTGCTGACACACACACACACACACACATATTTCACGTCTATATCCCCGAAGGGGTAGGCAGAGGTGCAAAACACCCCCACAATTTGCCAGTAGTTTTAGTCCCACGTAATAGGGGGCAAGCCTATGGGTACATTTATATTGCGTTATGTCCAAAATGGCCGAATGAATTTAATAAAAAGTAGCAGTTATAGGTACTGTAATTTAATCCTGTTGTTATGAAATGTTGATGAAAGGTAACCAAATCTTACGTGCCAGCCGCTGTGGCACAGACAATTAAAGTCCTGGGCGTCTCGGACTAGCCTATTAATCACGTCAAATGGTTATATACTTAGAAATTATATATTAAATTATGTACATTGTATAGAGTTCTAGAAAATAATATGTAGATCAAGGCTCTCATTATTATAACATTAAATTTGTATGTTTTCACTGTACAGTCTGTGGTATATAGGTTTATATATTATGTATATTTTAACATTGTGTCACTTGGCGCATCGCCAATAATAATGGAGATGAGATTACGTCGCTTACCAAAATAATAAAATAAATACCTAATATTTTATTACAAGTAAGTATATTAAAAAAAACAAAAGTAGGATTTACAATGGCAGTTCTTTGGTATCATGCGGGTTGTTGGCGGGTTAAAAAGTTATAAAACGTCAAATTGTGTTTTCTTATAGTGTTTGAAATTTTCATATGTTATACAACTTTTTAATTGGTTAAGACTTTTTCACGTCAGTTATTGGGTTACTAAACAATGAAAATATCTACTTTAATTTTTGTGCTCAACACTTTTTTTTTTTTTTTTTTTATATTTAGGTCGACAAATTGACGCCACTCGCCTGATGGTAAGCTGAGGCGACGTCTGGCAATTGAGGGCGACTCTCACAGTACACAGGAATACTATAGAGAGTGGCCCTCAACTTGACGACCCTGTAATGTGCCTCTTCACGCTTCGCTTAAAGAGCCCAGGGTTATATGTAGGAGGAAACACGTGCGCAGGCAGGGCGTTCCAAGCCACCATCGTTCGGCAGAGAAACGATCGTTTAAAACGCTCGGTTCTCGCGAAGACGGTTTCCACGGTATGAGGGTGACATCTCTGCCCGGCACGCGTTGTTCGGGATCGGAAGGGAGAGGGTGGGATCAGGTTGAAGAGCTCTTCAGAACACTCACCGTGGTAAATACGGTAGAACGCGGCCAAGGAAGCAATTGTTCGGCGCTGGGCTAGCGGCTCAAGGCTTCCCGTTACCTCCGGACAGTCTATAATGCGAACAGCGCGTCGCTGCATAGCGTCGAGTGCGTCCAGCAAATACTTCGCGGAGCCGTCCCAGAGGTGAGAGCAGTATTCAACGCAGGGTCTAATCTGCGTTTTGTACAGCAGACACCTCTGGTGCGGTGTAAAGAATCGCTTTACCTTGTTCAGTATTCCTAGTTTCCGCGAAGCTAGCCCAGTACATCTCTCAATGTATTTTGTGTTATTGAGCTCTCGACGAACGTCTATGCCAAGGGTGTCTAGATTGTCCTTCATTGGTAATATTGCATTCTGAAGAGTGGGTAGGGGAAGGAAAGGGGATTTTTTCGCTGTAAATGCACACACCTGTGTTTTGTGGGCATTGAACTCGACCAAGTTCTCGGCACCCCATTGGGAGATACTGTCGAGGCTTCGGTCGAGATCACCCACGAGATGTCGTCTCTCCTCCTCTATCACAGATCGCCCCGCCGTCGGACGAACCGAGTAACTCCCGTGCAATGTACTGTCATCTGCATAGCAATGAATGTTCCCGAGGGAAAGCATATCATTGATATGCAGAAGAAAGAGAGTTGGTGACAGTACGGACCCCTGCGGTACCCCGGCATTCACTTGCAAAAAGCGAGAAGCCTGGCCATCGCAGAGGACCCGCACTCGGCGCTCGTTTAAAAAACTGGCAATCCAGCTGCACAGTTGAGGAGGTAGACCATATGCCGGAAGCTTGGAAAGGAGCGAAGCATGCCAGACCCTATCGAAAGCTTTGGCGATGTCCAGGCTAATAGCCAAGGACTCGCCAAACCTTTCCATAGCCTCACCCCATACATGCGTGACGAATGCCAGGAGGTCACCCGTTGATCGTTTTGGCCTGAAGCCATATTGCCGATCATTGATTAGCGAGTGATCCTCCAGGTATCGCATGAGCTGCTTATTAATAAGAAGCTCGAGCACCTTGCAAATGACTGAGGTGACAGCTATGGGTCGATAGTTGCCTGGATCGGATCGATCCCCTTTCTTGGGGATCGGTTGTACGTTCGCCTCCTTCCAGGCCTCCGGCACGAGGCCTGTAGAGTATGACAGGCGGTACAGACGCGTTAATACTGGAGACAACTCAGCAGCACATTTTCGTAGCACCACCGCCGGAATGCCGTCAGGGCCACTGGCTTTCCGCGTGTCGAGTGACCGCAGCACTGCCCGTACATCACATTGCCTGATAACAATATCAGGCATAGTGTGGCCACAGTTGGCGATGGCGGGGGGCTGCAGGCCACGGTCATCGACCCGGGAATTAGCCGCAAAGAGGTCTGCGAGCATGTCCGCCTTCTCTTGGGCTTTGTGAGCCAGTGATCCATCAGGAAAACGCAGTGGTGGCAGCGAGGGTTGACAAAAATTTGACTGTACGGCTTTGGCCAGTTGCCAGTATCCACGGCTGCCCGTGGGATGGGATGTGAGCTCCTGACCAAGCCGCGCGACGCGCTGGGCATCCGCTCTCTTGAAGGCCCTCTTGCTGAACCTAGTGGCCCGATTGTACGCTGCTTTGAGGCGGTTCACGTTCGGGTCACGTGCCGCCCGAGCCCTGACCCAGGCGCGATATGCCGACCGTTTTTTCTGGACAGCCTCGGCACATTCACGCCCGAACCAGGGGCGAGCTTTGCGGATGCTGGCGACATCAGTGAAAGGGATATAATATTCTATCCCTAGACTGATCTCGCCAGCAATGGCAGCAGCGCTATCCGAAGGCGCCTTCCCTACAAAGCAGCGCTGGCTCCACGGGATGGACGCAAAGTAATCGCGGAGACCGTCCCAGTCTGCCGACGAGTAGTGCCATAGTCGTCGAGTCATTTGTTCAGCACGAGCAGGCGGTGGCACTTGGAAGCTGGCGTGCACCACACAGTGGTCGGATGTGCCCAGTGGGGCGCGTACCGACACACTGTACTCGGCTGGGCGACTCGTCAGCAGTAGATCCAGCAAGGCGGGCGTGTGGTCTGACCTGTCAGGTATCCGGGTGATCCCCCGTACCATCTGGGTCAGCCCGAGGGAGAGAGCGAATGCATGGGCGGTTCGTCCCGCATGATCGGTCCTAAGGGACCCCAGCCACTCAACACTTAGGTACCCTACATAAGTAGGTACTAAAAAAACGGTAAAAATTATGTGTAAATTTCATAAATATTTCAAAAAATTTGTGGATGCGTGGATGTCGGTTATCGCGACCAAACATACCATCATAAATGTCCTCTCTTAAGATCTAATCTATCCTTGTACCAAATTTCATCAATATCAGTTCAGTGATGTAGGCGTGAAAGCGTAACAGACAGAGGTACTTTCGCATTTCTTTAAACTTTCGCGGTTTGTACACATTATAAACTTAAGACTAACAGGTCTTTTACGCGATTATTGAGATATATACATACCTCTTTATTACCCGACGTTTCGGCCCTGTTACAAGAGCCGTGGTCACGGGTGGACTGGCTTCAGCTCAGTGGGTAATAAAGAGGTATGTATATATCTCAATAATCGCGTAAAAGACCCGTTAGTCTTAAGTTTATAATACTTTCGCATTTATATAATATTAATATAGATAGTAGATAATAATCTAATATATAAAATTCTCGTGTCACAGTTTTCGTTGCCATACTCCTCCGAAACGGCTTGACCGATTCTCATGAAATTTTGTGTGCATATTGGGTAGGTCTGAGAATCGGACAACATCTATTTTTCATCCCCCTAAATGTTAAGGGTAGTCCACCCCTAAAGCAAAACAACGTTTGCCGGGTCAGTTAGTAAGCTATAAAAATTGACCAATAATAATAAAAAGTGACATCTATATATCTCCGTTAAATTCAGTTTATTATATTTTTGGTCACATCTCCGGTTCTAATCAACCGATTGCGATGAAACTAACGTAAGATTTTAAGTCTGACCAAGCCCTGTCTAACAAAAAAAAACCGCATCAAAATCCGTTCAATAGTTTCTGCGTCCATCGCGAACAAACAGACAAACAGACAGGAAATTAAAAAAAAAAATTTTCGTGTTCAGTATCGTTAACATAACATAACCCAAGTATTTTTTTTTCAAATATCTCCAATGTACAGACACGACCACTTTACAATTATATAATAGTATAGATGTTAATTATTACTAGTTATCCCAACGAACTTTATATCGCCTCAATAAAAAAAAATGAATATTTTAATACGAGATTTCATGCAAATGTATGTAAATTGAAAAACGCGACGGACGGACAGACAGACAGACAAATTGTCGTATTAAATATATAGATTAGGTTAGGGTGACGCAAAGAGGGTCCCGGACATAGCCGAATTTCCGAATGATTTTTGTATGGGGCATGGACTTGTAAAATTTTCACGGAAGAAGGGTCCAGGACTTCTAGCTAGGAGGGACGTAAGTAGGTAGGTATACCTATCGTCTCTTCCCTGCCGAGCCTCAAGCAGTCTGTCTGTGACCACAATAAGGCGCCACGCCGCGCACATTAAAGCTATTAACTGAAAATAAGTTATATAAGTAACCTCAAATGACGGCAAATACCCACGATACCAATTCATATTTCATAAAAATATAACACAGAGAAAATTGCTATTAAAAATGAGCAAGTTATCTATAAATAATGTTACAATTTGACACTAGATAGTGAAACGGAAAAGGTTTCTGTCGTGCTTCAATGTCGCCACGTCCGAAGTCCGATAGTATGTACCGGCCGTGTGCCGAGAAGCGCGGGAAATTGCTGCACTCTATATTATCTCTGGCTGGAAAATGGACACCGTTTGGAGAAAATGGCTTGGTAATTTTAAATTAAAACATAGTTCGCGTGTTTTTATGTTTAAAATTTATTTATTGGGTTAAAGTTTAGTATTTTCTGAAACCATTCGCCCGCAGGGACAGTTTATTATGATCGTTTAAATTTATGTTATGAGGGAAAGATTGAGTATTTTCCGAGACCATTGCCGACAGTTTATTAACATAATAATAACATCCGATCTGTTTTTTTCTGTCATCCAATTTTAACCAAACATTATCCTATTTGTTGCCTTGAATTGAGCTTAATTTATATGTGAAAAACCAAAAACCCGTTCGATTACCTACTTTACGTGTTTTTAGAGTTTTCGAAACGAAAATCTCTTATACAACAGTAATGTCCGTCCGTCCGTCCGTCCGTAAATAACTTTCAACTCGATAACGGTAAGAGCTAGACACTCAGTGTAAACGCCAATCGACTTAGCTGGTCAAAGATCTCTAAAATGAACTTGACTTTTGACCTCTGATCTCAAGCTCAAGGTCAAAACGAGGTCAAATCGAGAACGGCTATAGTTAGAGACTCAAGACCAGCTGCAATCAACTCAGCATGGTCAAATACCTCTAAAATGAACTTGACCTCTGACCTTGATCTCAAGGTCAAGGTCAAAACGAGGTCAAATCGAGAACGGTAATAGTTAGAGACTAAAGACCAGCTGCAATCAACTCAGCAACCTCTAAAATGATGTTGAACTTCATGTCATTGCCTTTTTTTATATTTTATGAAAAAACTTAAAAATATGGCAAAAGATTGCCATATTTTTAACTTGTTGTTTTATTGTCTCCGTTGAGTATACTATAATTTTTAATGTTATTTATATCGTGCACACAATATTTTTAGTAAATTGAGAACCCTATTGCTAATACTCCGCTGTCCGTCTGACACCAAGCTGTAGGTATCTCATGATAGGAAGTTGAAATTTTTACAGATGATGTAATATCTGTTGCCTCTATAACAACAAAAACTAAAAAACAGAATATGTATAATAAATATTTAAAGGGGCTCCCATACATAATGCCGGGAGCAGTTGTTCTACTCTTATTATAAGAGAACATACTGTTATGTAGGAGTCACATCCGTTCGGCTTTCATCGGTAAGGTAACAGTGATCTACAGGATATCCGAGTGAGGATATCCGATGTTCAGGAATCGATTATCGATATGAGATTCAAGTACCTACATTGTATTATGCCACTTCCTACTTAAATACAATATGTACGCTACATGGTGACAAAAAGAAACGACTTAAAAACAGAGGTTTCTCAATTCGACCGTATATATTTTTTATCTTTGTTCGCGGATAACTTAGTCGTTTATAAACCGATTTTAATACTTTTTGTTTTGTTGGAAAGGAGATATTTCCAAGATGTTCCCATTATAAGGAAACTAGGATCTGATGATCGTATCCTGGAGAAATCGAGGGGAACCTTCAAAAATTGTAAGGGGGACTAGTCCGTTTGTTAATTTTTTCATTAAGTATTATAAAGGGCTACCATTTAATGAAGGTTTGAGTCGATCTGATGAGGGAGCCGAAAGCCAGTCGAAGGAACTCATCAACGATTTACAGCAGTTACGTTGTGTTTGGGTTTGATTAATTTGTATTGAAGAAAACTTTACATCAGTTGCCGTTATATTAGACTGCACTCCACACTTTGGTGGAGTGCTCAGCGTGGGCGAGTCAACGCCGGGATCTCGTAGTAGGTCTGGGCGTGGATATAATCTCGCTGGAAACCATGCTCTAAGCCATGGTCTCCAGCGCGATTAGGTGGAACGCGACCGTATGCGAGCAAGTCATGCTCGCGAAGGAGGCGGCCGAGAGGGAGAGGGAGCGTACCCTCCCCGCCGAGTTTCACAGTCAGCGGCTAGGGCGCCGCAGACTCATCTACGCCCAGGACTATCGACCTCCATGATCGGGGCCTGAGGACGGCGGGATAGCTACCTGCCGTCCTTACAGAAGCAGGCTGGAAGGGTTGCGCGCTGCAAGCAACCAGATTGACTCACCGACGCGGGATAAAACCCAACCCCAACGACGCGGGATTTTCATTCCGACCAAACCCCCGAAGAGGCCACACAGCTGGCCAAAGTCCGCCGGGCGCCGAAATACCTTCTGGGGTCACCGGAGACGCCCGCAGCAATGGACATGGGAGCGGCCGCGATCCCGCGGAATAAAAAAAAACCATTATATTAGATAGATATATCTCGCCCGTATCACCGAGAGGGTAAGCAGACACATTTTGCCAGTAACTTTGTTGGTCCCACGTGGCAAGCATATTGCCGTTATTAGACAATATAAATATATACGATAAAAAATCAATAACTTTACTGTAATCCGAACCTAAATACCAGCAGTCAGAACCGTTGTTACATAAGAAAATACACTTCAAAAATTGACACAACAACCGACTTCAAATTGACGCCCGTGTGGAATCACATTACCGGAGTGAAACAGTAACCAATAGCATACAGGGATAATACCGCTATAAATTAGTAATCTGTAGTTCTGAGAAAAGAAAACACTTTATAATAGAGAAACGGACGCTAGCCGCTTCACAAATTATACACAAAAACCTTCCCCGAGAACCACTCTATCCATTGGTGAAAACTGTATCAAAATCCGTTGTGTAGTTTTTAAGATGTAAGCATACAAAGGGAGTGGAAGCGACTCTTTAGATTTTATTTTTTTAGTTAGCAAATATAAATATTAGTAGTCCAAAAAGCTTTGTTCCAAATACAGGTCAACTGTACACTCAGAGCGGGTACAGGCAGCGTCGCGGAAAGCGCGCGAATAAATTGAGATACTTTTTTAATTTATTTCAAAATACGAAGCGAAAAATAGTGATGGGAAAAGTTTCGGAACTCGCAATGTTTCGGACAAATATTGGACACGGATTATTTGTTTTGTGTAATTTGTTTAATGACTCGGTTTTAATGTAACATTTTTATTAACTTTTTGACATATGAAAACAAGTGTTAGTTTTTTCTTTATTATTTTAAGTATCCGCTTGGGAATTGGGAATGATAGTAGGAACTTTAGGTGTGTTGTGCGTCTTGACCCGCGTGATATAGTTTCAATTCCCATGGGAACACAATACTGGAGTAAAAGTTAGCCCATATCACTCAGGAACAATGTAGCTACATGTTAGTGAAATAATTTTCAAAATCGATATAGTAGTTACGTAGCCTATGCAATTCAAAAAAAAACCTACATACAATTAAACCTTTCCTGTTTAGAATATTAGTTTAGACAAGCTTCTGACTGAGACTACGTCTGTTTAAGATTAGTACCTCAGGTATTCTATTTGTTTTTCCTAAGTTACTTAGTTAACCAAAGTAGTTAACGCGTGCAAGAGTAGTTAATAAACTTCCATACGGGCTATTGCGTTTATAATATTAGCAGGAAGTTACAATGTTTTGGTAGTTTGCGGATATATAAAATGTATATGTACGTTTTACGACGAATGACAGATACATACAGCGCTTGCTGCTACCATAGGCCGTGGAAGTTTTTGCCATTATTTTTTTATTTTCATGTTTTTTCTATGTTTAATCTATTTATACTCTCGATTGATGGCACTTTTTACCTCTAAGAGTTTTAGTATTTATCACTGAGCAGTTTCACATCTTCGGTTTCATACGTTTATAACTTATGTTGCCTACTACCGAATTAGGAGATATGATGTTCTAATTCGATAATAATAATATAACCTCTCATGAATATGACGTGAGGCGAAACTGGTCAGTGAATAGAGTAAAATTATATGTGTTTTGTTCAAGATTTAGAATTTTTTAATTAAAAATGTCTATTTTTCTTGTTTCAGGTATATAATCAACTTAAAAATCACTTATAATGCAAGTATTACTGCCATTCAATGTGGCAATACTGCCAGTGCTAGAAAGCTTCCCAGGTAGGAATAACGTGAAAGTAATTTTTATACGAATCTCTGTCAATATAGTAAGTAGCCACTTGACATACATTTTAACCGACTTTAAAAAGGAGGGAATAATTTGTTTTTATAACTTGGTGCTTTACGTGTGGACTCATTTCAATCAATCAAATTTCATTTGGTCCAGTTCTAACAATGACATCCATGAGATAACCTTCGAAGTCGGTTATATTTAGGTAAAATTATTGTTTATGTAAATAAACACCTTTTTTTAACACGAACATGGTGTAGATAAGTACGTACCTTTTATTACCTGACGTGTCGTCCCAGACCTGACTGTTGCCTGTGACCACGGCCGGCACTTAAACATATATTAGGTATATATCTACGCAAGTTCGCGTTAATTCCCTTTTATAATTAGATCTCACAGCCAGATAAATGAGACTCTGAAATACAGTTAAAGCTTCCGAGAAAGATTCGCCGTACGTATTACGTATTAAAATAACATACAAATCAAATTAAATGTTGCAGAAATATGGTACTTTCATAAGGAGTTAGCCTTAAATTTTTGTTACACTTACTTCTTTAATTAACTATAGAGATATAACGGACAGGCAGTAGTGAATTTCCAATCAAATGTTTTTTCAGTCACTTAAGTTAGTTCTAAGAAACTGCCGAGTATACAAAAATATATGCACACAAAGTGCATAGGTCCCACACTAATCTCACTTACAAGTGGTGCACCTGCCTATCAACGGTCAGGGCTCTGGTTATCATAAAAGATTCCGTGTGTGATATTAATCTTCCTAAATATCGAAAAAGACAGCGTTGTAGCCATAGCACCATGCTTAAAATCTATATTTACAATATCAAGGCCGACAACAAATCAAATAAATCGTGCCTCGTCATAATAATATCGTCCCAAAGGATTTTGTATCTAAAACATTGCTGGCAGTTCGCTGTTCTTTTCTTACTCGTTTGAATCACACAAGTGTGATAAAGATGGCTTGAGTTGAAGACAGATTGACGTTGATATATTTGACTCTTTCTGATATATGGGTTTGGAAGCACGTGGTTGAGTGCGTTTGAGTATAATTATAGAAGATCAATGATCTATGATTGATAATTTTTTATCGTAGTAATGGGACAATCATCATCATCATCTCAGCCATTTAGAAGCCCATGAATAGGGTTTTATGTCGAGTTTACCTTCTCTAAACATACTTTTTTTTCTAAATACATCTCAATATACCTACATAGAAAATACCCAAACTCCGAAACAAACATTAGTGGATCACACGAATATTTTGATTCGATCCGGGAATCGAAGACTTCGGAGCCGAAAACGGATATTTTAGTATTGTATTTATCCCATATATCCATATTTCGCCAGCCATTTTGTTGGTCCCAGGTAATAGGGGGGAAACCAATTGTTGTTTTCTAGTACTTTGGATGTTTTTTTAATAGACGTGATGCTAGCAAACGAACGAATAACTTAAAGTTCCCGGAAAAAGCACTAGGCTTGCCTCCTGTAACGTGGAACGATTAGAGCGTATAAAATGCCTCTGGGTATCACTTAGAGTAATTATAGGTAATACTCTAACATAGTCGTATATGAACTCATATGACATTACAAGCTTTAATGTAATATTTAACAAAGCATATAAAATTTCAATAACAGAAATAAATATCTATATATTTAATACGACAATTTGTTTGTCTGTCTGTCCGTCCGTCGCGTTTTTCAATTTACATACATTTGCATGAAATAATAATAAAAAAAAAATTATTTGAGGCGATACAAAGTTCGTCGGGATAACTAGTTATTATTATATTTATCCAGAGTTATTTTCAAACATGTCAGCTGCAACTTTATGTAAACATACATACTTTATTATATAATAAATGTGAAATTGTGTGTTTGATTGTATATTTTTAAACACACTAGCTGTATGTATAATTTAATTACTTACCTACTAACAACTAAACACAAATTGATAAGAAAAACAAAGAAAGGAAAAGAAACGGACATATACATTTATTTAACATAACCAATGTTATAATTCCGTCCATGTCCCCCAAGGGGTAAGTAAAGGCATATTATGCATATAATACTCCTACCTTAGTCTTTGAGTTAAGAAACTTCCTAAAATTTAACTGTGAGTGAAAATCGTCGTAGAAAGTTTGAACAGTTGAAATTTATTTGTTTTGGTGTTCAATAAAAGTTTTATTATTTTCAAAGTTTATTTGTTTCATTATAGAAAAATATTTTTTACAATATTGGTATAAGGTATTCGGTTTACAAAAGCGATATGACGTTATTCCGAATAATATCCGAGCGTGTCCCATCCCTATTGTGTATCGAGCGCTTCGCTAGTCGGATATGCAGACGGAAATAAAGCGTCGCTGTGAGACTAGAGACTAGCGACGACCTCAATATCGTTTGTATTTAACTATTTATGTTCCTTTTTAGGGCATTATGTGTTCAGATATCAATACACATATCACGCCTATATCCCGTAAGGGGTAGGCAGAGGTGCATTACACACCCACAATTTGCCAGTATGTTTAATCCCACGTAATAGGGGGCAAGCCTATTACCGTCACCGGGCACACATAATGGGTTATGTCCAAAACGAACGAATGAATTTATAAAAAGTCTCGGCGTCTCGGACTTATATCCGAAATATATTAAATAAATTTACAAAGTTATCTCTGTGGATCTCAAGTACATAGTATAGTTGTCTGTGGATCTCAATCTATTTGGAAATCCAAAATGTTTTGACAACCATCAAAAATGGGATATTGGCTCGTCAATTTTGACAAATTAGATTAGATTAGATTAGAATAATCTTTAGTGTACACCAATAAGAAATTACAGAAAAAAAATTTTTTATATCCGATGTACAAAGGGCGGCCTTATCGCTAAAGAGCAATGTCTTACAGGCAACCTTAGGATGGACATTTATTGAAATAGAAAAGTTTTAAGGTGGGTAAATATTATTGGTGTCGAAATATAGAAACAAATACAAAGTAACAGATACACATGAACAGGATAATAGAAGATTATACTTACTTAATGATAAATTAATGATGTAAGTAGATATGATATTATACGCCATTTATGGTATAAAGCATTGTAAATACATATAATATGCAGGTACGTTATATAAGCTATATAGAAATAAATAAGAACTAAGTGGAAAAGATGAGTTAAACGCAAAAAAACAAATGGGAATACAAGGGACACCAGTTAAGGACCCAGGTAGTGTTCCTTGACCAGTCTCTTAAAAACAGCTAGGGATTGTGCCCTTCTAATTGCAACCGGCAATGCATTCCACAACCTAACAGCTTGTACAGTAAACGACTTATCATAAAAATTAGTGGAATGAGTAGGGACTGCCAATTCCAGGGATACCGACGACCTCAAAGATCTTGAATGTGTGTCACTGAGGAACTCAAAACGTTCTTTTAAATAACTGGGGGTAGTGGGATTGAAAAGAATAGCATACAACAAGGAAAGAATGTGAGCATTCCGTCGAAGTCGAATGGGGAGCCACTTGAGCTGGTTGCGAAATTCTGAGACATGATCATATTTACGTAAGCCAAATATGAATCTAATGCAGAAATTTTGAAGTCGCTCAAGTTTGTCAAGTTGCTCTTCAGTGACATTGAGATAGCTGACATCGGCGTAGTCTAGGAGGGGAAGAAGGAGAGATTGAGCAAGTACAGTTTTGGTAGCCGTTGGAAGAAAGTTACGAAGTCTACGCATAGATCCCGCAGCCGCGAACAGCCTACGACTGACCTCACGCAATTGTGGCCCCCATGACAACGTGTCATCAATATATAAACCCAAATCCTTAACAGCGGTGCTAATAGTCATGGTGACTCCATTAAAAACAATCTTTGGGAGTACCGTCCACTCAATTCGTTGCACCATCCAGGGGCTGCCAACGACAATGATCTGAGTCTTTGTAGGATTGACTTCCAAGCCGTGCAGCCTGCTCCACTCAGCCACTCGCGACAGATCATCGTTGACGGTGGAGAACGCTTCCGATAAATTAGTTAGCGGCGCCTGTGTATAGATTTGGAGATCGACTGCGTAAAGGTGGTAGGACGACACTAACGATTTCGAGATGGAATTAATAAAAATTGCGAAGAGTAAGGGAGAAAGCACGCCACCCTGAGGTACACCGGCAGACGTATAACGCCAAGAAGAGTAGGTTTCCTCGAGACGTACACACTGTCGGCGGCCAAACAGGTAACTTTGAAACCAATCAATTACTGTTGGAGATATGTTAATGGATCGTAGCGTGCTGAGCAGGACATGGAAATCCACACTGCTGAATGCGTTACTGAAATCCAGCAAACACAGCAATGTAAGTTCACCATTTTCCATGCCCAGCCGAATGTCGTCGGTGACCTTAATCAGTGCGCTGACTGTGCTATGACCAGGACGAAAGCCTGACTGGAGAGGATTGAGTAATAGGTTTTTAGTCAGAAATGAACTTAGCTGCGTGTGGACAAGGCGCTCAAGGACTTTGGAAAGGAAAGGCAATATAGAAATGGGGCGATAGTCGGAAGCGGATAAAGGATTGGATTTTTTAGGTAACGGGATGATTTGGGCGTCCTTCCAAATATTTGGGAGGACGCCATAAGAAAGGGAGTGGTTCAGGACATGGCATATTATGTGAAGAATTTGGTCAAGGATTGGCAGGATCATGTTTCTACTGACACAGTCACTGCCAACGGCATTAGAAGTCACCGACAACACACATTTCTTAACATCACAAGCAGATAATTGTTCGAAATAGAATGGATCATAGTCAGGAGTTGGAAGTCATGAAAGATACTGGAGAGTAATGTCTTTATAGGTCTGATCAAACTTGGACGAAGAAGAGAAATGTTGATTAAGTAAGTCGATGTCAATATTTTTGGGGGTAGAATCGTGACGTGACTTTCCAACTCCTAAGCCTCTAAGAAATTTCCAGATCTTAGCCGAGTCCCCGTTCTCAACTGAGCTGTGGATATGGACAAATGATGGTTGCGAAAACCAAATGCTTTCATCGTGAATGTGGACCCTTAAAACTTTAAGAAGGTCCCACACCCCTTTAAAAACTAAACGTCTGGCTCAAAAATCTACAAACATTCATGAATTCATGATGGTAGTCTATGTAATGAAGTAAAAAAAACTTGACCGGTTTTTTTTAAATATGTTAGGATAATTCACACAACGCCATCTAGTCTCAATAAATGCAAGCAGCAAAAGATAATGGATGTGGCAATGCGGATGTAAATTCAGGTGAGCTTGCAAGTGCATCAAGTGGTCTTGTACGGTGCCCACATTGTCCCCAAGCCCGTTTTTTTAAAGGTGAACGCGGATAAAAAGTACATTTTGGAAAAATTCATAAAGTACAAAATGTATCTTCAAACGCGTCTACGATATCCCAATTTTTTCTAAATCAACAAGAAAATTCTGATAATATCGAAATTCCCTTTTGGCAAAGGTTAAGTACCATGAAAAATTCTATTCCGGTTTTAAAAAGAATCCCCGAGGTGCGAGACCCTCTGTGGCTCAATGTTTAGCCTCCTGCATTGGTCAACTAGTCCGGGAAAATACCTTTAGCGCTTGGGAACAAATGTTAACCTTCCCTTATAGAATCCTACACGTAAAGAAAAGGCCGTTGACATCTTTGACGGTCCAAATCAAAGAAAATTGTACAAACAATTTTAACAGTTTAAATTCAAATTCAATCCACATTTCGGCCCCTTATTATTCTCAGGCCAAGAAATTAAAACTTGTAGAGAATAAAGTAAGGGAAGGCGACATCAGTGGGGCGGCAGGGCTACTTTTTAGTAGCGACGTGCTGGCTCCTTATTCTGTAGAAACTTTGACGGGCTTGCAGAGTAAGCACCCACCATCCGCAGCTGACCTCTCTTTCCCTGATCCTCGGAACAACGATACAGAAAATCTTGAGACTACTGCCAAGGATGTGCGCACAGCTGTTGACTCCTTTCGTTTTGGATCAGCTGGTGGACTTGACGGTCTGACACCACAGCACCTTAAGGATCTGTTGTGTCCGAGCGCTGGGGAAGCTGATGATGCACTTCTGAGGGAGCTAACAGCTCTATTCAACCTCATGCTCTCAGGCAATGTGGACAGTGGCATCACAGATATTTTGTATGGGGCCAATTTATGTGCCCTTAACAAGAAGGATGGTGGCATTCGTCCCATTGCCGTAGGTAGCACTTTGCGGCGTTTGGCAGACAAAATTTGTTGTCGTTTTTATAGTACGGAGCTTACTACCAAATTTCAGCCTTTTCAATTAGGTTTTGGTTCAAAAGGAGGTTGTGAGGCCGCAATCCATGCGCTTGCAACATACCTTGACAGTAGCGAAGATGGAGAGGTCATCTTGAAAGTTGACCTGAAAAACGCCTTCAACTCTGTAAACAGGGACACCTTGCTGACACAGGCCAAATTAGAAACCCCCAAAATATTTAATTTTCTTTGGCAATGCTATAGTCAGCCAACAAAATTAATTTATAAAGACCACCTTTTGAATTCAGCCGTTGGATGTCAGCAAGGTGATCCGTTGGGACCAGTCATCTTCAGCTTGGCCATTAACCCAATAATCAAAAAATAAAATCCAAATTTAACATTTGGTATCTAGACGACGGGACTTTAGGGGGAAAAGTAGAGACAGTTTTACAAGATTTAGCCCTAATAAAGAACGAGTTTCAGTCAATTGGCTTAGAACTGAACCCGAATAAATGTGAGATTTTTATATCTGAAAACACAGATAAATTAACAACAATCTCCAAATTCAACTGTCTGGCCCCCAACATAAAAGTTTTGGACAAAACTTCTTTACGCCTCCTAGGGTCCCCGATTTTAGAAGATGGCTTTTCCACTTTTATCGATGAAAAAATTCAAAATTTTGATCAGGTTATTGATAGTCTATGTAATATAAGTATTCATTCAGCTTTCACTATTATTCGTTTTTGTCTTTTCGTACCCAAATTTACACATGCCCTCCGTTCAGGACAATTTTGGAAAAATGTAGAAATTTTGGGCAGACTAGACAACTTAATACAAAATTCTTTGTGTAAAATTTTAAACGTAAATATTAATGACCGGGCCTGGGTCCAAGCGTCTCTTCCAGTTCGCTTGGGCGGGCTAGGTATTCGCAGAGTCACAGATGTCAGTCTGCCAGCATTTCTGTCGTCGGTCCATAGCACCGAAGAATTAGTCAGGAAAATTTTGTCAAATACACTGATTGATTCCGAGGTGCGATGCAAGACGGATGCCATAAATGCTTGGAGGATGTCTTGCCCCGACACTGACCTGCCCTCACGCCTAGGCTCACAGCGACTGTGGGATTCACCGCTCTGTAAATTGAGAATTAATACACTAATTGACACTTCTGTCAATATTTCAGAGCGTGCACGCCTACTAGCTGTTGGAGAATGGGAGTCAGGGTTATGGATCCAGGCGCTCCCATCGCCCAACATCGGTACAATGTTGGACGACACTACCTTCCGCATTGCCACTTGCCTTCGGCTGGGTACACCTTGTGTATCCCCGCACCATTGCACCTGTGGAGTAGCCGTCGATAATCTGGGACACCATGGCCTTTCTTGTAGCAGAAGCGCAGGTCGTATACCTCGGCACGCTATTCTAAACGACATAATTCGTAGGGCTCTTTCCACCGCAGGTCTTCCGGCCGTACGCGAACCAAATGGTTTAGCACGAAGCGATGGAAAGAGACCGGACGGTATGTCGTTGCTACCGTGGAAGATGGGAAGGCCTTTGGTGTAGGACGCTACATGCGTTGACACCTTAGCACCTTCACACCTTCCAAGTACTGAAGGCTTTAAACGGCGTAAATATGCTAACCTAGCACAGGTGATTACATATTTGAGCCGTTTGGGGTTGAGACACTGGGGTCATGGGGTCCGAGTGCTCGCCGCCTTTATAGAGACATTGCTAAACGCCTAATCGATGCTTCTCAGGACCAGAAGGCTGGCTATTTTCTGGCCCAAAGAATAAGTATCTCCATACAACGTTGCAACACAGCCAGCATTCTGGGAACCTTCCCAGTCGGCAATGACGCGGAGGATTTTTTAAACGAAATTTTGTAATGTAAATATTTTTAGCCTATAATTATGTTTATTTTATAAATTGTAATTCTTATTGTAAATAAATGTAAGTCTCAAACTAAAGTACAAACGTATGTGTCATCATCACACAAAGTTTGTCCCGACATGGGAATCGAACCCGAGACTCCAGCGTCGAAAGCGAATACACTACCGACCACGCCACAGCAGTTTTTCATTACATAGTAACACTTTAAACATCGTTTGAAATAATTTTGTGGTTATTTATGTGAAGTAACTAAACGCATTTCTGTTAGTATGTAGGTAATTAATTGACGATTTGTACGTGAGCATTTTGGCAATTCATATTTGAGTTTCAAATATTTTGAACTCAAAACGTTCTTTGTCGTGATACATATTCGTATTTCGGTCACCTCATATAATAAAACTATAGCTGACGTCCGCTTGACAAATTATATACTAAAACCTTCCTCAAGAACCACTCTAACCATTGATAAAAACCTCATCAAAATCCGTTGCGTAGTTTTAAAGATCTGAGCATACATACGGACAGACAGACAGGAAAAGCGACTTTGTTTTATACTATGTTATATAAATAAATAAATAAAATAAATATTTTTGGACATTCTCACACGACGTCATCTAGCCCAAATTCAGCTAATATAAGCTTGTATTTTTTTTTTTATATTTAGTTCGACAAATTGACGCCACCCGCCTGATGGTAAGCTGTGGCGACGTCTGGCGATTGTGGGCGACTCTCACAGTATACAGGAATACTATGGAGAGTGGCCCTCAACTTGACGAACCAGTGATGTGCCTCTTCACGCTTCGCTTAAAGAACCCAGGGTTATATGTTGGAGGAAACACGTGCGCAGGCAGGGCGTTCCAAGCCACTATCGTTCGGCAGAGAAACGAACGTTTAAAACTTTCGGTTCTCGCGAAGACGGTTTCCACGGTATGAGAGTGACATCTCTGCCCGACACGCGTTGTTCGAGATCGGAAGGGAGAGGGTGGGATCAGGTTGAAGAGCTCTTCAGAACACTCACCGTGGTAAATACGGTAGAACGCGGCCAAGGAAGCGATTGTTCTGCGCTGAGCTAGCGGCTCAAGGCTTCCCGTTACCTCCGGACAGTCTATAATGCGACAAGCGCGTCGCTGCATAGCGTCGAGAGCGTCCAGCAAATACTTCGCGGAGCCATCCCAGAGGTGAGAGCAGTCTAATCTGCGTTTTGTACAGCAGACACCTCTGGTGCGGTGTAAAGAATCGCTTTACCGTGTTCAGTATTCCTAGTTTCCGTGAAGCTAGCCCAATACATCTCTCAATGTAGTTTGTGTTATTGAGCTCTCGACGAACGTCTATGCCAAGGATGTCTAGATTGTCCTTCATTGGTAATATTGCATTCTGAAGAGTGGGTAGGGGAAGGAAAGGGGATTTTTTCGCAGTAAATTCACACGCCTGTGTTTTGTGGGCATTGAACTCGACCAAGTTCTCGGCACCCCATTGGGAGATACTGTCGAGGTTACGGTCGAGATCAACCACGAGTCGTCGTCTCTCCTCCTCAATCTCGGATCGCCCCGCACCGTCGGACGAACGGAGTAACTCCCGTGCAGTGTGCTGTCATCTGCATAGCAATGAATGTTCCCGAGGGATAGCATATCATTGATATGCAGAAGAAAGAGAGTTGGTGATAGTACGGACCCCTGCGGTACCGCGGCATACACTTGCAAGAAGTGAGAAGCCTGGCCATCGCAGAGGACCCGCACTCGGCGCTCGTTTAAAAAGCTGGCAATCCAGCTGCACAGTTGAGGAGGTAGACCATATGCCGGAAGCTTGGAAAGGAGCGAAGCATGCCAGACCCTATCGAAAGCTTTGGCGATGTCCAGGCTAATAGCCAAGGACTCGCCGTACCTTTCCATAGCCTCACCCCATACATGCGTGACGAATGCCAGGGGGTCACCCGTTGATCGTTTTGGCCTGAAGCCATATTGCCTATCATTGATTAGCGAGTGATCCTCTAGGTATCGCATGAGCTGCTTATTGATAATAAGCTCAAGCACCTTGCAAAGGACTGAGGTGACAGCTATGAGTCGATAGTTGCCTGGATCGGATCGATCCCCCTTCTTGGGGAACGGTTGTACGTTCGCCTCTTTCCAGACCTCCGGCACGAGCCCTGTAGAGTATGACAGGCGGTACAGACGCGTTAATATTGGAGACAACTCAGCAGCACATTTTCGAAGCACAACCGCCGGAAGGCCGTCAGGGCCACTGGCTTTCCGCGTGTCGAGTGACCGCAACACTGCCCGTACATCACATTGCATTGCATAGTGTGGCCACGATGGCGGGGGGCTGCAGGCCACGGTCGTCGACCCGGGAATTAGCCGCAAAGAGGTCTGCGAGCATGTCCGCCTTCTCTTGGGCTTTGTGAGCCAGTGATCCATCAGGATGACGCAGTGGACCAGCGAGGGTTGGTAAAAATTGGACTGCACGGCTTTGGCCAGTTGCCAGTATCCACGGCTGCCCGTGGGATGGGATATGAGCTCCTGAACAAGCCGCGCGGCGCGCTGGGCATCCGCTCTCTTGAAGGTCCTCTTGCTGAACCTAGTGTTAGGGGATCTAGACGACTGATAAACATACTTATATATTTCTAAATACATACATATTATACGAGTACATAGAAAACACCCATTCTCCGAACAAACATTTGTGGATCCCACAAATAATTTGATTCGACCCGGAATTGAACCTGGGACCTCAGGGCCGGCAGTCTCATACTCATACCACTGCGCCACCGAGGCAGTCGAATATGATTTATGATGAAGAGGAAAGCTCTTTAGGCTTGTAATTAATTATAAAGATGATATTTATTATATTACAGAGATATGTAATAAAAACAAGAAATTATAAAACAATACAATTGAAACTAACTAGGCGGAGTTCTTTAACGCACATTAGATTTTAGATGTAATCTTAGCAGGTATAATCAGAATAGGTAATGTATATATATTTAGTTAATAGAGACCGGACGGTATGTCGTTGCTACCGTGGAAGATGGAAAGGCCTTTGGTGTGGGACGCTACATGCGTTGACACCTTAGCACCTTCACACCTTCCAAGCACATCCGGATGTGCCGGCGCTGCTGCTGCATCGGCTGAAGGCCTTAAACGGCGTAAATATGCTAACCTAGCAGGTGATTACATATTTGAGCCGTTTGGGGTTGAGACACTGGGGTCATGGGGTCCGAGTGCTCGCCGCCGCGTATAGAGACATTGCTAAACGCCTAATCCATGCTTCTCAGGACCAGAAGGCTGGCTATTTTCTGGCCTAAACAAAAAGTATCGCCATCCAACGTGGCAACACAACCAGCATTCTGGGAACCTTCCCAGTCGGCAATGACAAGGAGGATTTTTTGGACGATATTTGTAATGTAAATATTTTTAGTAATAATAATTATGCATATTTAATTAATCAACTTGTATTGTAATTAATTGTTTAACTTAAAAAATATTGGACTAAATCATTAATCTGCCACCATTAAACTCGCCTAACAACCGCAAAAAAAACGTGACGTCAGCGACAACTTGAAGTTGTAAGTCAGTAAGGGTTGTCTCTTGTTTGCGACACGGCATTGACCATAGAGTTGATATTGAGGCATTAACGTCATAATTATTGGTCAAATTATGCTGGTATATATTTTACTTTACTGACAACCCTAACGTTCGAATGATGTTATCTGTAAACAAAAGAATGTGGTATAATTAACGTCGGAGTGCAAGATCTGTATGTAAGTACTATTCTCTATTCTGTGACGGCGGCGACTGCTATTTTATGGTCTATGTTTAATGTTAGAAAAAAAAGTAGATACCTCTTATACCAGTGACAATTTTTGTTTTGAAATAAGAACTTGACGTATACGTCTCGCTATTTTTTTTATAGTGTAGTTCTCTCACAAGAACGTCAAGAACCTCTCCCATACAGCCTACGTTGAAGGCTGTATAGTATTGATACTTGGAGCGCGAGTGTGTCTATTGTTCGCTCCACTCTCGATAAGTGGTCGCTCGCAGACGCGACCAATTCCGTCGTGGCTTAAGATAAAGTGCTCCTTGAGGCTTAGACGTCTTAAGATACTGCCTACATTAATACATACTTCTTCTAATATTCTGTCCCCGTGATATACCTACCTAGTTTTTAGGGGTCCGTGCCCAAAGGGTGAACGCAGTCTGTCCGTTCGCTGTCACCAGGCTCTCATGAACCGTGATAGTTAGAAAGTTAAATAATTTTCACAGATGATGTATTTCTGTTGCCTCTATAACAACAAATTGGTGCTAAAAAACAAAATTAAATATATATTTAAGGGGGCTTCCATACAAAAGAAGTAGCCTATGTGCTTTATTTAGGTATTTGTAAAGATGTATCCGGTAATACGGGAATACGGCAATACGCTCGGTGGCCATGGGTATGTTATGCATATAGTTTCTCTTCTGCTTACCCCTTTAGAGATATAGGCGTGACTGTTAATATTTAGGTCACTAATGAAGCAGGTTGGTCGGAATTATACGTATTTAATAATTTCTTAGTTTATTTTAATACGTTCAGGTCATCGTTGTAAATTTTCCGGCAGCATTTTAATTGAATGTCTATGCTCTAATTTACTTTCTAAATTATTATTTTTTATTATATAAACTGTCATGTCACTTGTCAATAGACATTTCCTTGAGTGTTGCCAGCCGGTTGTGATGTGAATTTTTAGGGTAATTGATTTTATGTGTTTTATTATTATACATATAGTCCGAGACACCCAGGACTTTAATTGGCTGTGCCACAGCGACTGGCACGTAAGATTTTGTTGCCTTTCATTAACATTTCATCGTAAGGCAACGGGTTACAAATTAGTTTTTCAAAATTACAATATAGCTGCTACTTTTTATTAAATTAATTCGGCCATTTTGGACATAACCCATTATAAATGTGCCCGGTGACTGACGGCAATGCCGCCTATTACGTGGGACTAAAAATACTGGCAAATTGTGGGTGTGTAATACACTTCTGCCTACCCCTTCGGGGATAAAGGTGTCGGTAAAAGGTTGTCGCTTGCGGTTTGTCTGCCTGGATTAGCTGTTTTATATACCAAATCAACGAACAAAAATAAAATAAAAAACTTTCAAATATAGGAGTCCCAATGCGATAATAGGATACGAAAGATCAACAATATAATTGGTGAAATCTGGTCGTATAACATTCCTCTGCCAAACCCTTCGGGGAAGCTCATCTCTCGTCTAATTTCCCTATATTATCTGAAGTTTCTGCTAACGTCTGCAATTTATGATGCCTTGGTACTTTCTAGAGTTTTGAGTCGCTGAAAATACGTTATTACTAGCGATCCGACCATAGTTCGCTTGCATTAGTTAATCTAAAAGAGTTCTCTTAAATTACTCTTTCTATTGGTTTAAACCGTATTAAAAACAGTTCAGTAGAATATGGTAGGGGCTTGAGAATATGTATGTACCCAGTAGTTCGTATAACTTCCGGTAGGTGTGTGAAAGTTTTTTTTTAAATTGTCTGAACGAGGCGTAGAACTTTATGGCAATGGCGCGGAAATACAACAGCTTTTAGAAGATCGCGGTGGCTGAATTATGTTCTCCTTGTGCCTATGAGATTGATTGCAGACAGGCCTCTGCCTTAACTAGCCATTGTATATTATATCTAGAGAACATTTATATAGAACTAGCAACCCTTAGCGCAAACTGTGCAAGTAATATATTTTTTTTTCTTTTTGTCAAATTTTTAATCTTATCGCACCACTTGAGACCACGACCTTTCCAACGGTGTGCCACACTTGACTGTGCGACTCTTAGTTTAGGAGGAGAAGCGGCTTCACTGGCGTATTATTATATATAGATTATAGTCGCAAAAATTACATAAACTGTCAAACGTTATTAATTTTAAAATTTTATGGTGCATACACTTTGTATTTACCGTTTTAAAAGCAATATTCTTAGCTTAGTTGTTAACCTTTGCATTGTTAAATACCATAAGTTTATAACAGCGCCATCTATTATTGTAAACCGGTAAACTTTTGACGTATACATTATTATGAATGGTTTTGTATAACCGTAAGACCATAAGAGATATTTTAATTGTTTTTAGCATTATGTAGAGTTTGTATTCCTTAACATGTAAGTATTCCATTAGGAGAAATATGCAGGCATATTATACTATTAAGGATTACCTAAACGATACAGAGAAATGGCAATGAGTTGCTTGCTCATCACTCGAGCTACATAGGTACTACTATTATGATATTGTTAGGTATGGGTATTTGACTTTATTGTGAATAACAGAGATCCATAATTTGTAAGCTTACTTGGTCCACACATGGTCACGTACTGCCCTTGCCCTCTTTTTATTGTTGTAACAGAATCATTGTATTTACTGGCGAATAAAAAGAGTGGCTGTGAGTTTTTCTTGCCAGGTTCTTTCCTCACAGACTCTACCTATTGCCTTGCGAATTTGGCGGTAAATGTGAATGTATCAGCATTTTATTTTTGACGTTCATAAGTGTTACTTTGTGATCTACATGAATAAAGATATTTTGATTTTGATTTTAGAAAATCAGAAATCACTATCACAAAATTCAAATTCAAATTCGTTTATTTCGAGTAACATGAACTCATAGTTATTACATTAACAATATCACACAGTCACATTAAAATGTCATTAGGTACATAATTAATTAGGTATAAATTTGAAATGTCAGTAAGTAAGTATTTCAGGACTAAAAAAAAATGTCAACAGGAATGAAATCACACAGGTACTTACCGCTGCTGGCGACACATGTCGCATACGCGCCTGGACTAGCCCAAGCTAGGACACATGCCGTGACCATCGACCTCCATGATCGGGGCCTGAGGATGGCGGGATAGCCACCCGCCGTCCTTACAGAAGCAGGCTAGAAGGGTTGCGTGCTGCACGCAACTAGTTTCACTCACCGATGTGGGATAAAGCCCAACCCCAACGACGCGGGATTTTCATTCCGACCAAACCCCGAAGAGGCCACACATGTGGCCAAAGTCCCCCGGACGTCCACCGGGCACCTTGTGGTTTCACCAGAGACGCCCGTAGCAATGGACATGGGAGGGGCCGCGGTCTCGCGAATAAAAATAAAACAAAAAATAAGGACACAATGCCACCCACTAAATGATTCAATTCAATTCAAATACACTTTATTGTACACAACTTGGAGAACATACAAAAGGGAGATATCACTTAAGAAGAGTGTCTGTCAAAATAACTACTACGGGTATTTGGAGAGGTAAAAAAAAACAGACAGAACTTCGATATAGCCCATGGATTGTGGAGGTAAGATAGCAGTCGCTTTACGGAACATATTGAAGTTCAGCCGCGAGCAGTTAGACTGGAAAGCTGACACCAACTAAGTTGGGAAAAGACTGCAGATGTTGTGTCAAAAGAATATTAATCTAAACTACATCTACGAGTATTTGGGATTTTATTGAGCGGAGTTTACGAAGCTCTTTCTTAGACGACTCGTGTATTTCGTTCGTTATCGAACTCCTCCTAAACGACTGGACCGATCTTTTTGAAATTTGGCACGGTCATAGTGACCATCACCGTGAGTGCATATATCTGAATTCATAAAGATCGGTCCAATCGTTTAGGAGTTCCACCCGGATCGACAAACTCAGCTCAATTATTGCAACAGCAGCATGTATTGCATACCTCGTGTAAATAACAGTCGAGTCAGCCGTAATATGAGTCTGGGAACGGCCCAATTTATTTGTATGGGAAGAGGCATCTGTATTTGTCTACTGTTTTTTTATTTGTGTTTTTTTAATGTCCATAGCTATATATGGTCTGTCGACAAATGACAAAGTCGTTAATCATGGCACAGCTGCGACTAGTCGTCCGTGTGTGGACGGCCTACTGTGATGTCAGACTGATCGATGGACATTTAATATTATTAATTATTAATTACCGGGTCGTCTGTGAATATCTATAGTGATGTAGATTATATGTATTGACAGACACATAGCTATGAAAATATAAGATTTAAGACTAAAATGTAGTTATATAGGAACACCTTACCGGGATATTTTTTTATAATTTCAGTTGTTACGAAGCTTGTTCAACGCAAGAAATCAAATCATTCCTCTTTATAATATTAGAATACGGGTATTCGATAATAGATGGCGCTCTTATAAACAAATTCATCCTGGTACATTTCATCTCTCATATCTTTATCTACGATGGGGTAGGCAGAGTTATTTAATATGCCCAGATTTCGCCAGTTACTGTGTTGATTCCATGTGTAAGGGCGAGCCTATTGTCGTTTCTGGGGACTTCAGATTTAATTGTTGTAGCCTCGTTCGTACTTACCGCTCTATAGTTTGAAGGGATAAACAGTAGTCTATGTCATTCGGGGTTAATGTAACTACATATTGGTGAAAGAATTTTCAAAATTGGTGCAGTAGTTACGAAATCAATTTAATGTAAACAATCAAATCTTTCCTTATAATATTAGGCCGTTAAAAGCTTTTCATAACAAATTTTAGCTTTGAGCCACCATATTTCATAGCAAGGCGCTCCGCTTTTGGCGTCGTTCCAACTTGCAGTCAAGGCCCAAGGGTGTATCGTAAATAACATGTTTACGAGCCCCATGTTCGATGCCTCGGTGGGAACACGTTAAGTATTTCACTAATTTACTTGGCAAATTAAAGTAAGTAAGTTTTAGTGCCTTGAGTCCTAGACTGAAACTGTGCTGGAATGCATTATGAACTACGGAGTGAATTTAATTTTGAAAACGTGAGCTGGAAGTATGTTACTTAACTTATAGCTATAGTAAACTGTCTGAAAGTTTCATAAGAAGGTTTGGGTTTGTGATGTGTTCCCATGGGATCTTTGAATGAAATTTTTTATTTATTTATGTTATTCATTACAGTAATACACAAATAAGCCAATTTCATTGTCCCCCAAAACCGAGTCAATGGTTTGACTGGAGGATCGGTGAGTCTCCGTACAGTTACACAACGCATTATATATTATAATATTATTATAGCGTAAACGGAACACAAAAACACTATATCGAATCCAACAGATATCCTTTTAGCTTTCTTTTAAAAACAGTTTTACTGGGTTCCTGTTTTATATAAGTACCACGAAATATTTTATAAATCTAATGTACATTATGCTAAAAGCCTTTACATTCAAACGTCTGGACAAATTTTGATAAACTCTGCTATGGAAGACAGCTACTTTGATTCTAAATAGTAGAACCGGCGAGGAAAGGAACACTAGCTGGTTCGAGCTCTGCCCAACAGTATCGGGTTTGAGATTCATATTGCAAAATTATTTAAGAAATAAAATAAGTAAACTTTACTGCTTTGAAAAATATATACTTACTTACTCTTCCTATTCCTTACGCTATCATAAATTGCAATAAGTAGTTTTAACATTCATCTTATCGCGGCCATTTTATATTAAATATAAATTCAATAGTAAAATTAAATTTTCGATAATTTGTTAATTAAAATGTGTTCTAAAAAATATATATTTGAAATGACTTTACCGCCATTTTCGTGTCGTTCAAAAACGTGTCATACCAAAAACATTCTCCAAAAAGTTCTTTATTACTTCAAACAGCTATAAGTTATCAAAGCACTTCTCGTGAACGCTGTCCCCCTGGTACATATATCATAGCAATATCTATTAATTAATGGCCGACCATTGTCTCGAAACAAAGGCGTAAAATGGCCAAATATTCCAAATTGCACTCCCGTTTACGACATCGCTTTGAATACTAAATTATTTGCGATGAATATTTTACTATTGTTAGGATTATAAATGACATATTTATGTCAAATAATAATTGTTAGGTCTACTTATGTCATAAATTAATTTTGTAATGTTTGAGGATATAATATAATGCGTTGTAGGTACGTAATACCTGTTTGGATTACATAAATTGTTCTTGATTTTCTACCCTATAAGTGTACCCGGTAACATTAAAAGGCTTGCCTCCTATTGTGGAACCAACGAATCTTACGGTAAATTGGGAAATGCCCCTGTGACTACCCCGTCGGGAATATAAGCATGTTTGTATGTATGATACGAAGTATATCCTTTATTATGTTGACCTATCTCTATATTAAAATATTAAGATTGAAATTATAAACCGATCACAAAAACTGATGTCATCGGCAGGACTCGAACCCACTGCCTTTGCCTTACAGGGGGAATGCTCTGACCACTGAGCTACGATGACCAATACCAACTGACAGTAGACTTTTTCTTACTTAACGCCTAACTAAGCTATTTGGTAACACTTACCATTGGAATTTAAGATTGAGAAAATCAACGTAAACTGTTTAATCACTATGTATTTATCTCAGCTCGATGGTCGGTTACTTTAATGACAACTTTAACCTTGCACCTTAATTATATTCGCCGTTAGATAATTTCAGCTTTAAACACTTAAGAACCGCTAATGTGTCGTCAAGTGTTACAGTAACATACCAATTAAGGAATTTCACTTTTTCATACACCTTTTTGCTTAAACAGTTATCTTGAACCGTCATAATCATGCATACAACGATCTGGTTTTACTATTTGTTTTCAAAAGTATCTTACTAATATTATAAGGATGTTGTTTGTATTTGCTAACAAAGGCATTTTTCTCTAATGCTTAATAACTCAAAAACTATAAGAGCCACATACGCCAACAACTATACAGCAAACCACAGGCTTATGTTATATCTTTATGCCAAATGTCAAGTTGACAGGTTAAGAGATGCGCCCGCTGTCGTGTCGCATACATTCTTGATCGCTGTAAAGACTCCGCAAGTGCGTCTAAATGAATTTTGTAACACTAAGTATACTGACTTTATGAGTTTAAGCTAAGTGTTACAAAAAGGAAATCTACCTACACCTGCTACGTTTGCAAGTATGTTTTCGTTGAAATAATCTTACCACCAAAGGAATCCTGACATCATCATCCACTGAGCCCTTTCCCAACCTTGCAGCTTTCCAGTCTTTCTGTGATGCGGCTAAACTTCAATATTTTTTTTCCGTGGAGCGACTGCATTCTGACCTCCACAACCCATGGGCGATATCGAAGCTCTGTAGTTTGACTAGTCGGATTTTAGTTAAGGGCTCCAAATACCCGTAACGACTGCGAGATGTTCGTATGACAACGAGATGTTCGTATGACAACTTTTTTTTTTTTTTTTTTTTTTTTTTATATTTGGATCGCCAAATTGACGCCGCCCGCCTGGTGGTAAGTCGTGACGACGTCTAGCGATTGTGGGCCACTCTCACAGCACACATTACTATTGAGAGTGGCCCTCAACTTGACGACCTACTGATGTGCCTCTTCACGCTCCGCTTAAAGAACCCAGGATTATATGTGGGAGGAAACACGTGCACAGGCAGGGCGTTCCAGGCCACTATAGTGGGGGTGGCATCTCTGCCCGGCACGAGTCGTTCGGGATCGGAAGGAAGAGGGTGGGATCAGATTGAAGAGCTCTTCAGAACACTCGCCGTGGTAAATACGGTAGAATGCGGCCAAGGAAGCTATTGTTCGGCGCTGAACTAGCGGCTCAAGGCTTCCCGTTACCTCCGGACAATCTATAATACGGATAGCCCGTCGCTGCATAGCGTCGAGAGCGTCCAGCAGATACTTCGCGGAGCCGTCCCAGAGGTGAGAGCAGTATTCGACGCAGGGTCTTATCTGCGTCTTGTACAGCAGACACCTCTGGTCCGGTGTAAAGAATCTCTTTACCTTATTCAGTATTCCTAGTTTCCGCGAAGCTAGCCCTATACATCTTTCGATGTAGTTTTTATTATTGAGCTCTCGACGAACGTCTATGCCAAGGATATCAAGGTTGTCCTTCATTGGTAATAATGCATTCTGAAGAGAGGGTAGGGGAAGGAAAGGGGATTTCTTCGCAGTAAATGCACACGCCTGTGTTTTGCGGGCATTGAACTCGACCAGGTTCTCGGTACCCCATTGAGATATACTGTCGAGGTTACGGTCGAGATCAGCCACGAGTCGTCGTCTCTCCTCCTCAATCTCAGATCGCCCCACCGTCGGACGAACCGAGTAACTCCCGTGCAGTGTGCTGTCATCTGCATAGCAATGAATGTTCCCGA
This sequence comes from Nudaria mundana, assembly GCA_963556515.1. Taxonomy (NCBI): domain Eukaryota; kingdom Metazoa; phylum Arthropoda; class Insecta; order Lepidoptera; family Erebidae; genus Nudaria; species Nudaria mundana. The sequence continues at coordinate 412,875 of OY748309.1, forward strand.
GGGATAGCATATCATTGATATGCAGAAGAAAGAGAGTTGGTGATAGTACGGACCCCTGCGGTACCCCGGCATTCACTTGCAAGAATCGAGAAGCCTGGCCATCGCAGAGGACCCGCACTCGGCGCTCGTTTAAAAAGCTGGCAATCCAGCTGCACAGTTGAGGAGGTAGACCATATGCCGGAAGCTTGGAAAGGAGCGAAGCATGCCAGACCCTATCGAAGGCTTTGGCGATGTCCAGGCTAATAGCCAAGGACTCGCCGTGCCTTTCCATAGCCCCACCCCAGACATGCGTTACGAATGCCAGAAGATCACCCGTTGATCGCTTTGGCCTGAAGCCGTATTGTCGATCATTGATTAGCGAGTGATCCTCTAGGAATTGCATGAGCTGCTTATTTATAAGGAGCTCAAGCACCTTGCAAATGACTGAGGTGACAGCTATGGGTCGATAGTTGCCTGGATCGGACCGATCCCCTTTCTTGGGGATCGGTTGTACGTTCGCCTCCTTCCAGACCTCCGGCACGAGCCCTGAAGAGTATGACAGGCGGTACAGACGCGTTAATACTGGAGACAACTCAGCTGCACATTTTCGTAGCACCACCGCCGGAATGCCGTCAGGGCCACTGGCTTTCCGCGTGTCGAGTGACCGCAGCACTGCCCGTACATCACATTGCCTGATAACAATATCAGGCATTGTGTGGCCACAGTTGGCGATGGCGGGGGGCTGCAGGCCACGGTCGTCGACCCGGGAATTAGCCGCAAAGAGGTCTGCGAGCATATCCGCTTTCTCTTGGGCTTTGTGAGCCAGTGTTCCATCTGGGTAACGCAGCGGTGGCAGCGAGGGCTGACAAAAGTTAGATTGCACGGCTTTGGCCAGTTGCCAGAATCCACGGCTGCCCGTGGGATGGGAAGTGAGCTCCTGACCAAGCCGCGCGACGCGCTGGCCATCCGCTCTCTTAAAGGCCCTCTTACTCGACTTTGTGGCCCGGTTGTACGCTGCTTTGAGGTGGCCCACGTTTGGGTCGCGCACAGCCCGGGCCCTGATCCAGGCGCGATATGCCGACTGTTTTTGTTGAACAGCTTTGGCACAATCTCGCCCGAACCAGGGACGGGCTCTGCGGATACTGGCGACATCAGTGAAAGGGATGTAATAATCCATCCCTAAACTGATCTCGCCAGCAATAGCAGAAGCACTATCCGAAGGAGCCTTTCCTACAAAGCAGCGCTGGCTCCAGGGGACGGACGCATAATAATCGCGTAGACCGTCCCAATCCGCTGACGAGTAGTGCCATAGTCGTCGTGACGTTTGTACAGGACGTGCAGGAGGTGACACCTTCATGACAGCGTGAACAACACAGTGGTCGGAACTACCCAGTGGGGCTCCTACCGAAACACTGTACTGGGCTGGGCGACTCGTCAGCAGTAGATCCAGCAGAGCGGGTGCGTGATCTGACCTGTCTGGTATCCGGGTGATCCTGTATACCATCTGGGTCAGACCGTGGGAGAGAGCGAACGCATGGGCGGCTCTACCCGCATGATCAGTCTTGAGGGACCCCAGCCATTCAATGTGATGGCCATTGAAGTCCCCCAGAAATACTAGGTCAGCGTTCGGGAACCGCACCTGCGCTTCATCAGCCGTCTCGCTGAGGTACTGGAAGAGCTTTGTTGTCTCAGAATCCCCTGTGTGGGATCGGTAGACGCACACGTAGATCTGGCTCATAGAGCCATGGTCTACGAGCAGCCAAAGGACGGAATTGGAGGGGTTCTCTAGGCAGCGCAACCGGCGGCAGCAAACATCCGCCCTAACGAACACGCACACCCCGGCTTTGTCTCGAAATTGTTCCTCGATGACATAGCCGGGGTAACACAGGTAAGACGTGTCGTCAGGGCGGCGTATTTGTGTCTCCGTGAGGAACATCACAGCGGGCCGTGCCGTCTCAAGGTGGTGGTGGACGGTATCGAGGTTCGCATGGAGTCCACGGATGTTAGTGAACTCCACCTCGAAATGTGAAGTTGTGGGGTTTCCTAGGGCCGCTGTGTAACGTTTATTTCTTTTTTGTTGCACTGCCATTGTAGATTTTGAAGAAGAAGCGTGAAGACAGGGCGACATTTGGTGCAGCAGTAAGTGACAAAGCGCAGGGGCTAGCTTTGTCTAGAACCGTGTGGTTAGGTCGGAGCCGACTCGCCGGACGGAAGGGCTCCCAAACCCCCCTGATGCAAGGCCGCCGCTACCCCACACCGGTTACCACCCGGAGCGGCGATCCCACATCAGGATTATGCGCAACATGTGGGGCAGCCTCCTGGGGTGGTTGGCCCCAGGCGGGCCCCATGACTGTGTTGCGGGCGGCCGCGGCAATGCCGTTGCTAAGGGTCTCCCTGGCCGGCGAATCGACCCACACCACCCACACTAGACTCCGTTTCGCCCCCACTGGTCCCATGCCTGCTGCACCATACATCGCCCCGGGCCCGGCGGTGCAGCTGCTGAACCCCTAACGCAACCCAGCCTGGGCTGGGTTACTTGGGGGGCTTTAGCACAGCTGCACGGTGGTACCCCCCCGGACCAACACTGTTGTACCACCTGGTACCCACGTAGGGGCCGAAGCCACTCCATAGGTACCGTAAATTAACGAGCCTCGTCCGTTTATCAGCAGGTGCGCCACTAGCAGGTGAGGTCGCTGGGGCCCTAAAGATGTTGGTAGAGCCCCTTTGCACCCAAAAATGGGACCGACACGGCTTGACGTGCTCTCTACAACCAGATTCACTCACCGACGCGGGATAAAACCCAACCCCAACGACGCGGGATTTTCATTCCGACCAAACCCCCGAAGAGACCACACAGCAGTCCGCCGGGCGCCACTGGAAACGCCCGCAGCAATGGACATGGGAGCGGCCGCGTGCTCGCGGAATTAAAAAAAAAAAACAAAAGCATAATAAATAAAACGGCTATATTGTCAAGAAAACTCATTCTAAACATAACAGTCTCGAATACCGGCGCCGTACCGAGACTGCACTTGTAAAACTACGCATTCATCATTTCCTAGTAGGTACGGCAGAAAATACCGCGTAAATATTGACAGTAATGACGTTCATATTTCGAAGGGGATATTGGAATAACGTCTTTTGAGAAATTGTTCGAAAATAGAATACGGATTTGTTTAAAAACTAGGCCAAAGATTTTATAAAAAGGCCCTTGATTTTTAATAATTTATTATGCTTACTCACATGAACAACTTTTCAAAAATAAAAACAATTAATCCTCTAGGTACTAGGATAGCATAGACATAGCTTATTAGAATATCAATGATATTCGCATTAAACCGAAGCGTTCATCTAAATGGTATCTGTGTACATGCGATTTACAGGCGAATGAACGCAACCACTGGTATGGAATCGTGAATTGATAGTAGTTGCAGTGCTTTTATGAAGTCCTAGTACATAGTTTAGTATATACCTGTATAGCGTAGGTATATACTTCGCACGTTTGACTTGGGGAGTAAGTTGGTGAATGCGTGACGAGAACGTTACGAAAAGTGTGATCTGGGAGGTGAATGTAAGATGAGATGGAGATATAAGTTAGTGAAAATGGAGAGAGAGTTACGTTTCGTATATTACTATAAAAGCAAGAGAGAGAGAGAGGTTCGAGCACACATTTTCGCTCTCAAGAAGTTTAATTATTTCAGTCGTGTGACTAAAGCAAACTCCTTTTTTTAATTTTTTTTCTGCCTAGGGTAGGCAAAGAAACTTGGTAAATGAAGAAAATTAACTTTTTCCAATATATCTTCACGGCCCACATTAACATACAAGGGATAGGCAATATAATTCACCTCAATAAAGGAATTTCATTTGTAAAGACGTGTAATAAATCTTCCGAAACTATTGTACAGCGCCATCTATTGTACGACAGAGGGAATCCAGGCAAATTGAATTTAAATCATTTTGGGGAACGTTTTGTTCCATTCAATAGAATGGGGGATATTTTGGTTATACATTTTCAGTGATATACTTGGATTTCTAGTTCTCAATTTCTAGGAACACCATTATAATGGACATAGGAGGCGGTATGCTCAAATACCTTCACCTAACTTACTATCATCGAGGAAAAACAAGAATGGACATAGATATACTCTTTTTTTTAGTAGATGTTTGACTAATGAGTTAGCTTACAAAAAGCAACATATTATACGAATCGCGGAAACGACTGTAATCCGCGGCTATTAAAAACATTTAGGTTACGCTTTGAACTATGCCTGAAAGTACCAGGCGTCCAGATTTGATCAGGAGATATCGTACACGGGCTAATTAGTCGTGTGTAAGATTTATTAGGCGTATACATCACGTCCCAGCCACCTGTCCGTCACGTCTGTGACTCTGGTACGTTTAATGCTACTATATACATTATACGCTTTGATAAAATTTGTCTGTTTATTGAAGATACATAATTTATTAACGTAACATCCGTAGTTCATTAAAAAATTACAAATCAATCGATTGCGTCATGTCAAAGATTTGCTTACTATTTCTTGAATCTATCTATATATAGAAATGGTGAATGTAATTTTTGTCCCCCTTAGCTCTCCAGAACTGCTTATTATGATGGTTGACCCCTCTATGGGTAGCCCTCGATCTGGAGGCAAGCCAAAAAATCTTTGACCTAGCCCTAAGGGGTCAAGAGTTATAGACCAAAACCTATGGCGTGGTTCGGCGCGAAACACCGCGCAAGACACCGTACTAGTTAACACATAAAGACCGAACACGACATCAGCCTGGTAGGAGTAGTTTAACTACATCTGAAAAAATTACGGCTCATATTATAAATATACTAAGACAGTTGTGACATTGATGTGTGATTCTGAGTTATGTCATAGATGAACAGTATTGGAGGTCAGCTGAATATATAGCATTATGGGAGTTCGATTTTCGCTGAGCGCGTGACAGGTGGCTTTTTAAGTTACCTCTGGCGCTCCGCAAAAATCGGGTTCCAGACTCTCTTCTAGTTCTTCTGTGACTATCAACTGATCAAGCATTACCTTGACATTGGCGAAATCATCGATGAACATCGATAGAGCCACGTTTTTAAAATAGAAGAAGATGGCACATTAAAAACATAACCGTTTGACACGATTGTTGACTGTTACATTTTAAAATTGTCCCAATCGACATCAGTTCTACCAATAACTATTATACAGATCTCCAACCTAAACTACCGATGTTTCGTCAACAAGAGTGTCCGGTAACGAATCCATATAAAAACGTATTAACTACCATTGGAAGTCATATGGCTTCCGTCGTTTTAAATTTCCCAAACCATGTACGGATACTGACCGACTTACAATACAAGACCTATTTTCCTTTAAAAAATACTCGTCAAAAAATTAACACAACAACCAACTTCAAATTACCGTAATGGGACCAAATAATTGTCGGAATGGGACCAAATTGAAATAGGACCATTTGGGAAGTACTAGCTTCCATTTTTTTTAAATCGTTTAACCCAGTCCAGAGATATGAGATAATAAACATAAAAAACATAACGTCGAATTGGGAACCACCTCCTTTTTTGGAAATCGGTTGAAAAAAAAACATCATCCTAGTTCTCCGGGAGTCTCTGGTACCCACCAGAAGGTAGCTCAAAACATTCTCGGAGCCTAATTTCGATAATTTTATCTATTATACACATCACGGGCGAGTGCATTCTGATTATAATTACTGATTTGGCATCCACACTCCGAACTAATTCCTTACATCAATATTAGATTGCGCAAATCAATCTTCGCGCGCTTTTAATAGACGGCCATTTTGTGACGCCATTAGCGATGGACACTCTTTGATCTGAAAAGTTGATAGTACGTAATGCAATATGTTAGTATTCATGAAACTCTTTGATTATAAGATACTCAAAGGCCACTTCTGAAATTGAGTATAGATTTTTTTTTTTTTTTTTTTTTTTTTTTATATTTGGTTCGCCAAATTGACGCCGCCTGCCTGGTGGTAAGTCGTGACGACGTCTAGCGATTGTGGGCCACTCTCACAGCACACATTACTATTGAGAGTGGCCCTCAACTTGACGACCTACTGATGTGCCTCTTCACGCTCCGCTTAAAGAACCCAGGATTATATGTGGGAGGAAACACGTGCACAGGCAGGGCGTTCCAGGCCACTATCGTTCGGCAGAGAAACGAACGTTTAAAACGTTCGGTTCTCGCGAACATGCTATCCACTGTGTGGGGGTGGCATCTCTGCCCGGCACGAGTCGTTCGGGATCGGAAGGAAGAGGGTGGGATCAGATTGAAGAGCTCTTCAGAACACTCGCCGTGGTAAATACGGTAGAATGCGGCCAAGGAAGCTATTGTTCGGCGCTGAGCTAGCGGCTCAAGGCTTCCCGTTACCTCCGGACAACCAATAATACGGATAGCCCGTCGCTGCATAGCGTCGAGAGCGTCCAGCAGATACTTCGCGGAGCCGTCCCAGAGGTGAGAGCAGTATTCGACGCAGGGTCTAATCTGCGTCTTGTACAGCAGACACCTCTGGTCCGGTGTAAAGAATCTCTTTACCTTATTCAGTATTCCTAGTTTCCGCGAAGCTAGCCCTATACATCTTTCGATGTAGTTTTTATTATTGAGCTCTCGACGAACGTCTATGCCAAGGATATCAAGGTTGTCCTTCATTGGTAATAATGCATTCTGAAGAGAGGGTAGGGGAAGGAAAGGGGATTTCTTCAGTAAATGCACACGCCTGTGTTTTGCGGGCATTGAACTCGACCAGGTTCTCGGTACCCCATTGAGAGATACTGTCGAGGTTACGGTCGAGATCAGCCACGAGTCGTCGTCTCTCGTCCTCAATCTCAGATCGCCCCGCCGTCGGACGAACCGAGTAACTCCCGTGCAGTGTGCTGTCATCTGCATAGCAATGAATGTTCCCGAGGGATAGCATATCATTGATATGCAGAAGAAAGAGAGTTGGTGATAGTACGGACCCCTGCGGTACCCCGGCATTCACTTGCAAGAAGCGAGAAGCCTGGCCATCGCAGAGGACCCGCACTCGGCGCTCGTTTAAAAAGCTGGCAATCCAGCTGCACAGTTGAGGAGGTAGACCATATGCCGGAAGCTTGGAAAGGAGCGAAGCATGCCAGACCCTATCGAAGGCTTTGGCGATGTCCAGGCTAATAGCCAAGGACTCGCCGTGCCTTTCCATAGCCCCACCCCAGACATGCGTTACGAATGCCAGAAGATCACCCGTTGATCGCTTTGGCCTGAAGCCGTATTGTCGATCATTGATTAGCGAGTGATCCTCTAGGAATTGCATGAGCTGCTTATTTATAAGGAGCTCAAGCACCTTGCAAATGACTGAGGTGACAGCTATGGGTCGATAGTTGCCTGGATCGGACCGATCCCCTTTCTTGGGGATCGGTTGTACGTTCGCCTCCTTCCAGACCTCCGGCACGAGCCCTGAAGAGTATGACAGGCGGTACAGACGCGTTAATACTGGAGACAACTCAGCTGCACATTTTCGTAGCACCACCGCCGGAATGCCGTCAGGGCCACTGGCTTTCCGCGTGTCGAGTGACCGCAGCACTGCCCGTACATCACATTGCCTGATAACAATATCAGGCATTGTGTGGCCACAGTTGGCGATGGCGGGGGGCTGCAGGCCACGGTCGTCGACCCGGGAATTAGCCGCAAAGAGGTCTGCGAGCATATCCGCTTTCTCTTGGGCTTTGTGAGCCAGTGTTCCATCTGGGTAACGCAGCGGTGGCAGCGAGGGCTGACAAAAGTTAGATTGCACGGCTTTGGCCAGTTGCCAGAATCCACGGCTGCCCGTGGGATGGGAAGTGAGCTCCTGACCAAGCCGCGCGACGCGCTGGGCATCCGCTCTCTTAAAGGCCCTCTTACTCGACTTTGTGGCCCGGTTGTACGCTGCTTTGAGGTGGCCCACGTTTGGGTCGCGCACAGCCCGGGCCCTGATCCAGGCGCGATATGCCGACTGTTTTTGTCGAACAGCTTTGGCACAATCTCGCCCGAACCAGGGACGGGCTCTGCGGATACTGGCGACATCAGTGAAAGGGATGTAATAATCCATCCCTAAACTGATCTCGCCAGCAATAGCAGAAGCACTATCCGAAGGAGCCTTTCCTACAAAGCAGCGCTGGCTCCAGGGGACGGACGCAAAATAATCGCGTAGACCGTCCCAATCCGCTGACGAGTAGTGCCATAGTCGTCGTGACGTTTGCACAGGACGTGCAGGAGGTGACACCTTCATGCCAGCGTGAACAACACAGTGGTCGGAACTACCCAGTGGGGCTCCTACCGAAACACTGTACTGGGCTGGGCGACTCGTCAGCAGTAGATCCAGCAGAGCGGGCGCGTGATCTGACCTGTCTGGTATCCGGGTGATCCCGCATACCATCTGGGTCAGACCGTGGGAGAGAGCGAACGCATGGGCGGCTCTACCCGCATGATCAGTCTTGAGGGACCCCAGCCATTCAATGTGATGGCCATTGAAGTCCCCCAGAAACACTAGGTCAGCGTTCGGGAACCGCACCTGCGCTTCATCAGCCGTCTCGCTGAGGTACTGGAAGAGCTTTGTTGTCTCAGAATCCCCTGTGTGGGATCGGTAGACGCACACGTAGATCTGGCTCATAGAGCCATGGTCTACGTGCAGCCAAAGGACGGAATTGGAGGGGTTCTCTAGGCAGCGCAACCGGCGGCAGCAAACATCCGCCCTAACGAACACGCACACCCCGGCTTTGTCTCGAAATTGTTCCTCGATGACATAGCCGGGGTAACACAGGTAAGACGTGTCGTCAGGGCGGCGTATTTGTGTCTCCGTGAGGAACATCACAGCGGGCCGTGCCGTCTCAAGGTGGTGGTGGACGGTATCGAGGTTCGCATGGAGTCCACGGACGTTAGTGAACTCCACCTCGAAATGTGAAGTTGTGGGGTTTATCTGTATTATCTTTTTTTTAAGTTTACAATTGTTGGCACTTGGTAGAATATTTATATTTTCTGTGTTAGAACCTAAATAAATTGTGCGGTCGGGGGACCCCCGTCAGGAACAATATCAGCAACACTACCCCATCTGGGTATGGGTGACTTTACGTTTTACTAACGACGCCGACGCTAAATAAATAAAAAAAAAAGCGGACTATATTTTGCCTTCTGCTATCCACCGGTTGGGAAACACTGATAAGCGTAACGTGACGATTTCTACTAAATCGCACTACCCGTAAGCCGCGTTAGAGAACTTCCAAAAAAATGGGGGATTGGGAAGTGTTAAATAAAATGAGGCGTTTAAGGGTATAGGGGATCAAAAGTACGGTATTTATTTTTTTCAAATATCAGAAACACTTAACATTTGAGGGTTTTCCCCTCATTTTTCTTGTCTAATGGAAAAAAATTAAAATAATAATATATTTATGAATTGTTTCAGGTACTTTACATCATTACTTACCAGTTTTGGAAATCAACAAGCACCTCGTGGCACTAAATACTTGAAGTGCTCGAAAACAGCAATTCGCTCATCGCCATTACGTGGGACTAACTGTGACTGGCGCGATGTGGGGATAATGAACATCTCTGTCTACCCCTCTGGGGATGCAGACGGGATTTTGTAAGTGTGTAAATTAAAATATACCAGGAGTTCATAAGTGAATCGTAGGTTGAAACTGACCGTAGATATAGAGTATTAAGTATAATCTACTATTAACTAACTTTTATAAATGTTCGAAATAAATATTTGACAACTGACAGCCATTTTGTGCTATGTTTAATACGCACTAGACGTATTTAAGCCCCGTTCAGCGCGCGATGTCTGGCGAGTTATTTTTATAACAGGTCTAAATAACCATGGCTTAGTAGTAATCAAAACATTAGTGTATTTATTTGACGGACATTTTCACAATGTTAAAGTTAAATTATAGTTTATTCGGTCACGCGAGCTTGGGTTTTGGTTTTCATTAAATGTGAGAGTGTGAGGTTTATTAAGAACACAGTCCGGGTGTATAAAAAACAATTTCTATTGCACCGTAAAAATGTAATCTTAAAATTTAACGTGAATTCTTTGATCGTGAGGTTAAATTATATAGTAAAATTCTTTAATGAAATCTCAAGAAGGACGGTATATCAGTCTACGGCTCATTGCTCTCACGCGAGTAACTTACTCGTACGAAAGTTAAACGGATCATAATGTAATGCCATCTTTAATTCGTTCATTCGCGAACTTATTGGTACATTTACTTTGACAGTTAGAACTCATTCGTTCGCTCTAATGAAGCGCAGTTTATCGTTTTAAATGAAACGAATACCAGGAGTGTAGGACTTATAAGATGTTGTTAATAATCGTTAATTTCTTACGTCTGATTGAGTTGTTTGGTGTTAAAACCTTCTGAAGACGTCTTATGGCCTGGTTGTCATAAGATAAATTTATATTTTAATTTCACCAAAATGTATCTTTGAGCCTCGGATTTTATGTGGGAGTCGCTTAATTAATTAAAATTATTGAAGCCCAAACTATTCTCACATAATTAAATTCTAAATTGCTACTTACAAATCTAATAAGACGTCACAGTGTAATACAGGTTTGTTGGTCTTTAAATAAAATATAACAAAATAAATAAAATCAACTACGCTACCAACGATTTGAAGCAAGAAAGTAAAATTGTCAATGCAACATCACGCCTTATTTCTGATTTAAATCTGAACTGTTTTAAACAGTGATAAGCCATGACTCACGCCCTTCCTCAAGAGTCCTCAGCAGACAGCCCTTAAAGGTACACAGAAGGGACTGATCTGCTGACGAAGTTAAAGCCACGAATTCAATACTTATAAGTGTTTGCCAACGTGCCAACCATATTGTGAGGGAGTTTGTGAAGCGGTGATAAAACGCTATAAGTGTCATAAAAAATCTTAAACCACTTTTTGAACTCTAATTTTGAATCTACTTCAAAACGACGTATAGCAGTAGACTGTTTAAACCGACGTTAAAAATGAGTAAGGATTCGCTTTTATGATTTTTAGGTACTGACGAATAGTGGGAGTGATTTAATGTGAGTTCGTTTAAACAAGGCAGCCATAACTGTTATATATATATGGATTATCGATCCAGCAGCTACATAGGAAGCCAGAGTAGTGCTCCGCCGTAGAGCTGAAACCCTAGTACCTACTTAAAAAGGTTGGCCTGGCCTATTTCTGACACGTATGTAATAATATGTTCAATGTGTATTATTTTCAATTTCATCGAATAATGTAATTTTATTTAGAAAAATTCGAATTATTATTTCAAAAGTTGACATTTATAGGTACACAATTAAAAAGCTATTTTATGATACAGATTTTGTATGAGATTTTTTGCAAATGTGTACCGTAAAGTTACTTTTAAAACACAATCGATAGAATCATAGTACATTATGACAGCATTCTACTTGCAATAACAGGCTAAGGTCTGTCGACTATGCCGCCTTGTCGAGTTTTGCCGCCATATTCGATAACTTCTTCAAGTTTATGTTTGTCAAAATGTCAAAACGTATGATATTAGATAAGTAGTTTATGAAATTACACATAGCTAGGTATAAGAACACTCGTAGGATACTTTAAAACGTCGTTGTCTAATAGTCTTTATGCAACAGTTTCAGCCAGAATACGTACTATAAAGTAGGTACTAGGAGTACAGCACTATACCAAAACCATTATTTACAGGGTACCTTGTAAGTGGCGTAGCAGATTGTAGACATGGCTACGACGCGACGTAGGCCGTTCAGATATTAATGACTACAGGCTATGGCCCTTGTGGTTACGACATTATGCTTTATTGCTAGCGCTAACAATCGCGGTAGAGTGTGGCTGACGTTGACATACCTCCTAAATTATTCTGATATCCTGGTAACTGATATTCAAAATGTACCAGGCGTAAAATTACATTTTCACGATTGATTTTAAAAGTTACCACGAGACAACTATTCGTCTGGCACGTTTTTGATTTTGATTGCCTTTTATCATCATTTCATAACAAGGCAACGGTTTCAAATTATTTGAAAATTACAATATGGCTGCGCCTTTTTTTAATTAAATTCATTCGGCCATTTTGGACATAACCCATTATATTATGTGTGCCCGGTGACGACAATAGGCTTGCCCCTATTACGTGGGACTAAAAATACTGGCAAATTGTGGGTGTGTAATGCACCTATGCCTACCCCGGGATATAGGCGTGAATGTATTTAGTCTCATGTTTAACTAACAAACCAACAACAAATATTTATACAATATAATTAAGTTTTCTCATTTAAAAGTACCAGGCGAGCAGACCTTGGACGAGGTATCACGTTGCTATTGTGTAATATTGTTGTTCAGTTTGCATTGTAGTTTAGTTCAGCCGCAAACGTCTCGGTATCTGGTGTCTCTTTGTGTGTCATGTGTCACTGGTACAAGGTGTTTGAAATTGTTTCATGTTCATTCATTATGAATGTTAGTTTGTCGCTCTAATCAGCCAAGTGTGAGTCGGACTCGCGCACAAATGGTTCCGTACCAAAACGGCAAAAAAAAAAACGTTTGTTGTATGGGAGTCCCCTTAAATATTTATTTTATTCTGTTTTTTTAGTATTTGTTGTTATAGAAGCTACAGAAATATGTCATCTGTGAAAATTTCAACTTTCTAACTATCATGAGATAGAGTCCAAGACGGACGGACGGACGGACAGCGAATTCTCAGTAATAAGGTTCCCGTTTTACATGTAGGTACAGTTGTCAACTATAGGATGGGTAACTTTTATAGGGTAGGACCGCTATTACCGTTTCTGAGTTCATACAGAACCTATATCGTCTTTCCACGTCTGTCACTTGTAGTTTTTCGCACAAAAGCATTCTAATTTTAGTTTGAATTTGAACATTTAATAGCAATGATTTTATACTGAAATCCAGTCAGCTGTCACGCTCATTCACGTCGTCCATGCAACAGTGTGTCTCGGACAGTGACGTCATGACGTGAGCGCCAACTGCATGCGACCGATTAGTTAAAACCTACGTCACCCTAGTACAATTGGACATTGTTCACTTCAGGAAGAAGGAAGAAAAAAATAGATTAACCGACATTACATAAACGTGGCGTTCTCACTTTACATGATTTTAATTACGTAATTGATTGAAAGTAATTGTGGATGTTTTGTTCAAGAAAAAATATTTTTTCTATTAAAATTGACATTCTTAGCAGAATATTGAGATGTAATGTGTCTTATGAAAACCAAAGCATTTTCTTATACAAATATTCCCTAAATTACATATACATATACGTAAATTTGACATTTCAAAAACAAAATTGATGTACTTTTAATAAGCAGTTACCATGACAACATCGGCTGTTATTTCAATAAAGCAAATATCGATTATGGCTTAAAGCGCCAGTTATATTTAGAAGCGATTGATGTCCAAAGACAAGATAAATTCGCGCTGAAATAAAGAAATATATCTGTGCTGTTTGAATGACAAATTTTTTAAAGCATGCTAAGGCTAAGGTTCTACATGCAGGAGGCATGCTTAGCGCTTAGAGTCTAGATTATCACCTAGGATAGGGATGCCAAGATACAGCGGTGAATGACATGAGATATTCTATATTATGTAACAAAATGTTACATGAACTATTCAACACAAAGAGATGTTTTCAATTCGAGAAAGTACCTACCTCATCGCGTTTGTTCAAACTTCAACTTTATAATAATTATGTTTTTTTGAACCCAATCCCACGGGAACACAATATTACCGTGAAAAAAGAAGCCTATATCACTCAGGGATAATGTATGTAGATATTAGTAAAAGAATTTTCAATGTCATTTCACTTAGTTTCGTAGCCAGAAACACAATCAAAAGTTTTTTCTTTATAATATACTACGCGGCTTTGCTCTTTTGACAAATTATACACTAAATCCTTCCTCGAGAACCACTCTATCAATTGATAAAAAACGCATCAAAATCCGTTGCGTAGTTTTAAAGATCTAAGCATACATAGCGGGAACCGAATTCGTTTTATTGAAGAAAATTTCTACAATTTAACCTCCCCTTATCTCCCTTTATTCTGGCTGTGACAAAGGACATTATGGATGGGCACAGGACACGCCCCTCTGTGTGTGGCAGGTTCAATACCCGGGTGTGCAACTTCTGATTAATAGCTATTTATGGTTTTGATGGTTTGCATTTGAGATATGAATCGACTGACCCGTTGTTCAATGGTATAGAAATAAGTCCAGACTGTCGACTGATTTCGTTTACCGACATAAAAAGGAGGTAGTTATTAATTAGGCTCTATTTTTAGGGGTTCGTTTCATCTTTCTCATAGTCCGAGACGCCCAGGACTTTAATTGGCTGTGCCATAGCGACTGGCACGTAAGATTTTGTTGCCTCTCATCAGCATATTATCGCAAGGCAACGGGTTTCAATGTTTTTTTCAAAATTACAATAGGTAAAGGCATTTAATTCCCTGGTATTTTCACCAAATCTCGAAAGAACCTATCATTGTGCCTTTTTCTACATAAGGCTATTTTTATTAGAAGTGTAAGCAATTTTTGAAAAATACCATCAATTTGACTCTTAAAGTTCATTAAAACTGTTAAATTAATAAAAAAATCTAAAAAGTCAGAAGCTCCTAATTCCGTGGTAAAAATTCTAATTCCGTGGTATTTGGATTCTAATTCCGTGTGTAAACATTATAAACGAAATGACGTGAAGAGAATAATACATGGTGTTCAAAAAATGAAATGTATTTATTTAAGCTTTGTATTTCAAATCAGTCTCTATCATTTTATGTCTAACAAAATAGAATAACAATTGGCAATCATATTTATTTGTATTAACAATATATAGAACATAATATTATTATAAAACAGATATAAAATATAATTAACAAAGTAATAATCGATATTTATATATTTTCTGTATTCTTTGGTTTTATATTATAACAAGCGGACGGCTCCGCCCGCGTGGAATAGTTTTTCGTTTCCCAATTCCCGCGGGAACACATTCCCGGGATAGAAAGTAGCCTATGTATTATTCTGATATGTAAACTATATTATTGTAAAGTTACATTAAAATCCATCTAGTAGTTTTTACGTGAAAGAGTAACTATGTATGTATGAATGTATGGAATAAATAAAAAAAACACATTCATAAAAGACACTAGTTGAAACATATTCCT
The DNA here is from genome assembly GCA_963556515.1 of Nudaria mundana. Lineage (NCBI taxonomy): Eukaryota > Metazoa > Arthropoda > Insecta > Lepidoptera > Erebidae > Nudaria > Nudaria mundana. The sequence goes on from OY748309.1 coordinate 428,046, forward strand.
AGTACATACATATTATTATCTTATTGTTGGAAAGTGTTGAAAGAACTGGTGGCATATCTGTGCGGTGGTGGTCGTGAGAGGCGTCTCGTGACAATTATTTTATGGGTGTTCAATAAAAAAACCCGAAACGGTAGCTTATCCAAGTCTATACTTAGGTTTAAATACCCACTAGCCGCCGCTGGTGGTAGTAATATCTTTACAATTTCCTAATAATACTAACACGTCGAGTAAAATAATGAACAGACTGTATATAACAGGTGTCAATACCACGGAATTGAGCCTCATGTAACCTAATTACCGTTGTAAATACCACGGAATTAGGTTTTATGATACAAAATCAAGTTTTCTAATGACGAGGTATAAAAAATAAGAGATTTTTTAATATTATACATGTAAGTTAACGTTTAATTGCGATATCTTCGACATAATATATAAAACATACTCAGGAAAATATCAGAACACATAAAAAATCTCATTTTCTGAACTTAGTTCTTCCATACAAAAAATTAAGAAAGTACCTAAGTATTCAATGTTTGACCGGCTATAATTAGTAAATGCGACTCCAAAGTATGCCACGGAATTAGTTTTTTGTCTTTATTGGTTATTTAAGTTATCAGAACTGAAATATGAAGTTTGTAATAAAAAATCTACCACAAAAATTTTCAAAAAAGATAAGCTCTTAAAATTGTAATTTCGTGGTATACAGCGGTAATTAGGAACCCACTAAAATATTTGGCACCAAATGCCGCAGTATTTTTAACACTTATTTTCTCCTCAATTTGTTAATAGAATACTCAAATGTTAAGTATATTCGATACAACGTATTACCCTTTCAATATTTTACCCAAAACGAAATCTCTTGTAGTATAAAAATATCGTTTAAAACACTATTTAGCCAATGGTAGTATTTACGCATAAGGTCCGAAATGTATGGAGCGTGCGTTCGACTCAGGTGGCAGTTGCAAACTAACCGATTATTTTAAAACTAGCTGTTGCCTGCAGCTCCGCCTGCGTGTTATTTTAGATCTACATAACTTTTTTATTTATGAAGCGATTGAAAACCAAACCGCAAGTTCAAATCAAAAAATCAAATCATTTCTGAGATTAGCGTGTTCAAACATTCAGACAAACAGACAAAAGTTCTAAAAACCTTTAATAGTGAACTCCACTGCGGGTGACGTAACCTGTTCTGAAGAGCTCTTCAATCTGATCCCACCCTCTTCCTTCCGATCCCAAACAACGCGTGCCGGGCAGAGATGCCACTCCCACACAGTGGATAGCATGTTCGCGAGAACCGAACGTTTTAACCGTACGTTTCTGTACCGAACGATAGTGGCCTGATGGAACGCCCTGCCTGTGCACGTGTTTCCTCCCACATATAATCCTGGGTTCTTTAAGCGGAGCGTGAAGAGGCACATCAGTAGGTCGTCAAGTTGAGGGCCACTCTCTATAGTATTGTGTGCTGTGAGAGTGGCCCACAATCGCTAGACGTCGTCACGACTTACCACCAGGCGGGCGGCGTCAATTTGGCAAACCCAATATAAAAAATAAAAAAAACCTACGACAAACTTATTATTTGCGATTGGTACAGTACTCGGATCTAGGGATCGAACCGCAAAATTAAGTTTGTTTTTTATTGTATATACTTTTCCGGGATAAAAAGTGCCCAGGATATTAAAGAATAATTATCAGTTACCAAGTTTCATCGTAATCGAACTGGTAGTTTTTGCGTGATGCCTGAACAGACAGACAGACAGATAAAAATATTTTTAATCACATTTTTGGGTTCGGTGTCGGTCTAGTAACACCCCCTGCCATTAATTTTTTTGATATCTTAAAAGTACAGAATTTTCACTTCCACAGATTTATTATAAGTATAGAGATATACACACACCAATGTACTTTTGTGTTCATATAAATATGAACAGATAAATTATTATTTGATAAATGGGTCTTGCTTGTCAAAAATAACTAGTAATTTGGTTTATAAAGCTGTTTTTCTGAATACCATCAATTTCTGAACCCCACAGAATTAGATGCCCTTACCTTAGGTGCTACTTTTTATTAAATTCATTCGGCCATTTTAGATATAACCCATTATATGTGTGCCCGGTGACGGCAATAAGCTTGTCCCCTATTACGTGGTACTAAAAATACTGGTAAATTATAGGTGTGTAATGCGCCTCTGCCTACCCCTTGGGATATAGGCGTGATATGTGTGTGTGTCGTTACATCTGTCCTTCGTCGTCTTTCCTACCAAACTGTTAGTGCTAGAATGATTTAGATATGGATTGGCTATCCCTACAAAGTATAGGTAAAATGGCGTAAGCTGAGCTTTGCATGTGTGTACGTGAACGTATATGTCATCTCTTTTACACACACACAGCTACACACAGAGGTATTACTCTACTTTCCGTGGTCACTCACACAAATGCAAAGCTCCGGTTATCCCTCGCGACCTGTACTTGAATAAAATTAGGAAATATAGTTTTTTGGGGCAGCCACTTTCTCTACACGTAAAGTGAGGTGATTTCTTTTTGCGTCCCCATAGTGTGGGGTATCATTCGATAGATATTTTACAGTGAGACGTTGCTAAGACAATTTTTGATTTAATTATCCGTTTATCCGTTTAAATTTCACTTTAAAGCGCATTTTTTGTTAAAACAGGGCGTATGATCTATACCTAAGCTAAACGGATGGCGCGAAAAGTCTAAGTAAATGCATGATAATAAATAAATATTGTTGGACATGCTCACACAACGTCATCTAGTCCAAACTAAGCTATAAGCTTACTATGGGATCTAAACATACTTATATATTTCTAAATACATACATAACATACATAGAAAACACCCAAACTCCGAAACAAACATTTGTGGATCACAGAAATATTTGATTCGACCCGGGAATCGAACCCACTACCACGCCACCGAAGCAGTGATGGTAGTACAAGTATGAACTTTGAATGAAAACTATAACGGATTAGAAGACTTTGTTAATTCATGAATTATAGAAGCTATATGACCTATATAGGTGACTACGGAACCTTATTCTACGCATGCAAGCAAGTATTTTTTCTATATTCCAGATTTCAACGTATGTAAATGTATTTCATTTAAAAATAGTTTTGTATTAATTTCATTTTCAAACGCAACCTGCTTCAACATAGTACGGACAGATGGCGCTGTAATTAATTTCTGATTACAGAGACATTAGCACCGCCTTAGCCTGTTTTTGGCGCGAATTAGCATAATGGTGGTTACTTACTTTGAAACAAAGAGATTTTTTGTTACTGACGATTCGGAGCAATGTACTTATTTACATATTTTACTAGTCTGGCAACCCTGATATTAAAAATACGAATTATTTTTTAAAGATCCGTACGCAATGGATAAAATACGTCACTATTTATCTGTCATAAATAAATAAATAAATATTTTGGACATTCTCACACAACATCATCTACCCCAAACTAAGCTATAAGCTTGTGCTATGGGATCTAGACAACTGATATACATACTTATATATTTCTAAATACATAAATTATAAACATAGAAAACACCCAAACTCCGAAACAAACATTTGTGGATCACACAAATATTTGATTTAACCCGGGAATCGAACCCGAGACTCCAGAGTCGAAAGCCGATGCAATACCGACCACGCCATCGAAGCAGTCAACAATTACACTAGGCTGTATCTCATGAACCGTGATAACTAAATGAATAAATACACTATTGCAAACGCGGTTGTAAACGTGGTACTATACCTAAGGAGCGCTTTGCTGGCTACACGGTTTAACCAACAGTGTTCAATACAACATTGTTGGTTGTAAACTGCCGTTTTAAACCGTGTAACCCTTTAAGGGTTAATATGACAATGCAAATTTTGGCCCCCACCCTCCAATAACTGTGCGATATGATACCATTTTCCGACAGCTCTTTCGTGTCTAAATAAAAGTGACTAGTGACATTATCCAAATATTTGTCCGTTCGTGGCTATATAGGACTGCTCAAAGATAGGCACTTACCTAGAAAGAAAGAAACAAGAAAATATGTTTAATCTGTATTTGCAAATACAGATATGGCGATTATAAGCATCTTAGATAACTAAACATACGAGTATAACCAACTAGCTGATCGCCACAGCTCCGCCCGCGTGATTTAGTTTACTCGTTCCCGATTCCCGTGGGAACACATTACCGGGATAAAAAGTAGCCTATGTTACTCAGAGTGAATGTAGCTTTCCAATGGTGAAAGAATTTTTGAAATCGGCACAGTAGTTTTTGAGTTTATTCATTACAAACATACAAATCTTTCCTCTTTATAATAGTCGTGTAGACGAGAAAGTAAAAGTAAAAAAAACCGTCGCTTTTATGTTAGTACGCGTCACATCTCCGTGGAATTAGTCTCCTCTCAGCTAATGCTGACGTGGACAGACCCACATTTATCAGCGCTGGTTTTCAGAGGAGGCCAGCAACCTTTCTAAACATATATCCCGGAACCGTATTGGTGATAGGTATGTATTCGTACGTATTCAATTATTCATACGTATACGAATTCCTTTGTCCTTTACACATAAACTGTATTATGTAGAACTAAAAACAGAATAAAATTAATATTTAAGTGCTCAAGTGCACAATAAACATGAATTCTTTGCCGAATTTTTTCTCGATTTAAAAAAGTCTCACAGTGTAATAAGTAGAGTGAGTCCGACTCGGACTCGGCTGTTTTTATTTATTAATTCAACTTACAGACTTATTTAATGAAAACCTTTCAAAATACTTCGAGATTTTCCCTCCCAAATAGGAAATACTGATACATTTTCTTGGTAAAGATGCCATTCAAAATGTGTCGAACAAATCCTTCTTTATGTTGATAGAACTCTGTAACGACATGGGCGCCTGGTACCTTGGTGTTACTTTATACTGTGTTGCCACTGTATTTCTGTTGTGATAGTAGATAAATTGGTGTTACCAGGGATAAAAACTTGGATGTTTATGTCAAAAGGTGTATAGGGACTTGTATATAAGAAAATGAGGAGATTCTTTGCTAAGGTATGGTTATTTAAGAACCTAAAAATAATTATGTAATTCATACACACACATATCCCGAAGGGCTAGGCAGAGGTGCATTACACACCCACAATTTGCCAGTATTTTTAGAACTGCACGTAATAGGGCCTATTGCCGTCACCGGGCACACATATAATGGGTTATGTACAAAATTACCAAATGAGTTCATTAGAAAGTAGCAGCTATACTGAAATTTTGAAAAAAAATTAACCACCCGTTGCCTTGCTGTTTGTTGATTTTTGGAATAAAAGACAGGAGCTCGTAATAATACGTGTCGTGTATTTCAGTCGGCCATGTTACAAAGTGAGGAAAGAAGGAAGTGAACATAGACAAGACAATATTGATATAATCTAAGCATAGACTAAACTAGGCTATGGCTTACAAGCTAATATAATATTATGACATCTTCCCTTTAAGCAACTTTATACATTATATTTTAGATTCTTATATAAAAATAACAAAACGCATTTTAGTGTTTTGACACGAGACAATTTGACGTTTTAATAGATTCTGACAGTTGACATAATTTGACGTTGTCAATTTGACGATTGTTTCTAAATGTAAACAAACAATGGTTTACAACATTTTAGTTTACTAATTAATTACTTATAACTAAGTACATGACAATGAATACGAAATAATGTTTATAAGACTGTGTCTATAAGACGTTGTGGTTGCCTTATCTCTCTTCCTGAACTAGAATATTTCTTAATTGGTTGACTGCTAGTACGTTGAGGAGATTGACTATGAGAAATTTTAGAGTAATCATTTGTATAACAAGGAGTATAACTGATATAAGTTTGATTGGAATTGACTGGTAGAGTGTGAAAATTATTAGTCTGTGTGTTATGTGAATGAAAAGAATATTGAGACTTTGGTCTAAGTGTTATGTATTGTCTATTGCGACGATATGTACCAAATTTACTTTTTATGATATACGACCTAGGTTCAGGACCAACTTGTTGTATAATACCTGGAAACCAAGACGATTGTGGATGTTTTTGAAACATAACATGACTATTTACCTCCAAGGGTTTAAGATCTTTGGAATTTTTGTTGTAATACTCTTTCATCTTATGTAAATTTTGATTATTGACTTGTTTAAGATGTCTATAGTTACACAATTTTGGTTTTAAAAGTTTTTCTACTATAGGTAGCTTTGTACGAAGTCTACGTGACATGGAAAGTTGTGCTGGTGAACACAAATTGTTTTTGGGAGTATTGCGATATTGCAGTAATGCTAAATATGGATCAGTATTATCAAGTAAACATTTTCTAAGCATATTTTTAATTATGCCTACTGTCCGTTCTACCATACCATTTGAACGGCTGTGATAGGGACTGGAAGTGACATGGTGAATATTCCAATCTTGTGTGAAATCATGAAAAGATTTGGAATTCATCGGTGGACCATTATCTGACATTAATGTATGGGGAATACCATGACGAGCAAATATTGATTTTAACTTGATTATGACTTGGTCTGCACTGTAACCATTACTTAAAATTGCTATCTCAACATATTTTGAGAAATAATCGACTACAATTAAGTATGTATGCTTGTTGAACTCAAAGAAATCTATACCAACATTATGCCAAGGAATGTATTTGTAATCATTTGGTAATAAACTTTCTTTAGTGTTACTCTTTCTTTGTTTTTGAGTTTGAAGAGTTTGGTCAGACCTGGTAGCTTGTTCAATTTGTTGTAATTTGAAAGGACTAAGTGACAAATTAGCAGTTAGTAAATTAACATGAAGTTTAATATCTTCATCCAATTCTACTAATGCATTTTCTGGTAATGCAGCACGGGACAATGTGTCTGCGACATATGAAGAATTAATTAGAGACTTTAATTTATTGAATTCTTTCTCATGACTGTCATTCCTTGACCATATTGTGTTTTTATTAAGTAACTGTCTTATGTTTGATGTTTCTTTTAATAAATCTTTTATGAATGAGCCAAGAAAATTAATCATGCCCAGGAATCTCTGGACATCTGTGACATTCTTAGGCTGTGGCATGTTGCAAATTGAATTTACTTTAGATGGATCTACAGACACTCCATTTCTATTGAATATAAAACCTAAATACTTGACTTCACTTTGACAAATGTTACATTTATTACTATTAAATGTTAGACCTATATCTTTTGCACGACAAAGAACTTTTTCTAGGATTTGATCATGTTCTTGAATGGTTTTAGCATGTATAAGAAAGTCGTCCATCATTATTTTAATGCCTTGTATGTCACCAAACCGGGAAATCATTTCTTTATGAAAGATTTCTGGAGATGCATTGACACCAAACGATAGCCTTAAAAAACGAAATCTGCCATAGGGGCTTATAAAAGTACATAGTTTGGATGATTCTTCATCTAAGACAAGATTCCAAAAGCCTGACTTAGCGTCTAAATTTGAAAAATAACATGAACCATTTAGTTCTGCTTTAATTTCATCAATATGTGGAAATGGGTAATGTGAACGTTTAATAGCTTTATTTAACTTACGTGGATCTAAACATAATCTAATGCTTCCATCCTTTTTAGAGACAATTACCATAGAGTTGACCCAATCAGTTGGTTCATCAACTCGAGCAATAATACCAGTGACTTCTAACTTATTAAGTTCTGCCTTGACTTTATCCTGTAATTTAAAAGGAATTTTTCTACTTGCGTCTACCGACGGCTTGACATTTTCGTTGAGAGTTAAATGACATTCATAGTTTTTAAGAGCTCCTATTCCATTAAAAACCTTACTATATTTCTTTAGTATTGACAGACTGTTTGACTCTGTAGGGACTTTGTGACACATTGACTGTGATATGACTTGACTTTGACTGTTAGACTGACTTGACATTGACTGTAAATTGTTGTTCTGGCTATGCTGACTAAGTGTGTAGTTTGGACTGTGTTTAGATATGTTTTCATCAAAGGTTACTGACTGTATTCTTTTTATGACTTTTAACTGTTGACATGACTGTCTACCCAGAATATTTTTGCAATCTAACTGTGTAATATGGAAACACAAGTTGTATGATTTGTCATTATACTTACATTATACCTACAATAACCGATTGTAGGTATACTTTGACCTGTAAATGTTGTCAAGTTAAATGGTGTTTGTATAAGATTTATCTCTTGCAACGCTAGTTTTTCAAATGCTTTCTTAGACATCAAATTCACATCTGCACCTGAATCAATAAGTAAGCAGACAGATTGACTACAGATACTTAGGGTTATTGACCATTGGTTACTACATTTTACAGAATTACATTGATAAACAGCACCTAAAAAAGCTTGATCATCATTAGAAAAATCTTCTTGCACATAATTAACATATTTTTGCTTGGACTTACACATCTTTGAATAATGATTAAGTTTTTGACAGAAATTACATTTTGCACCAAGAGCAGGACATTTAAAACGATGTGTTTGACCACACTTTGGACACATTGAGTTATTCATAGACTGATTGTTACCTTTATAACCATTGGGACTGCTATAACTCGATGAATGGGATGTATTGTATGACTGGTTAGGATTGTACCTTGACTGTTGACTGTGACTCTGACTTCTTGATTGACGATCCTGTGACTGCGGATTATACCTTGATTGTTGACTGTGACTCTGAATTCTTGATTGACGGTCCTGTGACTGCGGATTATACCTGGATTGTTGACTACGACTATGATTTCTTGACTGATTTCTTGACTGACGATGTTGTGAATGACTTCTACTGGACTGTTGACTACTTCTGTTATGTATACTATCTATACTAGCTACAGATGAATTGGGATTTGTGCCTGATAATATTTGAACTTCTTTCCGGGACGATTCTAGTGACTTAGCAATATTTATAGTGGCATCTAAAGTGGTAGGTAATTCTTGCAAAATTTTCTCTTTAATGTATTGATTCTGATCATTTAGATTCCAACTAAATATATCTTTTAGTAAATCGTCTTGCAATTCACCAAAATTACACTGATGGGCTATATTTTTGAGATCTGTTATATAACTGTCCAGCTGTTCATTTTGCAGTTGCTTTCTGTTAAAAAGTTTATGCCTTATCATGGTTATATTGACTTTTGGGCTGAAATAACCTGCAAATCTGTCGATCAACACTTGTAGCTTGACTGTTTCGACATCTAGGTTGAAAGAATAAAATATGTGAAGGCAATCTGGTCCTATATAATGTAATAAAAGTGCTACTTGCCTATCTTCGCTTTCTTGATCATATTTAAATGCTTTGAGATATATTTTGAATTTGGTGATCCAATTTTTCCACGTGAGCGGCATGTTGGATGCATGAACGTCCATGTGCTTGAGGCGACCCGACGACGTTGAAGATTCGTCCATTTTTTTCTTTTGGTTGATCCAGTTCTTCCTAAGACACGCCAGTTTACCCCACACCTGATGTTTGTTGATTTTTGGAATAAAAGACAGGAGCTCGTAATAATACGTGTCGTGTATTTCAGTCGGCCATGTTACAAAGTGAGGAAAGAAGGAAGTGAACATAGACAAGACAATATTGATATAATCTAAGCATAGACTAAACTAGGCTATGGCTTACAAGCTAATATAATATTATGACACTTGCGATGAAATGTTGATGGAAGGCATCAAATCTTACGTGCCAGACCAGACGCTATGGCACAGCCAATTAAAGTCCTGGGCGTCTCGGACTATATATACGTAATTCATTCAGCAGGAAGCGGCCGCATTATTGGTCAAAATTAGAGTCCTGGATTTATTCTTCCGAGAGCGTTCGGCAAGGAATTGGCGACAATAAAAAAAGACATCTGTCAATATTTTTGACCAATAAAAATGTAGAAAGTTCACTTCAGCAAAAACCCGCGTGTTATTGGTTTAAAAGTCTGGAATTTAAAAGACTCTTCTATATTCAGTCACGATCCTTTGATTTAAGCTTATTTATTTACTTTTGAATTTCTAGAAGTTTCAATCAATAGTACAAAATTCTTGATCGCCGCTTAGAAAGAAAAAGAAACTCCATGCCGCTTACTCTATGATAGATAAATACTGCAATATTTTTGACAAACAAAAGCATTATAGTAACGGAATGTTATTAAATCGATTGGCTGTTAGCGGAGATGTCGGTGCCTGCCGTGGAGAAATAAAAGGAAGTTTCCCGCGTAATCCATGGCGGCACGCCAACGCCATACAGCTAACTGCTTAGAATGTTTAGGGACTGAATATGCATCACTTGATGGTATACCAATTTTAGGATCGTTATAGTTAAATATTTAACTTTTACATTAAAATAATAACCTTGAACTTGGAAAATCTTATTAAGAAATTAAAAACTGTCCAAGTGCGGGCCACGCATAGTATTGGGTTCCGTAGTCACCTATTATAGGCTCTATTATTCCTAAACTGACATAGTTATCTGGTCCAATATAGTTTTGCTTCAAAGTTCATCTTATGGACTACAATCATGATTTTTTTCAAATTTTGCAAGCTAGCCGTTTAGGTTTTAGAGGCACAAAAAAATGCCCTTTAAAGTTGAATATCTCACAAACGGATACCTAAATCAAAAAACCGTTTTAGAAACATCTTAATGTTTTTAAAAGACCTATCTAATGACACTCCACACTTCAGGGTGGGCGCGTGTAGGGGAGGTACGCAAAAAGAAAATAATTTTCATAATTTTCTTTGTCAATGTAGTAAATACAATCCATGCAAAGTTTCATGTTTCTAGCACTCATCGTTTGGGAGGAAAGGCGAAGACGACGAAACTACGAGTATAAGGGTTCCGAAACTTGAACGCGGAACCCTAAAAAGCCTTGGAACTTCTGGCATAAATTGCGTTGGGAGGGAGGGAGGGACGGATGCTATTATAAGTATAGTCTATAAGTCTATAGTTAAGACGCTCGCTTGCTTCTTCTTCACAACGATGGGCTCAATCAAGAATGTATGCGACAATAGCGGGCGCATCTCTTAACCTATCAACTTGACATTTGGCATAAATATATAACATAAGCCTGTGGTTTGCTGTATAGTTGTTGGCGTATGTGGCTCTTATAGTTTTTGAGTTACTAAGCATTAAAGAAACATGGCTTTGACAGTGCTAAAAAAAAATATTGTTGACTAGCGCGCGAAATTTTTATTTTTAAATGCAGCTTTTGAAAGTTAATTGTTGGCTCGCGCCATTGTTGAAAACTGAATTTTTATTTTTAGTTTTTAGCTTAGGTTAGGTAGGGTTCGGTTAAGATTCCGCCAGCTCCGTCTTTATTATTTCGATGTAACCGCCCGCGTTCCAGCGAATACCTAGTTTTATAACTATACGCTACGATTATTAGGAGCGGAGCAGTGATACATACATAGACATATATCACGCCAGAAATTTTCTTGAAATGAAATGAAATTAAATGATTTTATTTATTTGTATAGGTCACTAAATGGCTCTTACAAACGTCAGTAAGTACTTAAAATAAAAAATGTCATTGCTTCTATATTTACATGTACTGCCGGATTCTCAAAGCAATAAGTAGAACCGAGAGAAAGAACCTGGCAATAAAACTCTCGGTCACTCTTTTCAAATAATTGACTCATTTACACATTTTCTTGGACGAATGTACATTGGTCTCGTGTCAAAAAGAGTGTATAATACAAAAAAAAAAATTATAGTCGCCTAAGTACAAAATATGTTACAATTACGGCATTTTAGGAGGCGCCTGCACCATGCTCAAGCCAGACACTTTTATCATTAAGGTAATCAACTGTCTTATAATATGCTTTTTGACATAAAGTGGTCTTTATAAAGGTTTTAAATTTACTGTCGGGCATACAAAGGACCGATTCAGGCAATTTATTATAAAAGCGTATACCTTCCCCCTTGAAAGAATGACTAACCTTGCTAAGCCGATAACACGGAGGGAGTAGTTTATTTTTATTACGTAGATTTCTGTCTGTAACTTGGTTTTACGTATTAGCTGGCAAGCCTATTGCCGTCAACGGACACTGTACCAGGTTTTTTTTCCATTTGAGAGAATCCCTCCCGTATACTTACTAAAGTCCGCCAAATGATGTCTTGAAAAACTATTTTATAACAAATCGAACTCTAAAATCAAGTCATATCTCATTAGAAGTGCTTTCATAAATGACTGGACAAAATTTTACAAAGGCTGTATAGTTACAAACTCTTAGCCATGTTCTGCAAAAAGATGAGATAAAAAGCTCCCCCGCGATGTCATGATGACACAACGTGTAGACAGCTCTGGTACAGGTGGCGCCACTTGATTGATTTACCATGAACTTGACAATTTATGAGGAAAAACTTACCTAATCTTCTTCACAGATAGTTTAATTAATTGGCTTTTAAAGGTTCGGAGCCCTTAAAGTCTCGTAATGTCCGTTCATCCTTGGCTTTTACTCCCCAAATCCTTGGTTTTTACTCCCCAAAAGGGTAGGTGCAAATGAATCAATATAATATCAATATGAAATTATGAAAAATATGTTAATACGAGTATGTACATTAGTGATGGTTTTTTATCTCAAATTTATCCTATAGCGTGGGGTACCTCATTAGATAGGTCTATCAAAAGCATTGAGAGGTTTTTAATACAATTTTTTTATTTAAGTATCATATTGCGAGCTACATACTCGTAGCTTTAAAGCCATTTTTTTGGTAAACCAGAGCCCCCTCCCCCGTCTAAATGATAAACGGCTGGCTCGAAAAATTAAAAAAAAAAAGGATAGTAGATGAATTCCATGATGTAATGAATTCCATGACTCTGTTAGTTCAGGAGTTATCGAGGCACGACACTCACTTAGCCAGTTTTCATAGTAAGAGGGGTATTTTTACGAAATAAAGTGCCAAGGTAACATAGATTCAAGGAAAGCTATCGATGACATTATAGGTACCTACCGCGTAAACAGTTTGCAGTGTTGCTAGTTCAGTGTATTGCACCACAGATAAGCATGGTTGCCATACATAAATAATGCATATCTCATTATGCGCGTCCTATTCGCATTTATCGTGTCGTTACAACACACAAATCGTTTGGGAGCAAACACAATTGATAAATTTAAATTTCAGATGATCCCCGGAAGGTTGACTCTTAGACAATGCCAATGTCATTAAGTCCGCCTATGTACTGTTACTGTGCATGAAGTGTAATTAAATAAATAAGGTTTATAGAAAAAAAATACTATTCCACGCAGTCGAAGCCGCGAGCGTCCGCTATCTAGTAAGGGTTTCCAAATAATTTAATTACTCATCTAAAAGTACTAGGAGGTCATAGACATGGAAGAGCCGCGTGGCGTCTGGCTGTCTGCTCTGTATTGATTGTTTACAAGTCTACGCACGAAAAGAGACGCGTAAGGAATTTTAATTCTCTTATTTGACCCTGTTTCCCTGGTACGTCTATCTGTTCGCGATAAACTCAAAAACCGTGGGACACTTCTGCGCGCCGCCTTTCCCGTGGGACTCGGGAATGACAAAATTATTATACTTTCCACAATTAATTAGACAATTTCATACCAATTCCAACAGGAACATATTAAAATACACACACACATATCCGGCCTATATCGCCGAAGGAGTAGCCAGAGGTGAATTACACACCCACAATTTGCCAGTAGATTTAGCCCCACGTAATTGGGTACAAGCCTATTGCCGTCACCGGGCACTCTAAAAAGTGGGTTATGACCAAAATGTCCGAATTAATTTAAGTAATAAGCAGCTAAGAATATTATTATTTTGAAAACTAAAGAAACCCGTTGCCTTTCGATGAAATGTTGATGAAAGGCAACAAAATCTTACGTGCCAGTCGCTATGGCACAGCCAATTAAAGTCCTGGGCGTCTCGGACAAATAAAATAACACCAGGATTAAAGTATCTTAAGAATTAATCAAGGGTTTCAACTACCTACATACTAAATTATATCGAAATGGCTCCAGTCGTTGGTGTGTGAGAACAAACGCCCAGACACATAAACTTACGCATTGAATATTAGTTTTATTATGATTGACTGCAGATACCATCTATAGCCTCCTGCTATCCTGGTACCTAAAGTACACATATTATACTAGTTGAATCACCCGGCATCGCCTTATCTACAACAGTTTATGAGCGAGCGTGTCATTGCAAGCTGTATGCAGTGTTACCATCTAAAATTATTGGATTACCGTATATTCGATTCATTATAATCGAATGGGTTGTCATATACGACGTGAATTAATTGAATTTCCTTCGCCTATGTACTGAAACTAAGTTACAAAGCAGGCCTAATATGTAATTTGAAAGCTTTTTGAAGTAAAAAGAACTTGTTTTGGTTCTACTCACGCTTGACTTGGAGAGTAAGCTGGTGAATGAGTGACGAGAGGGTTACGAAAAAGTGTGATCGAGCGAGGCGAATGCAAAGTTAGTGAAAATTAAGATAGAATGAGAGAGTTGCGTTTAGCTGTAGATGCAAGAGAGTTCTTTCTGTCAAGAAGCACACTCATTTTTAGGGTACCGTACCCAAAGTGTAACACGGGAACCCTATTACTAATACTTTACTGTCCGTCCGTATGTCTCCAGTCAATTTTTTTTAAATCGTTCAAGTACAAGATATGATAAGCAAATAAAAAAAAAACTTACAGGCGAATTGAGAACCTCCTTTTTTGGAAGTCGGTTGAAAAATAGACTAAAATAAATATTTAAGGGGGTTCCCATACATCCCATATATTAGTCCGAGACACCCAGGACTTTAATTGGCTATACCACAGCGGCTGGCACGTAAGATTTTGTTGCCTTTCATCAACTTATTCTATTAAATTAATTCGGTGATTTTGGACATGTCCCACTTTCTAGAGGGCCCGGTGACGGCAATAGGCTTGCCCCCTATTACGTGGGACCAAAAATACTGGCAAATTGTGGGTGTGTAATGCACCTCTGCCTACCACTTCGGGGATATAGGCGTCATGTGGTTTGAAAACTAGACCCGTTTTTTTGTTTGTAAATTTTATTTATTACAAACTCTAATTTATAATATTACTAGCGGACGTCCGCTTGACAAATTATATACACAAAAACTTTCCTCAAAAATCAATCTATCCATTGGTGAAAACCGCATCAACATCCGTTACATTATTTTAAAGATCTAAGCATTCATAGGGACGGAATCGACTTTGTTTAAACTATGTTATGATACTAGGTATAGATTACAGCCTATCTAGACTATATTATTCCCCTTACATTTAAAAACCCTCTTAAAAGCATTTAGCTGTCCCATCCGGCGTTTCAAACCTCAGTGAATGCGTTCCCGGCGTTTTATTATAATTACTGAGATAACTGTACTAAATATGTGTATATATTGTACGTTTTAGATGTAAAATTTAATGTTTTAAAATCCTTAATATCCATATATCCTATGGCCATTAAGTGTAAAGCTTTTTAGAAGGTTTATCTTTAAATATATACCTACATTCACTCGGAATGTAGTGTAGTTATAAAATCAGTGGCGATGTCATATTTTGATCGTGTTTAAATAGAATAGTAATCGTTTTGCAATAGCTAGGCTGTTGTCATATTATTAACTAGCTGTTACCTGCAGCTCCGCCTACGTGTTAGTTTAGATCGACATAACTTTTTTATTTATGAACCGATGAAAATAAAACGAACCTTAAATGTTAAGTTGATTAAACCACAACGCATTACTGAAAACCGCATTCCAATAGGTCAAGCAGTTTCTGAGATTAGCGTGTTCAAACATTCAGACAAACAGAAAAAAATCTAAAAACCATTGTTTTGGGTTCTATTGCGTTCACAAAGCCAACAACAGTTTCTCGATTATATCTTCGATGTACAGACATCGACCAATTACAATTTTATTATATGTATTGATTGATGATAGATTCCATCAAAACATTTCACGTCAAGTAAAGCCAAATGATTATATTGATGGTACTGTAAAAAATTGTCAGATCTAATGGAGAGCCAAGCTCGTAACTCTACACCTAACTCTGTATGCTATGTTTCATTTAGTTAATTTATATTATTATCCACATTTTATGGTTATCTGCTATTTATTTCCCTGGCGAGTTATGATGGGATGGGCACGACATTTTGAAATCGCCACTCTGGAAATCAGCGCTATTCAATGTGGCACCGCTCACGTCAGCATATGCTGAGAGCAGACCAATTTCCACGCAGATGCAGCGTGCACCAGCATGCACCGACGTTCCTAACATGCTTTTATTTTACTTTTGTTGTAATGTGAATCTTGTTTACGTCGCCTCTGTTTGTGAAATAAACGTCTTTTCTTTCTTCTTACACGTCCTAACCTCTTTTTTTAACTCCGCGGCCCAAGACCGCGGCCGCTCCGACGTCCGTTGCCGGGAATCTCTGGTTCACACGCAGAAGGTATTTCCAGAATCCCGCGTCATTGGGGTAGGGTTTTATCCCGCGTCGGTGAGTGAATCTCCCCGTCCTATCGCCCCAATCATGGAGGTCGATGGTCTTGGGCGTAGATGAGTCTGCGGCGCCCTCGCCGCTGATTACGGCGGGGAGGGTACGCTCCCTCTCCCTCTCGGTGGCCTCCTTCGCGAGCATGACTTGCTCGCAGAAGGACACAGCCGCGTTCCACCTACTCCCGCTGGAGACTATGGCTTGAAGACACGTCGTAAGCTAACACTTTCCTACATCATAGAGGATAGCGCTCTGTGTGAGTCCTATTTTAAAGTTCTCAATAAATTCTACATCTTAGACATTGTGGCTTGGCCTTTTGCCATTACTACTGCCGCAACAGTATGTTACCAAACCTGACATCATATCCTGAGAATTTAGACTTTCTAGCTCTATACAGAATAAAGACACAAAAATACGACAAAACGATTACGATTTGGGCGGGTCACAACCGTGCCCCCAGATTTCATAAAGACCTTTACGTCGTACCAAACGAAGTGACAGGCGAAATGTGTCTGTGTGTGGGATAATATTACGCAGTTATATTTGAGCTTGTATTTTAACCCAGATAATTTAAAACTGAGTAAAAACCATTTTAACACCACATTAAAATGATAATGAGCTGCTGAATCCAAGTTATCATATTAATTACTTAATTTTATTACTACTCCAATTAATTTACAAGCTAAATTAATTATTAAGGCATATTTTATTTAGTGTCGTTTTGTTTAAACTTTTTATATTTAGCTAATTATATAGTCTATAGGTACCTACTAATATTATTAAGTTGACGAATTTGTTTGATTGTTCATACGCGTTTATTTCAAAAACTACTGGATCAAATTTAAAAATTATTTTTGTATTGAATAGACAATTTATAGGAGAAGGCTATGGGCTCATCACGCCATTACCAATAGGATAGGCAGAGTATTCAAAAATATATTTGTAAAAACGAGTCCGAAAAAAAAATTCTTCTGTCAAGCATAAACGGACGCCCTTGACACATTATATATTAAAACCTTTCTTGAGAACCAGTCTATCCATTGGTGAAAGTCGCATCAAAATCCGTTGCGTAGTTATAAAGATCTAAGAATACAGGGAGACAGCGAAAGTAACTTTGTTTTAGACTATGATTTTATACTTATAGTAAAATATCATTTGACCCAGTAGGTGGCGCAGCTGTGGTTCCAAGTTTCCTGAGTCATATAACATACTATAATCATATTATGAATGCCACAGGAGTTTTACATTACAAAACATAAACAAGAAAATTTACCGCCATAAAACCTTCCGCCATATTTGCAAAATGGCGTCAGCTGTCAAAAATTAGCGTTAGGTGTTTTCGGAAAGGCATTTTGACGTGATGGATGGCGGGGAAGCGATTGGTTTAGAATATTAGGAGCATGTGTGGGGAATTGCAGGGGTTGTGTAATGGGGTGTATGGTCAGAGGTTGATCTGTGACCTTTGGTAGGGAGGAGAGACCTAATTGAGCGGGTCAAGGATCAACTGCTTCACATTTTGTGTTTTCGTCTTATTACTGACAGAAACCAAATAAAAACTAACTAAGAAAAGGCTCCACAGGGGGTGAAAGTAAATGGTTCCCGGGATGAAAACTAGCCTATCTTATACCTTATTATATCAGCTAAGTCCCGTTGAAATCGGTCCAGCCGTTCCAGAGATTAGCCAGAACAAACAGAGACAAAAAAAAATGATTAGTTTTATTTGATTTGGATATTATACAAAGAAGATTTTGTCACTCTTTTTGGTGTGTGGTTTTTTTTTAACTCTGTTAGAAATCAATTACTTACTTAACGTTTTTTTTTAATTTTCGTATTTTTAACGTAAGGTTAGAAATCGATACTTAACTAAGTCGAAATATTTGACTATGAGATGAATAATTCACATAATTTGATTCAAACCAACAGTAAATATTGAACAGTCACTATATAAATACTTTCAGTCTTCAATCCGCTTAACCTCACCCTAAAAACGTTTAAATCAATATCTTACTGTACAAAACTTCGTATAGCGCCATCTAGTAGAAGGTAGAAATACTAGCAAAGTCAACACTTGCGCTAATGTAAGTTTGGTATGTGTTTTATATCCGATAGATGGCGGTTTTCTAAATTTCTAATTGTTTGCGTTTTGTTTCAGGTACATAATCAAACTTTGGTGATATTGATATTAAAATACTTTTATTTTACATAATATAAAAGGTATGTATTTTAAGAAAAAACTTTTATATTGTCTTCGGTAATTAGAATTTGGGATACAAATCATTAATTCAATCATTTATGTATTGAATATAATATAATATTAATTGAATATTCTTTGGGATCGCCAACCGCAACGTAACTTAGTATGACGTTGCTACGCGCGTAGCAAGTTGGCTACGAGAGTAGTAGTCGCGTAGCACTTACGGCGTGTTGCTACGTAAAACCATTAAAACGTAGGGATGAGTTGACTTGAATTATAGACAGACAGACATACATCACGCCTATATCGTCAAAAGGGTAGGCAGAGGTGTATTACACAACCATGATTTGCCAGTAATTTGCCGTTACCGGGGACTATAATATATATATACCACAAAGTTGTGTCAGTTAGGAGATTAATGGCTCGAAAACGGCTGGACCTATTTTGCTAATTTTTTTTTGTTGTGATCAGGAGAAGGTTCTTATGGTGGACAAAAAAGTTTAGCAGAACATTAGAAAAGTACGAAATTCACCGGGACAGTCAGTAATATCGATAACGTTCTTCACTAAAATCACAGATACACACAGACATTACATCGTAAATATAAAGCAAAGACGCTTCCGTCCCTATGTATGCTGAGATCTTTAAAACTACGCAACGAATTTTGATGCGGTTTCCACCAATGGATAGAGTGGTTCTCGAGGAAAGTTTTTGTGCATATAATTTGTCAAGCGGAAGAAGCCGATAGTTAGATTATTACTCGTACATTATCCCCGAGTGACACAGGCTACTTTTATTCCCGGTATTGTGTTCCCAAGGGAATATGGGACAAGAAAACCATATAGAGCCGCGGAAATCAGTCATTTCTTCAATAAAATGAGTTACACACCCACAATTTGCCAGTATTATAGTCCCACGTAATAGGGGACAAGCCTATTGCCGTCACCGGGCACACGTATAATGGGTTATGTCCAAAATAGCCGAATGTATTTAATAAAACGTAACAACTACCTATATTTGTTGTAACTTTGAAAAAATATTGAAACCCGTTGCCTTGCGATAAAATTTTGATGAAAGGCAACAAAATCTTACGTACCAGTCGCTGTGGTACAGACAAGAGTCCTGGGCGTCTCGGACTAAATTTCTTACAGATGTAAAATAATTTTAACCGCTTTCAATCACAATAAATATTACATTAGATACACATTACGGGTTTTTATGTCGAGAAAATTGCTATTTGATGTATTTAATGTCAATTTAGAACGATAAAATAAAATTTAGGTCAAAGTTTGGGAAGTTTATTAACTACTAGTGGACGGCCGAGGCTTTGCCTGTGTGAAATAGTATTATAACCCAAAACTTTCCTCGAGAACAACTCTATCGATTGATGAAAACTACATCAAAATTCGTTGCGTAGTTTTAAAGATCTAAATATAAATATTATTTTGGACATTCTCACACAACGTCATCTAGCCCAAATTAAGCTAATATAAGTTTGTGCTATGAGATCTAGACAACTGATAAACATACATATATATTTCTAAATACAAACATAATATACATAGAAACCACCCAAACTCCGAAACAAAGATTTGTGGTTCACACAAATCTGGAACCTGGGACCTCAGGACCGGCAGTCGCATGTTCATACCACTGCGCCACCGAGGCAGTCATACATACAGACGAACAGACAGCGGTAGAGACTTTGGTTTATATATATATGTTATGATTATGATGTTATTTATGACTAGCTGATCGCCGCAGCCCCGCTTGCGTGATTTAGTTTACTCGTTACCGGTTCCCGTGGGAACACATTACCGGAATAAAAAGTAGCCTATTCCCTATACCCTTACTTAGGGTGAATGTAGCTTTCCAATGGTGAAAGAATTGTTGAAATCGGCACAGTAGTTTTTGAGTTTATTCCTTACAAACATACACACAAAAATACAAATCTTTCCTCTTTATAATAGTAGTATAGATATAGATTTAGACTCGTGGACACCCCCGGTTTTGTTCGCGGTCCCGATTCATTTATTTACTGACCGAGCGAGTCTGTCTGTCTGTTTGTATGTATGTTCCGGACTAGCGGACACAGTATTGATCTGACCTTTACTTGGAACATAGTGTTCCTTGATTTTATCTTCTCATAACTAATCGGGTTTTCTATAGTGCCTCGTGACGGCAATAGGCTTGCCACCTTTTACGTGGGACCTCAGGGCAACTATCTCAACACTACGTACACAGAGAGCTGATTACCAGTCTGAACCACTAACAACCACTCTGAACAGTCAAACAGTCGAGGATGACATAACGTCACTACAATTTCCCACCTCCATGATCGGGGCCTGAGGAAGGCGGGATCGCCACCCGTCGTCCTTACAGAAGCAGGCTAGAAGGGTTGCGTGCTGCGGGGCCTTTGCCCCATAGCACGCAACCAGATTCACTCACTGACGCGGGATAAAACCCTACCCCAACGACGTGGGATTCTCATCCTGACCCAACCCCCGCAGAGACCACAGAGGTGGTCAAAGTCCGCCGGGCGCCACTGGAAATACGTTCTGCTTGTAACCAGAGACGCCCGGCAACGGACGTTAGAGCGGCCGCGGCCTTGGTCGCGGAACTAAAAAAAAAAAAAAAAAAAACTACAACTTCCCAGTGTGGTATAAAATTTAACTAATTATTCTTCTTCTCCTTCTATTTTAAAAACGTGGCTCTATCGATGTTCATCGATGATTTCGCCAATGTCAAGGTAATGCTTGATAAGTTGATAGTCTCGCACAGAAGAACTACTTATTCCTAACTAGCTCCAGGTGCAGGACAAGAAACGTTGTTCGGTATGTGAGTATCTGGAAACCCGATTTTTTTTGGCGCCAGAGGTAACCTAAAAAGCCACCAGCCATGCGCTCAGCAAAAATCTGAGAACTTGTTTTTGACGTATTTTAATGTAATGTCGTACCCCTAGTAGAACGCAAACATATACTGGGCAACCTATTATCAGAGCTGTTTAGTATTTGCCACTAAGAAAACGGATGACACTCGCCCTCTATCTATAGATGGTTGATCTGAGCGTAAGACCGAAAAAAATACTGGCAAATTGAGGGCGTGTAATACACCTCTGCCTACCCGGGATAAATAGACGTCTCTCGGTAGACTGGCTTAAGACTGTGCTTCAAAGTTTGAAGAGTAATAAAAAGCTTTGATGACACTCGTTGGTGTCAGGCGCCATATTGCCGAGCCCCTAAACATTTGTCACATTTAGATGGTAAGGCTTTAGCAGATATATAGTATGCTACAGAGATAATATATAGCTTTGACTGCCTCAGCGGCTAATGGGTTTCACGTATGAACGTGAGACCGCTACCCTAAGGAGTTAGCAAATTTTGATCTTAAAATATTCGTAGTAGTACAGGGCAGGTTTAAAAATAGTAATAGAGGCGGTACGAAGTTAGCCAGGACTGCTAGTCTGCTATTGTATTGGATGCTCACTTCCCCCACGTGGCAATGCAGGTTTGCAACATTCTCAATTGCTACTCGCCTTCTATTCATCGTAGCGTGATGTTATATAGCCTATATTACTAACAATGTAAGTTTATATAAGTGAAAGATTTTTTGAAATCAGTCCTGTAATCATCATTTCAGCTCATTTAACGTACACTGCCGGGTAAAGGCCTCTCTCTAAGATGGGACCCTTGTCCTTTATCACAGAATAGAGAATAGTACTTACATACAGAACTTGTACCCCGACGTTAATTAAAGTACATTCTTTTGTTTACAGAGAACATCATTCGACCGTTAGGGTTGACCAGTAAAGTAGAATATATACCAGCATAATTTGACCAATAATTATGACGTTAATGCCTCAATATCAACTCTATGGTCAATGCCGTGTCACAAACAAGAGACAACCCTACTGATTTACAACTATAATTTGTCGCTAACGTCACGTATTTTTTGCGGTTGTTAGGCGAGTGACATAAGCCTGCCTATAGTGCAAACAAACAATCGAATCTTCCCTTTTTAAAATATCAGTATAGATGGGTGAAAATGGTGGCAATTTAAATAAAAAAAGCTATAAAATATACTTAATATTATACAGCGACAGCTAATGGCTCGATGTGCACAAGTCTTATGTCGACAGCGAGACGATAAACTGAACATCAGATGCAGGCGTGGGGTTGGCTGAAATATTATGATAATCGATCGCGATAGGGTTGGGACTTGTCTATGGCAAACAACGAATCGAATAATAGCGTAGTCGATAACTTTTTTCCTGACATCCGATCCGGGTATCAATAGATAGGTCTTTCAAAAACATCGAGAGGTGGCTAGGATTTTTTTGATTTAAGGTCCCGTTTGCGAGATATTTAGCTTTGAAGACCATGTTTTTGCAAAATTAGGGCTTCTCTACCCCCTTCTAAATTCATGATGCTAGTCCATGTTCTGAACTTTGGGCGAAAACTATAGCGGTTGGTTCCATCCAGAGTTATAGAGGCTATTACTCTGGCTATTATGGGTAACTACGGAACCCTATTCTATGCGTGGTCTAACACACTCTTGGCTGGTTTTTTAGATGCAAACAAACCATGGTCAGGTCGCTAGTTAAAACATATTTTTAGCGACTCACATCCCTAGAAAGTACCAAGGCATCATAAATTGCAGACGTTAGCAGAAACTTCAGATAATACGGAGCCTGATATTAATTTAAACGAGTTTTTATATTCTATGGTACGATTCCGACCCTTTTGTCCGTAGACAATGAGATCTATGATAGTAAAGTGCAGGTTATCAGTAAATCTCTCGTTTGAAGGATTCCGTATCATTATCTATTCAACATTAGACACAAGAATATACTGGCATAAATAACTGCAACCGCCTCCAGCGAAAACACCGCTGTCCACACGTTGGTGGCGTGCTCAGCGTGGGGGGAGTCAGCGCCGGGCCCTTGTCTGGGTGTGGATACTCTTTCGCTGGAGACCATGCTACGATCCATGGTGGAGTCTTTATTAGGGTCCTATCCATACACGTGGCCAAAGTCCGCCGGGCGCCACTGGAAATACATTCTGGTGTGTACCAGAGACGCCCGCAGCAACGGACACGGGAGCAGCCGCGGTCTCGAGTCCCTCAAAAGAGTGAAAAATTAAAAAAACTTAAGTATTACTCTTTAAAACTTACTTTTTTCTTCAAACAATTGAAATAAATGTCTTAATGACCAGTGATCAAGATAAAAAACTATCGCCGATTGCAATTTTCTCAATAAAAAATCAACCGCGTATAGGCGTGGCTAGTCGTTTCCCACAGCTCGTTACAACGCAAAAATACTATTTGTCAAATCCCCATCTCCCGCCATTTTTTCCACTTCATTAGACCATAGACAACAACACCACCACCACCAACACACTGTACAATACTCCTTACTGTATTGTAATACGGTTGGATTTAGCTTGACTATTTATTAATGAACCGCAAAGTTTTTTTTTTCAGCCCTCTTTTGACATGACGTAAGCATTCGCTTTTATAGGAAACTCATCGTGATTCGGTTGTACTAAATTAACTGGGAAAAATGTCTATGTAGGTCTTTTAGGTAATGAATAGCTGTCGAGTGAAATGGAAGCGAAACAAGAAACGAAAAAAAGAGTACAGAGGCTAGAGGCATGACAGTCAAAGTGTTTTTAGATAACAGCCAAAAAGATAGGGAGGCTCTTTCGTTTTGAAATTGTATGTCTTGGCATTTTAGTTTATTCGTGCATAGTACAGTTATTTTAGTTTTGAATAAGTTGACTTCCAAAAAAGTAGGAGAGCCTCAATTCGACACTTTTTTTAATTTCATGTTTGTCACCTCATATCTCTGGACTGGTTGAACCGATTTTGATTTTTTTTATTTAAATGAAAGCTACTACTTTGATGTTAAAATTGAAATGGGACATTTGAATTTGGTCCCATTCCGACAATTATTTGATCTCATTTCGGTCATTTGAAGTAGGCTGTAGTGTGTTTTTGACGAGTATTTTACGCAGTGATTTACCGTTCACCGCTTGTATAATGTTATACTATCTGTCCCGGCGAACTTCATACCGCATTAATTGTTCACTTTATTTTCAAAAGATCCTTCTCCTGATAATAAAGAACACAACAAAAAAAAGAATTAGCGAAATCGGTCCAGCCGTTCTCTAGCCATTAATCTCTTAACCAACACAACTTTGTTTTATATACCTATAGATGTCCGGTGGCTATACATAAATTAGTTCCTTTTTTTGCCACCTGCCAACTTGTAATTTAACATTACACACACTGCCACTTATCTATTGTATTAATTTGTTTTATTTAGTTCGGAATATTTTATTTAGTTTATTTATTTTCTTATTATCGACTCAGTACATGCTATGATACTGTGCTGGTGAGATACTGCATGGTTGCTCCATTTTCAGTGTTGCTGGCCTCCTCTGAAAACCAGCGCTAGCAAATGTGGGTATGCCCACGTCAGCATAAGCTGAGAGGAGACCAAATTCCACGCAGATGTGACGCGTATTAGCATACAACCGACAGTTTATTTATACTTTTACTTTCTCCCTGTTTATATAACTGTTTAGTTATCTAAGATGCTTATAATCGCCATATCAGGGTTTGGGAACTAAACATATTTTCTTTCTTTTATCTTAATTGGGAACTGTACGTCGGATCCACATAATGACTGGCGGAACGTAGTAGGAGTATTAACGTCTACCTTTTCAGGGCTCAAGACGTTTATCTATAGTTTGTAATTTCAATATTAACAGCTTTTTAGTGAATAAATGCAGATAAATGTTATAAAGACAATATTTATGAAAGTCTAGCACCGATAAACAATTTTTAATATCAATGGCATCGATCAACTCTAGCCTAATTTTCTCGGACACGGTTGACGCCGATAAGTATGCGTGTGTGTTCCAAATGTCAAACCTCTCCCACAAATTGCCATAAACAATAATTAGAAATGACATCAGGAGTATTGATCGAACTAATATTTGTTTGAAACAATTTTTGGTTTACACGCACGCCCTCACTTCACTCACCGCGCGCCGCATGATTGAACCGTACTTACAAAAAGGCCGAATTGGTGGCCAAAGTTCGTCGAAGTTCTTCCGAAGGCGTACCTACCCGGAGCTTAGTAGCGATCTAGCTAGTATGTACCCTCCCCGCAGAGTGTACCATCCCCGCTGAGTTCCGAAGCCGGCGGCCACGGAACCGCAAACTCATCTACACCCAAGACCATCGACCTCCATGATCGGGGCCTGAGGACGGCGGACTAGCCACCCACCGTCTTAACAGAAGCAGGCTAGAAGGGTTGGGACTGGGAATTCTTTCTAGTGCTAACCAGAGGCGCTTGGCATAGCCGTAGTAGACCGCGGCCTTTTTTTTTTTTTTTTTAATCCGCGGCCCGAGTTCGCGGCCGCACCTACGTCCATTGCCGACCGCCTCTGGTATAGACTGAGAGAATTCCCAGTGGCGCCCGGCGGACCTAGGTCGGGTGTTACCCCGCATCTTTGGGGTCGGGTTTTATCCCGCATCGGTGAGTGAAGGCGTGCGTGGGGTGCAGCCCGCGGCCTTAAAAAAATGATTCCAGCAATAAAATATAGGGTAGCGATCTAGAAAAAGAGAGTTAAATCGTCAATTTAAAAAGTTCTAGGTACTTCTTCTATCTCGACTGAATGAATGGGCCATATCGCCAGTCCATGTTCGTCAATAGGCGAGCTTGTAGACGTGTGTGAAGAATTTGGGTATCTTAATAGTAAAATATGTAATATAACATACCTACTTACAGAATATCATGAACTAGCGGACGCACGCGGCTTCGCCCGCTTGTGTTTTATACTAAAACCTTCCTCGAGAACTACTCTCTCCATTAGTGAAAACCGCATCAAAATCCATAGTTTCAGCATACATAGAGAGGGACAGATTGCTTTATACTATGTTAAATAAAATAATACCTATTTATAACCACGTCTATTACTTCTTAGGGGTAGGTAGAAGCATTTACTCGGCCACTTTTAGCCAGTATCTGGTCCCACGTAATTTAATCGATACTACTATTATAAAGAGGAAAGACTTGTACTTTTGTGTGTATATTTGTAATGAATAAACTCAAAAACTACTGTGTCGATTTCAAAAATTCTTTCACCATTGGAAAGCTACATTCACCCTGAGTAACATAGGTTACTTTTTATCCCGGTAATGTGTTCCCACGGGAACCGGGAACGAGTAAACTAAATCACTCGGGCGGAGCTGCGGCGATCAGCTAGTAGTTAGATAAAGAACTTTATTATTTCCCAGATGCGAGGTGTTGACCGCCCCAATTGCAGTAATAGCCATCCCATCATGTCCCATTCATGATTTTTTTTAATTATTACATTATCGGACGCCCCGGGTATCTGTCCCTGAAAGATAACCTCAGGATCCAACTAAAAAAGAAAATA
This sequence comes from Nudaria mundana, assembly GCA_963556515.1. Lineage (NCBI taxonomy): Eukaryota > Metazoa > Arthropoda > Insecta > Lepidoptera > Erebidae > Nudaria > Nudaria mundana. The sequence continues at coordinate 455,172 of OY748309.1, forward strand.
AGTACACACACACACACATATATCAAGCCTTTATCCCCGAAGGGGTAGGCAGAGGTGCATTACACACCCACAATTTGCCAGTATTTTAGTCCCACGTAATAGGGAGCAAACCTATTGCCGTCACCGGGCACACATATAATGGGTTATGTCCAAAATTACCCAATGAATTTAATAAAAAGTAGCAGCTTTATTGTAATTCTGAAAAAGCGATGAAATGTTGATGAAAGGCAACAAAATCTTACGTGCCAGCCGCTATGGTACAGCCAATTAAAGTCCTGGACGTCCCGGACTATAAAATTAATATGACATAACATATCACGTGGTATTTTTTCCGAGAGAGTAGGCAGAGGTTCATTGCAGACCCACATTATACCTACCAGTAGTGTTGTAGGTTTCACATAATCGGAGTTTGGGTGTTTTCTATGTATATTATGTATGTATTTAGAAATATATGTATAAGTATGTTTATCAGTTATTAAGGTAGCGTTGGATCCACCTACCTTAGTAGCGCGATCTAGAAATTAAGAATATGATATGAAATAAAAATTCGATGTTGTCGGTAGTGGTCATCGTAGCTCAGTTGGTCAGAGCACTCCCCCTGTTAGGGAAAGGCCGTGGGTTCGAGTCTCGCCGATGACATCAGTTTTTGTGATCTATTTATAATTTCTTTCTTAATATTTTAAGAATAGTTTGAGCAAACTAATTGCTTTAACATCTAAAATATAAAATTCTCGTGTCACAGTTTTCGTTGCCATACTCCTCCGAAACGGCTTGACCGATTCTCATGAAATTTTGTGTGCATATTGGGTAGGTCTGAGAATCGGACAACATCTATTTTTCATCTCCCTAAATGTTAAGGGTAGTCCACCCCTAAAGCAAAACAACGTTTGCCGGGTCAGCTAGTACATATTATATAAGTATGTATATCATTTGTCTAGATCCCATAGCACAAGCTTATTAGTTTGGGGTACCTAGGTGACATCGTCTGAAAATGTCCGAAATATTTATGTATAATAGGAGTAAAGCCTGTTGCCGCCATCGGGTATACAGATAAAAAAATTAAAGTGTCTGTGTATAATTTAAAATGACCAGCTTTTTACTCAATGCATACGATAGGATACACGCCACTGACATAAAAAAAAATATTGTCTGTCTGTCTGTTTGTTTCTGCTAAACTCTGGAACGGCTTAACCGATTTTAAAGATTTCACGCGGTCGAAGCAGCGGACGTCCTCTAGGTACATTCTATAATCATTAACAATTCTGTAATCCGAATCTAATATCTAAACAGCTAGGATCGATGTAACCTAACAATAGCTGCATTCCGGACTTGAAAATGAATAAAAAACAAGATTACATAATAATAACAAAGAAAGCTAAAACTCAACACAATACAGCTTACCATAATCTAACACAGTCTACTCTAGCCTTAGAAACGACGGGAGGTCTCCCTCCGCGAATCAATACGAATCCCATTAATCTCAATACCTTGCCCTATTTGCCGGGAACTAGAAAAAGTAACCTTTTGTCTATGGAATACTTCTGAATAATCGACTAAACTTCAATCTGTTTCGATTTTTAACTAGCTGTATTTAATGGATTAGTTTACGCCCGAAACGAACAATATGGTAACGAAAAATCTATGACAAATGTAAAAATATGTAAAAATATCTTGTTAAAATTATTTATTTATAAATGCTTAACAAATGTATTTTAACGGAGTTCAGTAATATTTAAATGGAAGAGGAAATAGTAATGCAATAAAAAAAGTTGTATTTGCGAATAGAAAATGGCTGTGTTCGGGATGCAGCGCGGCAGCGTACGAATGGCGCGCGCATGCGTACTCGCCCGCTCGATATATGCACCCTACGGCTATCATGTGTTAATATCACTGATAAAATCGACGCTACAGACCGTAAAAATATCTAACATACTCGAAAATTAAACTAACACTGACACAAAATCACGATACACTGATTCAAACACCGAAATCAACAAAAAGACGTTGAAAAATCTTGCAGTTTCTTGAAAAATCTGTAAGAAAATATTAGTACAAGTGGAAATTACAGAGTTATAATAACATAATCTTCTGAGATGATCTTCTGATGATGATAGTGCATCACCACAACCGCCTTGTCCGGACGCAGCAGTAGTAAAATCGTACTGCTGTGACAGGACAATATGGTTGTAGCGAGCGACGGCGATGAAGACTGGCGGGTGTGTGAGGCAGCGTGGCCGGCGCCGCGCCCCGCAGCCCCGCGCACGCGCGACCGAACCCCACATGAGCCCCCCTCGACCAACAACACCCTCAATGAACGCCCACAATCAACTATCGATTTTCCCGTAAAAAAATGGTTTAATTCATCAACACGCATCTGTGGGGTTGTCTATTTCTTGGGATGGGTTTCTTAATTTGGGTTGTGCCTAACTAATATGGCTTCTAGAACTTTTCTATGGCTGTTCCTTAAATTAGAATCTTTGTCACATGTCATGTGGATCCATCAAGATGCTTTAAAAAAACACTTTTACATAGCTTTAGTAATATTTTAAAGGGGTTCATATGCCCAACTCCATTCGTAATTAATTTTAAGACACAAAAAGTATCTCTAAATAATTACCAAAATGAAAAATGAACCAAAATGAATTACTGTTCGACCCAGAGATAATGTGTTTAAGTCTTAATTCATTACTTTCACTAGCAAGAGACGATGATATTTAGGACTCCAGACTTCATGGAACGATGATTATGACAATTCTGAAAAAAAAATACTTGACAGTTTAGATAAGACAGTGACGTTTTTGAATTAAAATGTCATATTACTGGCCGTTCTCTAAAAACCAGATCTTTCTTTATAAATATTAGCCATGACCGTTTAGTAAATGAAGCGTAAAGAAGAAAGCACCAACTAAAAAACTTTCGGATTTGTATTATTCGGAAAAAAGGATTATACAGATTACCAACCTAGATAATAAGTTTAGGCTGAATTTTACTTAGGCTATATATTTTTTAGCTAAAGTTTGCAAAGGTAAATTGGACTAATCCTATGAATTATTTATATGCCGTGTTGTAGCTGTTTTAAAATATTAAATGTACTTTTAACAACTATAATCAATTTAACGTTTACACGTAGTTCAAAAGTTCGTGCTAGATGGCTCTGACATAAGAAGATAGATCGCAGTATCGATGTGTTGAGCTGTGATCTTGTAGTTTACTTGGCAAAAACATTTTCTTAAATGTGAACTGTCCGGGCTGATTTTGTATTGGATATTTCAAACCATTTTTATCATTAGTTTCTCGGTAATGTTTCGTACTTAAATAATTTTGTGTGTGTGCAAGTAGTTTTATATAACTTTATTTTTATTTTATGTGAGGCAATGTTTTAGAAATATAATTAAAATCTTCGTTAGCTTTCCTCATGCAATTTTCCAGGTGTTAGTGCGACCCAAAACGTGACTCTCCATAATAACCAAGTCACCTTACTTAGTTATAAGATAACTTGTCTTTATACAGTCTTGACACAAAACTGACTTAAAAAACTCTGAAATAATATTCATTAAATGCTAAAACGAAAAGTGTAGTAGTTCATCATCCTCCGAACCTTACCCAAGCTAGTTTACATTAATTAATCAAAGATAATAATATAGTATTGGATAGTTATAGTTATCTCGTTTCCAATTCCCGTGGGATAACATAACCGGGATAAAAATTATCCAATGTTACTAAGGGATAGTGGCAGAATGCCGGTATTTTCCGTGAAGCAACTGTCATCGTACCTCCACACCTCTAACCCATTAGCGATATCGAAGTACACCAGTCGGGTTTTTTTCGGGTAGGTACAAATATTTACTATTTGTGCAAATATTTGACCCGAACTAGGGATCGAAGCTGCTCAGATACCAGTCTCACACAGGCCTAAAGTTAAACCTACTACGCCACCGTTGCTGTCAATAATTATATTACTTTATTTACTATTTGAATCTATTACATTTAGGTGTATAGTCCGTCAAATCGCTCCCGAACGATGAGAACAAACTATGTCAGGTCAACGACCGGAGGTCTGTGTCGTCCCGTCTCCCTCTCAACAATGCCCTCTCAAATATCTGTTGCGAATATTTCGAATAAAGGGGATGAAACAAGATGTGGGGCAAAAAGTTTAGTCGATTTCCCTGTAATAACTTTGACAACTATATAATATTGTCTATGGGTAACTTTATACTTTTAATTATTGAATTTCGAACGACATCATAATTGAATAGCTAGGTTCGTTTATGAGGCCACTTTTATAAATGTTAAGTTGCGTCTGTCGTCAGCAGGGCTTGCTGCGTCTGTCGTCAGCAGGGCTTGCTGCGTGAGGACGACTTGACCCTAGAGAGTTTGGAAACCCCTTACCACCTTTATATCAGCTACTATTGTTAGTTCTACGTAATCGAGGCTCGCACACACACACACACACACACACACACAGCAGAGGTGCATTAGACACTCACAATTTGCCATATTTTTAGTCCCACGTTATAGGGGGAAATCCTATTGCCTCCACCGGGCATACACATAATGGGTTATGTCCAAAATGGCCGAATGAATTTAATAAAAAGTAGCAGCATTGTTGTAATTTTGAAAAAAAAAATGTAATGTTGCCTTGTGATGAAATGTTGATGAAAGGCAATAAAATCTTACGTGCCAGCCGCTATGGCACAGCCAATTAAAGTCCTAAGCGTAAGGGGGCAGAAGGGTTGCGTGCTTTGGGGCTGCAGCCCACGCACGCCTTCACTCATAGACGCGGGATAAAACCCGACCCAAAGATGAGGGATATAATCTGCCATAACGACTTACGACAGAGGCCGCATGGATGGTCAGCCGGCGCCATGAGGAATACTTACGAGTACCTAAATACGCAGCCGCCTTTGGCCACAGAATAAAAAATCTAATTGCGTGTTGAGCCACGCATAATATAGAGTTCCGTATTTAGAAAGAAAGAAAAAAGTTTATCAGGTTCTTCACCGTTCTTCACGTCTGTTTAGATTTTAGAGGGGGGTGACGCACTGTTTTTGCAAAAATATTCTCTTCAAAGCTAAATATCTCGCAAACAGATACTTAAATCAAAAATCATGTTTGCAACCTCTCAATGTTTTTAAAATACCTATCTAATAATACCACACACGATGGAAAACACGCGAGAAAAAATATCATCCACGCTTAACGTGAAGATGAGGTACTAACCTCAAAAAAATATTAGCATTTTGTCGACGTAGTATAATTAATTAATTTAATTCACAATAAGAAATACAATGTACATAATTATATACTAAAAATATTTACTTTAAAAATATCGTTTAAAAAATCCTCCGCGTCATTGCCAACTGGGAAGGTTCCCAGAATGCTGGCTGTGTTGTCACGTTGGATGGCGATACTTATTCTTTGGGCCAGAAAATAGCCAGCCTTCTGGTCCTGAGAAGCATCGATTAAGCGTTTAGTAATGTAAATAAAGGCGACGAGCACTCGGGCCCCATGACCTCAGTGTCTCAACCCCAAACGGCTCAAATATGTAATCACATGCTAGGTTAGCATATTTACGCCATTTGAGGTCTTCAGCCGATGCAGCAGCAGCGCCGGCACATCCGGATGTGCTTGGAAGTTGTGAAGATGCTAAGGTGTCAACGCATGGTGCTACGGTGTTGACGTAGTAAATATACACTAGTTATCCCAGCGAACTTTGTATCGCCTCAAATATAAAAAAAAAAATATATATATATATAAAATATATAAAAATATATAAAAATAAAAAAAATAAAAAATAAAAAAGAATATTTTAATATTTCATGCAAATGTATGTAAATTGAAAAAAAAGCAACGGACGGACAGACAGACAGAAGACAAATTGTCGTATTAAATATATAGATAACCGTCAAAAGTTTCATGTTTCTTGTTTCTAGCACTAACCGTTTGAGAGACAAGCTGAAGACGGACGAACAGACAAGACGAAACTATAGGGTTCCGAGACTTTTACTACAGAACTCTAAAATAGGGGACAGAGCTATGTATATTGGCAATTTATTATTATTGCAGACCAAAAATCACAGTAACAAGACCGAGGCAACGGTTTACGATCATCCACAGATGATAATATTTCACTAACGGCTCATTTCCCGAGCACCAACCCTTTCTTCGTTTACGTAAGTGAGGTTAGGGGGGGACGTTACAATCACTTTTACTGTGTTTATTCTGAGTAAATTGAGTTTCACTGAGAGAGTTGAAATGGTAGGAATATTTCCCAAGTGGCTCAAGAAGGTAATACAATTATTTGAAACAAAATTATTTGTATGAAAGTACGTACAATACTTTTGCTATTATTGGTTCCTACTTATAACTGAATCGGTTGAACGATTACGTTTCATTGAAGTTCGATTCATAATATTCTTCCCTGAAATAGCTGTCCCGGATAACTGCGTACTGCGTCAAATAAAAAAAAAAGAAATCTTTTTATTTGAAGCTGCTAATTTTATCCAAATGTCTAGGGAGAAAAGGAACAGCAATGCATTTAAATAGATAGAGAAATAAAATTGATACCTTGGCACCTTGGCTTGTACCAGCTTCCCCCTTGTTTTGTTTTATAGGAAGCTATTTCCGCAATATTTATTCCTTTTCTTCAGAAATTCTAACCGACTTTGTATCTATCGAGAAAATCTGCAAGTTTGGACCTATCTAGAATATTCCTAACCTACTGGGTGATTGTAAAAAAAACAATCCAAAGATAAATATTTCAAAAATGTTCTTGACAGACAACAGTCATTTCCGTTCGATAGAATGTAATAGTTAACGTTTCAAATTTAACTAGAATTATCTTTTTAATTAAGTTTTCTAGTTAATGTTGTTGCTTTATAATATATAATCTATACTAATAGTATAAAGCTGTAGGTTTTTTTTTTGTTTGAGATTTTTTTTCAATTTATTTCTTTTGAGAACTTCCGTGCTAACCTTAATGTTAAAATGATGTACTTACTATATAGTAACCAAAGAATTGTTTCTCTTTAAAAGTTCTAAAAAGCTAGTATCTATTACCATGTCAGTTTAATATTTAAATTATAATGCTAAATTGATTTTGCGGTACATGTTCACGCAGTAATCACCATTCTATTGCTTCACTGAAATGACAAATTGACCTTATTATTTTTAATATAGAAAATTGAAATGCAACAATTTTGGTCTCCCTCCTCACCTCTGGCACAAAATTGAATGGATACGGTTACGACGTTCATTTTTTTGTACTTTAAATTCAATGAATTGAGATTACTGCTGTAACTGGTAAGATTTCTATTAATTTAGTAGCATTATTTAAATAAATCTATAAAAATATTTAGAGAGAATTAGGTTATACGATATTGTGTTAATAAATAAAATTCGGCATCGATATCATTTTGTAACATCAACGAGTGTACGAGCGATGAAATATGTATTTTTAACGACCACTCGGAGAATAAATATGTCACATTTTATTAGTATACAAATACGTTGTCAGAATTAAATTAATATCACCAACTACTCGGAGCCATGGCCTCGGTGATTTATTATAGGACAAGACTACTCCGAATAAAAACCTATAAAGTTGAGCATCTATGAAACTTTTGCGAGATACCCATTTTTTCTGGTTAAGATAGGATTACAAAGTTCTTAAGTGCAGATGTGGTAATTTCGTATTTTTAAATAAATTTCAAAGTTTTGTTTTGATTAAATTTTACTATTTAATAATTTAATTTATTTTGTATAATATTTTTGAATACCTCAAGCAATACATTATACTGTTTGCTCTGGATTACGCTGTGAGCAAGACTTGCATAATAATATGGTGAACGAATAAGTTAAAAAAGGAACAATATTTGTTTTAGAAAGAGAGCTATAAAGCTTTCTATGTGTGCGAGAGAGATGGGACTAGTGAAGTGGAAATGCGCAACTCGTAAGAGGGCAATTTTGGTGAAGCAGCTGTACGGATAATTTAATTTTCAATAAAATAAAGAGCTTTTCCAGCCGTAGCATATATACTCGTATTCTATTACGCCTGACCGTCTTGAATTTTCTTAAGTAAACGGTTTAAGTTTAACTTACGTTAGCTACCATTTTATTATTTAAGATAATTAAATTAAATTAGACTACCTCGGTGGAACAATGGTACTATGTACGGACTGCCACACTCGAGGTCTCGGGTTCGATTCCCGGGTCTCGTGGATAATGTATAATTCTCTTTAGAATTTTACCCAGATAATTATCCCAGAGTCTGGAACTTGTGCCCGGTAAATGGCAATAGGCTCGCCCCCTATTACATTGGACCTAACATAGCTGGCGAGATGTGGGTGTGTTTGCATACCTCTGCCTACCCCTTCCGGGAAAAAGGCTGCACTGCTGCATATTGAGCGGAGCGTTTTCGGTAACAGTACAAAAAGCGCGCGAAATTTCTCCCATAGGTTTAACATGTAAATTTTGGTTCCTAAATAAATGTTTTTTGGCGCCTGTTTTTAAATTTCTGACTCCATCACATTTTTTGCACTTAAATCTAGTTTAATTTACTTCAAAAATTTCTAGAATCCGCCAAGTAGTTACTGAGATACAGCGTTACATTTAATCGCATTGGAGTCGCTGTATGGGAGCTCCGTTCGCCTTCGGCTCACTCCGCTCAATAAAAGAAAATGCCGTAACCTGTAGGTCCCCTATAGATACTCTATGACTTCCCTAGTCACTTAGAAAAATAAGTACTCTAGTTAGGGAAACACAAATAAATGATTTTAGTATATGTTTACTTTTGTGAATACAAGAAAGATTATTTTATTTAAACAATAAAAACTATTTGGCACACAAAACAAGATGTGTCGGAGTGTCTAAGTTTTGAAAACAGTAAAATTTATTACTACATACTAATCTTCTTACACTCGTGCACATCATCATCATCTGCATGCCCTTATCCTAATTATTTGGGGTCGGCGCAACATGTTTTCATCTTCCATACATCCCTGTCACACGTCATTTCCTCAGTCACTCCTTTCCTGGTCATATCCTCTTTCACGCATTCTATCCATCTTTTATTGGGCCTACCTCGAGTTCTCAGGCCATCTACATTCATACTTTGCACCTTTCTAACCACATTACTTTCCTCTCTTCTCATAACATGTCCATACCATGATAGCCGTTCGCTTCTCACTTTTTCATTTACTGGGGCAACTTTCAAACTTCCTCTAATATACTCGTTCCTTACTCTATCCATCCTTGTTACACCACACATCCATCTTAACATTCGCATTTCCGCTACATGCAGTTTTCTTTCATCCGTCGCTTTTACGGCCACACATGAAAGTCCATACAGGACGGCAGGTCTGACGACAGTTTTGTAAATTTTCCCCTTAAGTTTCGGAGGAAATTGGGGGTCGCATATAGTGGCTTTGACCTGCCGCCATTTCATCCAACCTGCGTCAATTCTGTGCTTCACTGTACGATCGATTTCCCCATCGTCCTGGATAAGAGAGCCGAGGTATCGGAAGCTGGAGCAGACTGGCAATGGTACGCCGTCTAGCGTTATGGGTGTAAAGCTGGAGAGACCGCCGAAATCGGAGAACATGTACTCCGTTTTGGTTCTGCTGATTTTCAAGCCTACACTCTCCAGTTTACACTGCCACCTCTCCAGTCTGCTCTGTACCTCAGTAATCTTCTTACACTCGTGCACATCTGCATTAAATTTTTCAGGTAACTCCATTTCATTTTATATGATTATCAACGCATTGGTTATTGTGGTGTTTCCTGAGCAATGTGACATAATATAAGGTCTGGATCACAAAATGTGGAAAAGTTTCTTCTTCTCTAGTCTTCTCGTCAACTTCTTCTTATCGTCATTTTTCTAATAATATAATATGAATCGCAATAAACGATAGCCTTGAGGTGGAATTGAATAGCTAAACCTTTTTTTGAGTTTCACGCGAGCTCGGTCCGCGCCTACGACCGTTGCCGAGGGCCTCTGGGGAACACGCAGGGAATATCCAGTGGCGCCCGGCGGAACAGCTAAACCCTTTCCAGGAGAAACGCTCATAAATAGATTAGTCATATTCATAGTCAAAGTCTGTTAGTAAACCTGATTCAAATGAAAACATATGAATGAGACATAGGTACATGAAATATAAAAACATTCCTATGAAAATACAGACCAAGGATGTCTGTATTTTATAGAAATGTTTTAGGTATTCAATCAAGAACTAAAAATCCTCATTGATTTTAAGTACCTCCATAAATTAGCGTGTAATTCGGTGTATGTAGGTATTCCATTTTAAAAATCTAATAAGGACTTTAAAATGAAATTCAAATAAATTCTGCTGTTAAACATTTTTTTTTTCGAAAACAAACGGTACCGGTGTCGATGTCGTTTCGGCATCGCTCTTTGATAAAATACAATAAAAAAGTTGTAATGCCAACAAAGTACAAACAAAGGGTCTTTTGATCGACACGTAAATATTTACATTCTATTTAAATAATTTCAAACTGTCACTGTATTGTTTTGACAAATTTGACTGATCAACCATAAACAAAACATTTTTAATGGTGACCTCAAACGATTATAATTAAATTTTCACTGCAGATTACCACTCAAATTAATGTTTGCGGTTTATGAAATGTAATAAAACTTCTCTATAATTATTATGTACATTCAATATTCATCTAAATAGCAATTTGGCCATTGGTAGTAACGATCGCGTTGGCGGGAAATTTGGCCGAATGTAAACAGATTGTGTTTTGTTTTTTCTTATTCTTCTACAACTTGAAGTGAAAGCGTCGGTGGACCGAATCGTCATTTAGCTATCGAGAATTACATAAAATTAGTATTAAGTTGGACGTGATATTGAGTGGCCGGTATCAAAATGATGGGGTTATATTCCAGTGGGGCGCTGGGTGGCATGGAGGTGTTAGAAGGCGCAGTAGGAGGGTTAGTCGGTGGTGAACTTGGACGCGGCTTGGTTGGAGGAGAAATTACGGCGACGGCACTAATCAGTGCTCAGGCCGCGGCACATGCCGCTGCTGCAGCCCATCAACAACAGATTGCTGTTCAACAAATCAGTAAGTAAATGCATGTTTTCTAAGATAGTTAAACCATCTTACTTTTACAAGATTCTTATAAGTAAGCTGCAAGCATCAGACATCTTGATAACCGTGTCATAGGAGAATTAGGTACTGCTAAGTATTATGGGCAGATAGACATACATACATCACACATATATCGCCGAAGAGGTAGGCAGAGGTGCATTAAACACCCACACTTTGCCAGTAATTTAGTTGGTCTCATGTTTTAGGGGGCACTATAGAAAAACCACTTGTGATTCAAAAGAAAGTTCAAACAGCCAGGACAGGTGTTACATAACTCTAAATAGTATCTCAGCAGTCTTAAGCTTTTATAATGAGGATATACTTTTAGGTATACCCTATTCCCTCGGGAACATATTGCACTCTGGGATTGTTATCCCGTGTCAGTATGCCTATTACCCACAATTGGTTACGAAGATTTAGAGAATACTTCGTACTACATTACCAACTTTAGCACTTATAATATTAGTTGTTTTAAAACTGTATAACTTCTAAGTTATTAGTGTACTTTTGTGTCACTAGACGGCGCTGTATGCAACTGTATAAGTTGTAGATAGCGATATATGCTTTTCCTTCAGTCGACTTATCTGTCGTACATTTTGACTGCTTCGGTGGCGTGGTCGGTAGTGTATCCGCATTCGACGCCGGAGTCTCGACAAAAGTCGGGACAAACTTTGTGTGATGACACATACGTTTGTACCGAAGTCTGGATGTTTCCTATGTATAATATGTATGTATTTACAAAAAAAAAAAGTATATAAGTATTTATATCAGTTTATCTAGTACTCATATCACAAGCTCTGCTTAGTTTGAGACTAGATGGCGTTGTGTGGATTGTCCTAACATATTTATTTTAGTGTAAATATACAATAATTTGGTAGCACAGTAGCCATCATTTACTGGGCCCTATCCCAACTCAGTAGGGGTCGGCTTTCCAGTCTAACTGCGATTTGGCTGAACTTCAATATTTTCTGTGAAATGACTGCCATCCGACCTCCACAACCCATGGGCGATATCAATGTTCTGTAGTTAGATTTTTGATTTAGGGTTCCCAACTACCCCTAACGTTGCCATAGATGTTCGTATGACAACCAAGAACTATGGTAGTATCTGTTTATTTAAATATCCTACAGTACCTACACTCAGAACTAACCTAGCGCCCAGGTTGTACAAAAATAAATGTTTTTCTGTAATTTTCTTATTAACTTACCTATAATTTATTATGGAATTAAAGCATTCACCTTGTTAGGAAAAGGTGGCTGGTTCAATTCTGGCCGATGCCATTATTTTTTGTGATTTACTTAATTGCTATCTAAATATTTTAGAATAGTAGAAGCAAACACTACTTTCAAAATACAGGAATAATAACAGTAAAAAAAGTCACTTCCGCTGTCTGTCCGTACCTACGTATGCTTAGATCTTTGAAACTACACAACGGATTTTAATGCTGTTTTCACCAATGCATATCATAGTTTTCTGGGAAGGATGTAGTATAATATTTGTCAAGCGGACACCTAGTTTATAATATTAGTATAGATTTAATAAATATACTATCTCAACCCGTCCCACAGAAACCTCTCCATCATCAGGCCGCTCAACCCCTATACCAACCAACGGCTCAGTTCCAACACCGGGCACCACTTCTCCATCACCAAGTAAGCTCTTCGTCGGTGGGTTGTCATGGCAGACCAGCTCGGAAAAGCTTCGAGAATACTTCGCTATGTTTGGACCTGTCACTGATGTTTTGATAATGAAAGATCCCGTGACACAGGTGAGAATGGAGTTTTGGATGCTTGGGTAGCTATACAGGGTGTAACATTCAAATGGGTCAGTATGGTAAAGTCTGAAACTATAAGACATACGAAGATCTGTTCTTGGGAACCATGTCGTCGATTTTAGTAAGAATAAAAACTGCATTCACAGATTTCAAAAAATACTTGTAGTCAGCTCGGGAAACCAACCGGGGCTTTTTGAAAGTAAAACTTACAAACACTTATGACTTTTTTTTTATTTCTTTGTATGTTGTAGTTTAAAACATTACCATACTGACCTATTTGAATGTTACACCCTGTATATGGAATGTAGAATCAGGTTTATTGTTAGTGTTGATTATATTAGGGTAGGCAGAAGTGTATAACATACACATGGGGCTGATAAATTCTAAATTTGAATAAATTTGCTATTTTCTAGATTCTACATTTCAAAATGTTTTTTTTTATTTTGAATTTATTTAGTTATAGCAACATGCGAAATATAATTACTTTATTTAGTGTTTATAGTAAGAGGCAACTTCCAGCATATCAGATGACAACCCTCCCTCAACACACCATGGCCCAAGACCCCTACCAAATATGGCCCCCAACCACTCCTACGTCTCCCAACCCCCTACGGGCCCCAACCGAATGCGGCCTTTAAACCGCTATGGTCATCCCATCCTACGGCTCCTAACCCCCTATAGTCCCCAACTCAATACGGGCCCCAACACGTTATGGCCTTTTTACCCTACAGCACCTAACCACGGTACCCACGAGGTTTGGAAGCCGTAGGGTGGGATGGCCATAGCGGTTTACAAGCCGTATTTCAATCCAATCCCCTATGGTCAACCCAATCTGGCTCCCAACCCCCTTACGCCCAAACTGCCCACGGCCCTCCTCTATGGACCTCTACGGCCCCAAACCAGGGGCGATATAGGTGCTCTTTAGGCTGGAAGTTGCATTCACCACGAACAATAAAAAGATGTGGTGGTATCATCTTTAATGGAGTAACTCGGTGGTGTAGCAGGTTCACTGCCTCGAGGTACCCGGGTCGATTCCCGGGCCGGGTCGATTCCCGGGCCGGGTCGGGAAGTATACGAACTGCAAATACTTGTTATGTACTTGATTTCACATTAAGTGTTGCTATTCATTCTAAACCTACCAATTATTATATTATTTTCTCCTAATTGGTATTACTAGTATAGAAAATTTTATACTAATTGGTAGATTTTATATTTCGTATGTTGCTAAATTCTACCAAATATGTTCATTTGAATTGAATTCTGAAATTGCCAGTACACTCTTTTTTAAAGATTATTATTTTGATTTAGTTTTCTCTTTACCGAGTCCCGTGGGAACACATTACTGGGATAAAAGTAGCATAGGGTTACTCTGGGATAATGTAGCCACATATTAGTGAAAGAATTTTAAAATCAGTTCAATAGTTTCGGAGCCTATGCAATGGAAACAAACTAACAAATATTTCCTCTTTATAATCAATAACCGTTACACATACTGAATATCTTGTATAATACTCTGGCAATTTTGGAAGCAATCAATTTTAATTTATTGCAACACTGACTTTGACATATGTCAGAGTTGTCAATCTTTAAGGATGATAATGCGATATTTTTCCAATGACAGCGGTAGCCAGACAGCGGCGCATTCGGTCAGTCATAGTTTTAGGTATCTACAGATTGGAATAGGTAGTAATCTGTAGGAATGTGTGATTGACTGAAGGACATATTTAGTTTTATATATAGTTGAGAACAACCCGTATTCATGAAACGATGCTCTGGTTTATAGCAGAACCTTCCAGGCCTCACACATCGCCGTACTAAGCCTAGCACAATCACACGCTAATACAATGTGTATATGAAAACATATTAGTCAAGGTTATTGCTTCTACATTTTCTTTGGTTAGTAAAGTCTGTGAGTGTTCGGGTTTGATTCCCGGGGTGAATCAAATATTTGTGTGATCCACAAATGTTTGTTTCGGAGTTTGCGTGTTTTCTATATATATATATATGTTTATCAGTTGTCTAGATCCCATAGCACAGGCTTATAGCTTAGTTTGGGGTAGATAACATTGTGTGAGAATGTCCAACAATATTTACTATTTAATAGAACATGGCATTAAATACTCACTGGCGTTTTTTTGATAGCTAGCATATTTTTAAAATAGTCTGATATTAGACCATTCAGCGATACACTTCAATTTTTTGGAGTTTACTCCTTAAGAATCGATTTTCATATATAAGGCGCCCGGTATGAGAAAAATCCGAGGGGTAAAACCTACTAACAAGTAACGAAAATCGTGTCACGTTTTTGGTGCGCACCTCTAGTGCGCAACTTTCTAATTTGTTATGGTTAGATACTCGTACTTAAGGAGTAAACTCCAGTCGTGCGTCGGAGCTGACACACACACTTTTTTTTAATTTTAAATTTTTAAACCAGAGCATCCTTTCTGTTCAATTTTTTTTTTAAATTGCGGTAAATATGTCAAAAGGTCTATGCACATAGTTGGGCTATGGTCAAGTATAAATTGAAACTAATAAATTAACATAGAAAAATCTGGCATGCTAGACTCACTAACATAGCAACTCGTTAGGAATAGAAAAGTTTAAAAAAAAGACATCAGCCTTCTCTATTTGAATCTGGTAGTCCCCTTTACAGTGTTGCTATGATTTAAGTAAACTACTATTTCGGTAGATTATCGTTTTTGGTAGAATATCGTTTTAGTTTAATTTATAGTTACGTTGGTATTAAATTTAATGGGTTGGTAAAACAGTATTATAAATATATTTTTACAGAAATCAATGTAATCAATTTTCATTGAAAAATTTTGTGTATAATGTGTGTGCATGTCTATTATTATTATTAAATAACGGTTTTAGTTTTGAACATAGCAACACTGACCCTTCTTATTAGTATAAAACAATTTTACTACTACAGTTTTCTAATTTGTAACTAGCTAAAAATCACATAAAATAGAAGAATTGTTTTGGTAGAAATTTGAAGTAAAAATATTATTATCACCGGTAACACTGAAATGCTCCTGTCAAATTAGTAGAAATTTAGTACGTTCTGAAGCTAACATTGCTCGGTTAGAAATAATCATGTAATAATAAAAACTGTTTGGTATTTCGGTATATTTAGATTTTGAAGAAATAATTAAAAAAGACCCATTAACAAAATGATTTTAGACTAGACTCACAATAGCATGAAACTGAGTATTTTATTCCAAAACATCTTTACACATTACGAACCATGACTTTTTAAAAATTAGGTAATGAATACATAGTAAATAGTACTTATTTCACTGTATAAATTTTTTTTTCTGATTGCATTTATAGTTTATAACATTAAGTATCTTTGCTGTTTCTATACCAGTCCCTTTAGGACCAAATTGTAGGATATAAAGTAGGTAGTTAAAAATCTACTGTTAATATAATAAATAATATTGTTTTGATTTATTAGAGTTTTACCCAGAATAGAATAATCTTTTGCTGTGACAATTACTTCCTCTTCCTGTTATTAAAATCGTACTACCCTCGTAACAAGTAGATAACTTTAGTTGCCAGCTCAAAAAATATTACTACCATTTAGAAAGAAAATAATATCGATAATACCAATTATTTTTAGTAATTCCTTTTTAATATTAACATCCGTACTACCGTAAATAGTAGAAAATTTTAGTTGCGAGCTCAAATATTTCAGAAATTTTAGTATAATGTTAACCTTTAGATTTCCTTATATTGTTATAGATATTCAACATATGTGTGTCAGCATATTTAGGTAAAACATATACATTAATAATAGATGGTATATACTATACACTCTTATTTGCCTTGAGTTTTAAGTATCCATGGAGTTAACCGTTGATTTATCTATCGTAGCGACATGAGTCACTAGTAGGTAGTGACACGAGTATGTAACTAAATTCCTTGTCGAAATAAAGACGGGATAGACTCATTGATACGAATTTTACCCTTTTAAAGATGCAATTTACTGCAGAAACTGCACTGCTGAGTATCTGTTGCGAAATTTCTTATGCACTACATAGTTCATATGCGAATCGTGCATAGCTTTTGTGACATGCGGTGACAGACATTCTGCGACATTTAATACACATTTTTAAGAATATTCGCATACATATTAGTCTATCCCTTCTTGTACACTACAAGACCCTTCCTTCGTAATACTAAGTCCCCGCCGCGCGCAGAGATCGCGCGGCTTCGGTTTCATCACGTTTCAGGAGGCCTCCTCCGTCGACAAGGTCCTCGCGGTACCTGTTCACACTTTGGACGGGAAACGCATCGATCCGAAGCATGCAACACCAAAATCTGCCCCACGTCCCGCCAAAACAAAGAAAATCTTCGTCGGTGGCGTTGGCCAGGACACTTCGGCCGAGGAAGTGCGATCTTACTTCTCACAGTTTGGTCTGGTTGAAGATGCCGTGATGCTGATGGATCAGCAAACTAAACGGCACAGAGGATTCGGTTTCGTGACTTTCCATTCGGAAGAGGCTGTCGAACGCGTGTGTGATATACACTTCCATACGATAAAGAATAAAAAAGTTGAGTGCAAACGCGCGCAGCCGAAGGAAGCCGTCGCGGCTGCGCCTTTGGCTTTGGGCAAAAGATTAGTTCTACGACCTGGTCGTGGTTTAGTGTACGCTACGGGAGGAGTCGGTGGCGTGCAAGCGGTTCAGGGAGTGCAAGCAGTCGGGGCTCACGCGTACAGATACGCCCCGTACGCACTACCGGTGGGGGCTGTGGGAGCGGTCGGACAGGGCCCTCAAGTAGTCGCCCCACAACCTCAAGCACCTCCGCCAACTTTACCCCAGTTCGGTGCGGCGTATTCCCTAGCAGGTGTCGACATGTCCTCCTTCCAGGGGGTAGATTGGGGAGCGATGTACGGCCTTCCGATGTACATCTAGATGACGAAGTAACCCCACCCGCCTCTACAAGGTTAGGTTTTAGCGAGCGTATTTAATTTCTTGCGATAGAGTTCCTACGTAATTTTTTTTTAATTTAAGGGTTTGTCTTGCCGCGTCTCGCAGTGGCCACGAGAATGATCAGTATTGATGTAGTTAAGGTGTTTATTGGCTCATAAAACGTAGTATTAAGACAATTTCGAGCGATACTTAGCCCGCGCTGGGCCTCAAAGAGAAAGCATTTCGTTTTTTTTTTATAAAAGAAAGTTAATTTATTAAGGTGATTCATGACGGTTACGCTTGAAAGCGGGGGAATGACGGTAGGTTAGATTTTTTGTACTTTAGAATTCCTTTTTTTTATTCTGTAATGTACAACTGTGTTACTGAGTTTTTTTTTAATGTGGGTAGTCAGAGAATGCCTATATAATATGTATCGTCGAATTTTCCCGCGGAATTCGCGTCGTTTCGTGTCCCTTGACCCTTAAGCGAAGATCTCAAGTAATTTAGTTGCTAAAAAACTATTTTATTTTTCTTATTGTCTTTGGATATTTTGTAATTTAGTCGTAGATTTAGTGCACGGTCTTTTGGCAATACGTTAACATGATATTATTTATAACTCGACTGTATTAAATATGAATCTCATTCGCAGCTATGTATTTTAATATGATTATAAGAAGTAATATATAAACATATTCTTACATAAAATCGCGGTTTCGAGACGCTGTGTGGCCGCGCTCTTTAGCTTTTGAACATACGGTCTTAAATAATTGGTAGCTAAACTGAAAAAAGGAACTAAATTTTGAAGAAATGGTCTTCATAACAATCAGTATTATTAAACTAAGGTGCCATTTCTAATTAAACACAAATGTGCCAAATAATGCTCATTTTGTCTTAATTTATTTCTAAGATCCTATAAACAACAATACGTATTAAATATTAGAAATTGCTCAGTATTGATATTCGGCTTCATTATATGCTAATACTTCAACATAGTACTTATAAAAATAACATATTTATTAAAAAAATAAAGTAGCTTCTACATAATCTAAATACTTGTAAATTCAAATACAAAAGTCTTTAAAATGTAACGTAAATTTTAAAAAAAATCAAGATTTTACATTATATAAAAACTCGCAAACTTATCTTAATTACCCTCTAAAATACATATTTTGTACTTAATTTTTATGCATCAGTAACGATAGAATTCAGTCAGTTGCGACTTGCACTTCTTCGCGGCAACACGTCTGTTACGTAAAGCGCTTCGTCACACGGCGTCTCCCGCTCAGCTCACACACTCATACATATCTGACATGAGCGTAAAGCAATCTCATTCATATAATATTATATATTGACATAAATATGTAGTTTTAGATGCCTGCGGTTTTGGTGTGTTCAAGGTGAAACTAGTTGCTTCATTTTATCCTCCATTAACCTTAAAATGTGTTATATTGCCCGTTGCGTTCAAAAATTATACTTTAATTACTAAAAATAATTTGAGATACCTAATGGTAGTTTTAGTTAATCTTAAACACATCACGAACGCTTTATGGCGTATAGTTTACTGAAAATTTATTTAGTTTAGTGTGTATGAGCGAATGGACTAACCAACCCTTGTATCGTGACAATAAGCTAAGTATTAAGCCGCTCTGTAGATTGTCATGACCCCGCGGCGTCGCTCGTCGTTTTCTTAAAACATTTAGAAATGACCGATTTTGGTCATTACTTAATTCTGGGTCCAAACGGTCACCTGGGAAATGATTTTTATGGGTAATATTCCATTAAAGTTGTACTAAAAGAGTCTTTTTATATTCATGGGGTGCAATTTAATGCATTGCAGTTGTTTTGCACAGATTGCTTATGAACTTATGTGGGGCATAAGACATTCCGCGACAAAAACTCTGTAGTGCAAGTCCTGCACTGAATTACACGCTTTTGCTGTCAAATGATGCAGCATTGAGTTTCTATATTATATAGAGGGCGAGTGTCACCCGTTTTCTTCGTGGCGAATACTAAGCGGCTTTGATATAGGTTGCCCAATATATGTTTGCGTTCCACTAGGGGTGCCACATTACATTAAAACACGACAAAACAAGATCTCAGAACATTAACTAGGTATAAACAATAATTAGTTTCATATTTTGCCACGCAACAACTTAAACTGGGAAGCAGTAGTGCGTTACGCCATCTTCGACTGTTTGACTGTTCTGACGTGCAGAGTGCTCTGTATGTACGTAGTAGAGAGATAGTTGCCCTAAGTGATGTTGTGTCTATGACTGAACGATTGCAAAATGAGGGTAGTTTTGACATAATCCTGTAACCGCCCATAGAATCATTTCACTTAAACGTTTGGGACCTATTTCGTCCTATAATTATTAAAAAGTACTTAATTTAATATAGCGTTAGAGAAAAGAGCAATACAACTTTTATAAAAGACATAGTGGTTGTGTTTGTGCAATTTTAGATTTTAAGACTATTCGACGGTCGCAGACCCATTTACATTTACAACAGTATTAATACGATTGATTTTTAAGGGAAGTTCCTTACGAAATCTTATAATATATTCCAGCAACTGGGATTTAAGATTGTGGAAAATATCATTTTATTTTTATTTATCTTTACTTAAACACGGAAAAAATCGTACTTAATATTAAATTAAAATAATAAACGGCGTTGTTATAAGAAATTTTCCGTATTTAATTTAATAACTTAAAAGTAATGTCAAATAAGATCTATATCTAAATAATAATTTAGTAAATGAAAGCAATACGATATAATATCAGCCGGTGGGGAGTTATCCACCGACGGAAACATGTCTATTACTAAAGTACTTATATAATATATATTTATATTAGCGTGTACGAGCTTGGTTTTACAGAGGCGACGCTGCGGGGCAAAGTAGTGCAGTATGCATGTGGTAGCTTGGTCGGTAACTTTGCCGCCGACGCACTTGTAACCGCAAAGTGTGGGTAGTTTTTAAAGTATTCAAAATTTCATTTAAGTTCATAAGCGCTATTCGAGAGATTAAAACTTTGAATCAAAAAAAAACTTTTAACACCTACCCACATGTGGCGGGTACCGTATGCTAATAAATATTCACTTATGTATACACTTACCTACCCTTATTATAGCAGTATTCTTAGTATAAATAGGCTTAGAAACCTCCTGAGATTATGGGCTGAACGCGCTTTTTCGTCAGACTCTAACCTAGTAAAAAAAAACTCGATGTTCCTCCATCACTTATATCTAAACTGGACTATATCGTGATAATTGCAAAGGTGACTTATGGTTGTATGTACTATGTTTCGGTTGGATCGCACCAATTGTAACAGCTTGACTGCTGTTGGGTCGGTGAAACGTCGTTAGGGAACTACAAAATATCGTATCATAATATATCGATATCCCGGTTTTCAGTGAAATTCTCCAGTAGAAGATGTTTTACAACCTTTTTCATACAAACCAGTGAACTGATACAAGACTATTAACTGCGTGTTGTTATTAATGCATTAACAATTTATGCGATTCCATTGGCTGATGTCACAGTCGCTTCAGTGGGTTCAGAAGCCTAAAAAAATATCAATGTTCTGTAAAACTCCGGTTATGTCCAATTCCTTAAGATGTTGTTTTAGTTTTTTTTGTACGTATGAAGATGAAAATATTCAAATTTTAAACCTTATAAAACCCCCATTCCAGTGATTGGCTGTTGATTTTTAAATTATTTTAAGCTATTTATACATATAACTCGCAGTGGAGTTTCTATTTAGTTTTTAATAAACTAATATTAATAAATATTATTATATTATATTACTAATATTTCTTTTCTTTTAAACATGGTACAATAATTGAACGTTTAACGAAGTTCCCGCCATAAAACCGTGTGTGACCAAAAAGCGCGCGCTCCCGTTCACCCAACACCTTTTGTACATTAGCGATCGTTTCCCAAAACAGTATTAGAATTGTTTGACTACTGTGTCCGTCGCCGAATGCTTAGTATCTTGCCAAATTAGATAGACTGTGGCGGCGAGTGTGTGGACATGAGATTGGCAATAATATGTGGGTAGTTTAAAAAAAAAAAAAATTCTTGCAATAATATTAGTATTTCAGTCAAAAACATAAATATCTATTTACATATTATATTATTTTGCTGATTCTAAAACAATATTGGTTGCCCAGATACGTTGTCATCTCGCGTCCACGCATAGTGTTCTGCAATGTACTTATTAACTTTGTTTTTCATATAAGTATTGTACTATTCCAACTTTCCTGTTGTGGGTGGCGTTTGTCCACTTAACCCTGTCTTAGTTACTTATAGTAACTGGTTGGTGTACTCCGTCGCTCTGTCAACAGGTAGTACCTCAACAGTATATAGATTTGTTGATTACATTTTTGACATTTCCTCTTGAGATTATTGGTGTGTGTAGTGTTTTTTTTTAATTGGGATGGTGTGTTCAAGCTGTTGGGGTATTGCCCTTTTGCGACGGACGCCAACAGTAGGTATAGTTTGTAGTTTTAGAAGGAAATTTGCCCGCTGTATTGGAGCACCTAGTAATTACATGATGTGTCATTACATGGATATAATATTAGAAATTAAAATTGTGTGTTTTATTTAGCGTGGGATTTCCCGCTGGGTTTGGTTTTGTTGTATTTACACTCTTTTTTTTTAATCTTTCTAGATAGTTTGCACGTTGAATTTGTAGTACCTACTTAGTTTATGGGGTTGCCAATCTACACTTTGGCTTTAAAACTGTGATTTAACTACATTAGGGTGGACCCACCAACAGGCACTAATCGAAAATTTAACATTTCTAATTAGTTGGCAACCCCGTGTCAAATATCATTTTACCCCCGCGTTGGGCGCCAAAAACTTCAGTAGGTATTGGATGGTGGGACAGGACGGACGTATGGTAAGTCTTAGCAAACCAGGCATGCATATAACCTTTTGTACATAATATAGTATTATGTAGTTAAGTGGTGTCTTCATTTACGAGTCTAATTCAAAACTTTGTGACGAGATAAAGAATACCGCACAAACTTTATCACTTCTTGGAAGGCTGTTTAGCCTTAAACTTATAGTTTTTATAATCCATTTGTACAATGAAGTGATTATTCGTCAATTTGCGTGTTATTCGGGGGCCCGATTCTTGTTGGACTACATGAAATCAATCTGTCAATAAACAGACTTATTGTTTCTTTCTACAAATACCATTTTTATAATTTTTGACAAAAATGGTAATTAATAATTTAACAAAATTCCAAATTGAGCTAGGTATCTAGGTAAGGCGGGCTAGAGGATATATTCAGCTTCAGTATCTTTAGGAAACGAGGCCCGGGCATGGTTGGCATGAATGAATACGTAAGAAAATCTATTCTTCCATACAATATATTTCACTGTCAATTTAAAGGCGATAGCCATACGTGGTTGTGATGCGTGCTATTAAATATATTCCTTTTAAAGTTAGCTCTAAAAGGAATATTGCAAATGTAGACACGTAGATTAGACCTTTAGACGCTTCGCTTTGGACCTCAAGGTCTTCCTATGACAATTGTTTTGCCAAAATACGGGCCAAATTAGGCAAAAGATTAGTTGATTTTGCTCAAGACTTAGCAAGTTGCAGTGAAAAAAAATTCATTCCTGAGATCACTGCGGCTATAAACTTTTAGAAAAATGCCAAACAAAAACTGAGTTTGCCAGTATAGCTTAAGATTGTGACAATAAATAAGACGTGACGATGCCAACTAAAGACGCTATTAATATTTTTTAATCCACTTAGTTGCCATATTCGAAAATACATTCCTTTCTAGTCATTTTTTTCTTAACATATTTTGGCGGGAAATTGAATACAGAGTGTTAGTCTTGCTCAATACTTATTCTTGCCTAGTTGTAGTTTTATTTGTATGGATAATATTCATAATATGCTTGATGCAGTAGATATGTGCGATACACAGTTATGCCATAGCACGCCATCTAGCGTAGCTTGGTCGCTCCAGGCTTTCTGGACCAATGTTACTACAGCATTTGAAAAATAATATATTATATTCATTAAATGTAATCTAAGATATACATAAATATACAATTTTTGGATTGGTATAATGTTAAAACATAAATAATATATATGTTGTGTGTTTTTAATGTATGGCAATGCTAGAGTAGTGGTAGTTGTGTAGACATTTTGAGGTTTTACATTATAATATTATGATAAATTAATATAACTAACCGAAAGCAATAATGTTTAATATTACTACAGCACGCGCGCGCTGCAGCTTGTACCATTGATAAAGGAGAAAAAGATGAATAAATGATTGTCGTATCGTTACACGCTGGAGGGTAGTTGAATATTTAAAAAAAATACCACTTTAGAATCAAGTTTAGTAAATCGATAAAGTAAATGGAAAGATAATAATCAAATAAAGCACTCGGCTAAGTAAGACAGGGCACAGCAGCGCGCGCCATATTTAGAATTATTATAAGTATACACACATTGCATACAAATATTTTTGTATAATAGGTATCTGTATAATCGTAGTGTTGGTAATCTTGTACTTCTTGATTGATGGCGGGAATGTGTGCTGTTACGGTGTGTCGCCAAAGTATTTGCTCCAGAGATCTCTTTGTATAAGCCTTAAGAATATGAAGAAAATTACAGCGGTCTATATCAGAGAAAAATTCGTTTAATAACAAATGTTCCCAAATTTTTAATGTGATTAAAGTACTTGTTACAAAAAAATATTAAGAAATTGATAGAAAAAATTCTTCGTTCTTACCACGATCACAACTTGGCAACACTTTATTAAAAAATACATCTTATTGGCTTTGGCGTTATCCGTAATCGTGTACATGACCGACTTTATCAACGTACGAGTACGTATATTAATTACATTGTTGAATAAGCGACAGTATGTGATGGCAGTGTTTATGGAATAGGGTGTTCGCGCCAAAACGCTTGAGTGCGTGCGGCCATGTTTGATTTTTGAAGAATAACGGTGACTTCTGGGCGATCTGTGTTGAACGGTCTAAAATTAAAAAGTATATTTTTTAGTTTGAGTATGAAATTTTTCACCGGTATTTTGTTCTGAAACTTGGCAGCACTGATTGTCGCGTCGAAATACGTTTAGTTTTTGGTCTACATTCCTATTGATTATGTATATTTGTGAACGAATTATGCGTTTTATTTAAAGTAGTTTTTAATTAAAAGTTATAGTTTACTTATAGATTTAGTACTGGGTTGTTTTTTTTTGTATCCACCGGCTCATAGAGGTTTCCATAATTCTGTTGCTGGATTTCGCTAATGTGATATGCAGTTTAAAAAACTATATTTTCAGTATTAGTAATTCGAATTGTAAGTTGTGATCTCATATTAATACGTATTATTAATTGTTTGGTAAATCGCTTTTGGCCTAATTTTGAACTTAAGGAAATAGAAGAAGCTTACTATTCTCTTGATATACACACGTAGCGACATCTAGTAGCACATTTTGGAAGCTGAAGCTCATTTGTGCAATAAAAAATATAATTGTGTATATTATGTTGAGGTAATTTTGTAGTTGTCTTGGAGTGGGCTCCGTAGCTGCGTAGCAAATATACGATGGCGTACGTTCCCCCAGCAATGACCCGTTGTTTGTCTATGCCCCGGGTGTGTAAGCTTTGCCGTAAGGAGTATTACTAATGAATGTTTTGTGTAATTTTTCTGTAGATTTATAATTTAACGTATTTTTTAGTCAAAAGAGACGTTAACTAGACATAGTCGGGCACTCTAGCGCCCTCCTAGCTTGTGGACGCAGTAGAGCGCGGGCCGCGCGCCACCTTACAGTCATTAACAATATGATCATCTTCACTTAGTGACAAGTATTAGAAAAAAAAATAAAAAATGGTAACACAACACAGCTGTTCTTTCATTTAACCGCTTATTTAGTTCTTTTTGTACCTATTCGTTAGCTAATACATAGATTTGGAGGAGAGTATTTTTTATTGAGAATTGTAGAAAATTAGAGCTTTTGGTATGGGCCCACGTTGGGCGCCAGTTAAAGTTCGACCCCCAAAATATTTGTAGTGGAGATCAGACACTGGATATAGATGCATGACGTCATAAGGAGCAGTTTTTAGCGGGTGGTGTGCATGCCTGTGGTGTCTGCGTCTGCGCAGCGGCGTTGCGGGAACACGAAGATCAAAGACTTTATTTCAACGGTGAGACAATAACCTACTAATGTGTGATCTCATGTCAAAAATTATCTGTTGCCACGGTTTCGATGATCGATTTTTTTTTATATTTTCAATTTTTAATGGATTTTGACAAGAGGTTAGCATTTTTCGGACGTGAGGGCATGGTAATAAAATAGAGATTTAAAATAGTTGGTGGTTCACAAAGTGTTGTCAAAACAAAAATAAAATAGCAGTAATACTGACTTTTGTGCTCATAATAAAATTATTCTCGGATTAAAGTGCACCTACCCGAGACCCGTTATATATTATATTAATCCCTCATAACAATAAAGAGCTTAATGCCGTTTCTGTGAACTGCATAGGTACCCGAAGCTTACAGGCGTCTTGCGCTGCGTATGAAGTATATCACAATCATAACAGTTTAAAACGAAGTCGCCAGTTCCGTTTGTATGCTTCGATATTTGAGGCTGCAAACTGGATGTACATGTTTGGAAGGGAATAGAACTGGTAGTAGAGCGGGGTGCAGGGGGAACAAAAAACTGCTCAAAATTGAGCTGGAAAGTTCGGTTGACGAGATATAGGGACTGCATGTTTTTTGAGACGTGCTATGGAAATTGAGAAGAAACCTTGTGGGAAGATGAGGTTCAAATGCGTGCGGGATTCTAGGGGCGAAAATGAGGTCAAAACAGACGTGGGTTGCTTAGATAGCGAGATATGGAGTACTGGGAATTTTAGGTGTTTTGCTGGATGGGAATTCCCAGGAATTTGTTAAATATATTATTGTAATATTAATGCTCCGAAACGTAGGCCGGAATTTTGAAAATGCAATCGCTAAATATCAAAGCAAGAGTTCTACAGCACAACACTACATCGATTAAGTCACTCGGCTTCCGCTCGATTGGCGCTTGCGGCTCGTACGCCGCCGCTCGTATGTCATTCAGTTCGGGCATAGCTTGGCTGCATGACGCGCCGCGCCGCCCGCCGCTGTAGGTACATGCAAGTCTCAGTCTGAGTCTAAAAGTACGCAACGGATTTTGATGCGGTTTTCACCAATGGATAGTGTATAATTTGTCAAATGGCCGCCACTGGACAACCACCAACTAAAAAATATATCCGTACATATTGTCATTCGCAATATAGTTTAATATTATTATATTTATAGTAAAATATTTATTTTTTAGTACACCTTCGTTACCAGTGTTAGTTAAGCTTAAGATTGTTAAATGGTTTTATCAAATATTAAAGACGGCAATATTCTACTCTTCAGGGAAAACACCGTAGATAAATTTAAAATACCAAAAGGCATCGTAAATTTTGTAAAAATAAATGAAATCTACCTAAATAAATATTAGTTTTCGACCGCTGGTAACACTGATAACGAAGGCCATAAAGTATCTGCCCATCTCCAAGTGCATCCCAGTATTTTCTAGTTGTAGTATTGTTAGACGTGGTACAAACGGTGCTGGGTTTTTCAATAAGTAAACATTGGTAGTATTAGCTGAATGGTCGATACGATTAGAACAGCAATAATTATTATAAGTACTTATTCATTGACAACCTCCATGGGAAGTCGCTTTTTTTATCGATATTTACGTAGTCTAGATTTTTTCGTAGATTAGAAAAGTCATATCAATCGAGAGATATATAAGACACAATTATTATTGTGCCTTATAGTTTTTTGTTTGTTTTACATACTTAGAAAAAGGACCAAACCAACTAGTTTGAATATAATGGAAAAAATATTTTTTGTAAAATTTATTTTCTGTTGAAATTGAGAAAAGAAACGAATTGACTTAACTGTCTATGTAGTGTATTTATTAGATTGAAAATGTAATCGAGCTGTTTAGGTACTCGTGCAATGAATGTAGGTTATCATTTTTACTTAGTACAAAGTAAATTAAGAACTTGCTGACTTAAATCTACGTATGTTGTCTTCCTTTATAAAAAATAGACTGATTTATTAGTGAACTACGTAATTTTCCTTTTGATATCCCGTTTCGCTGGGATGCACTAGATTTTATTAAGATTTTATTTATGTAAAAAGCACTCATTTAGATTTTACTTCAACTTTTTAAACTCCCGTGGTGTCAGAACTGTCAGATAACCATTTTTTTTTCACACCTAAGTGCAAACGATACAGCCTAGTACAAAACGGTCTGAAAAAGTGCTTTTTTGTATTTAGGTATATCAACCTAATAAGAGAAGTGTAGTTTTCTCATTGTAGTAGAAAAAGTGTTCAGTAGAAATAAAACCATGTACAATGATTTTGGAGAGTGCCTACATACTTGTGACAATATCCGTAAATAAATTATTTGAAATTACTCCATTTTAGTTACGACAGTTGATTAGTTGATAAGATTGCCTTTGAATATTGGTAGATAAAGAATCTTATTTCGAAGTCGAGGCAAAAACAATTGAACTGTCAATCAACTTAGTGTTGCCATAGAAAAATATTTAAGTACCCACGAGTACAAAATGATACCTTCTTATGTCGTATTATCTAATGACATTTTGGAAGGTAGTAATGAAGTTACCAACACGAATTGGTATTTTAATGAAATAGGTATCTTTGCAATTTTGAATAGTACAATCTATTTCACGAGCACTTCTGATTCATACTTTAGTTCTTTACTTTTTATGAAATTACAATAAAGTCAGTAAGTATATAGTGTCTGCAGTTTGACTCCTTTCGACATAAGATTCTTCCAACCACATAGATTTATTACTCGCAGGCGATATTATACTGCATTTAGTTTGACTTATGTAGTCTAGTCACAAATAAATTGTTAATTTTTATTTTACACATTGATAGAATTAAGAATTTTGTTTTTTTTTCCTATTTTAAGACTCTGGGAACTTAAAAACTATAGGCTCCACTGCCTGTAATGTTACATCGTTCCACAAAAAAGTTTTTTTTTCAATTTCAAATATTTTAAAGGAGTCTTGAAATGGCAGAACACGGTTGTTTCTACGAAAGTTGTAAATAATCTTACAGTAAGAATTGTTATCAATATAATATTTGTGTGACGTATTTAATTCATGTACTGACGTTCGTGTGTATGATGATTTAGAAACTAGCATTATATCTCTCTCTCGTTTCATTAATCGATTTGAAAGTAGATTTATTACCCTGAAAGTATGACTGACAGACTTACTGAGCTTGCTAGTGTTGAAAAAAATTGGTAGAATTTCTATTTGATCATGGTGATAGCAACATTTAGGTAACTTGGTACAGTGTTACCAATTTAATGAAAAAAAATCCTGAGTATTTATGTATGCAAATTCTGTGGATTGTTCAGCGAGCTCACTAAGTCTGTCAAGTAAATAATTGATATCCAAATTAACAAAGTGCCCCACGAATTTGTATTAACGTAAGCTCATTGTTCTATTTACATTATTAGACCGTAGTGGTTTGCAATCGATACAATGGAATGTATAGATTTTTTACTATATATATCTTACATTTTGAAAGGTATTTATCGGTGAATTGTGATCGTTGATGGTAATAATATGAATAATTATCAATCATTCATAGCGTTACAGAGCCTTCTCGATATACGACACTCGAAATTTGCACAAGTTAGAGCAATATCGTTGCGTTTCTATTGGTCATCAACAGATTTACCTAAAATCGTTAAAGGACTACCATCTACCAAAAAAAGCAAGTATGGCAATTTTATAGAGTTGGCCATAAATAAAAATATTACCCAATTTTTAGGGAGATTAATTCGTTTAAAAATTGAACTTTACAACGATCACAGTGTCACATTTATTCGTAAAAATACTAGTCACTTGTAGTTTTTTAATTGTGAAAAGGAATATTATAATATATGCAATGTACCGAAGAGTTCTGCTTCTAATATATTTATTCTACTTATTTACCTACTATTCCGATATAATGTCGGGCGACTCGACGCAGTTTAAATTGAACAAAATGTTGAATAAACGGTTTACAATCATTTCTGTGTTTTTATACATTTTACAAAGACTGGTCTACATTTTGTTAAGTGCGAGTGCGAGTTCATCCATGCTCTACCTATACATGCAATTGTTAAGTGATTCGTAAAATCAGTTGCACTCGCACTTAACACTTAAATGTAAACTACTCAAGTAATTTCTGGTTATTATCTTCATGGATTTTTGTGGATACCTCAACCGATTTTCACAAGAAGTGTAACTTTTAGGATAAGCAAGTTTCAAAGATTACCGCCCTGCTTATTGCCGAGATCGTAAGTAATTAACACATGGATGATGCTAGCTGATGGAATTGGATTTAGGTTTGAATTAATAATGGTTCTTGATTTTCTATTGCTGCTGACCTTCTGAATATATATTATTATGAATATATGATCTCGCCAGATTCGTAATTTACCGTAGGGTCACATGTCCAACAATGAAACATATCGCCATATTTAAAAAATGCGCCGTTGCCAAAACGTGCAAATCAGTTTGCAAGTAGCTCTTTATGAGCGCCCCCCGCTGACCTAGTCAGGCGCCGCACTTCGTGGCGAAAGCATGTTTGCGGAGCATATTTGCAATTTTCATCGAAAAAAGTAAGTTTTTTTTTTACTTTGATTTTTTCCCTAGTCTAATGTGTACTACAATTGGTTATTTTGTGTATTACGTCTGATTAAGCATATATCTAAGATTCTTGTAGCCTACTTTGATAACCAAAGAGTTCATATTTAGTACTTTTTTTTTGAGGTTTTTTTAGCAAAACCCGAGCACAATCAAAATTGTTTCATTGTGTACTAGGATTGATTCGTTGTACATACCTAGATAAATTTAAGTAGAATTACTTTGATAATTAGTTATCTCTTTAAATATCTTTACATTTAGAAACGTCTACACAGCACGTGTTAAAACGCGCAGTTGGAGTAGGCATTTTCAGACGTCGCGTTCACTCACCGTCGCGGTCACCCGACCATAATACTTATCTCTGGGTAATCCTACTAATATTATAAACGCGAAAGTTTGTGAGTATGTATGTATGGATGGATGGATGTTTGTTACTCTTTCACGTAAAAACTACTGAATGGATTTTAATGAAACTTTACAATAATATAGCTTATACATCAGAATAACACACAGGCTACAAATTATGAAGATATTGTGGGAATTGTTCAAAATATGACGATAAGTGTCAAGTAAGTAGGAAGTGACGATGACAAACCGAGTGCGCGATACTACGTGAACGGCAAAAAATCCAAATTACCACGCGGGCGACCACTAGTCTAACTTATTTGTAACTAGCTGTTGCCCGTAGCTCCACCTACGTGTTATTTTAGATATACATAACATTTTTATTAAAAAATCAAATCGTTTCTGAGATTAGCGTGTTCAAACAATCAGACAAAGAGACATAAGTTCTAAAAACCATTATTTTGGGTTTTATTGTGTTCATATAGCCCCCCTACACCAGTTTATCTATTATATCTTCTATTATATTTTCTATTATACCATAAAAAATCATCTTAAGTTACGAAAAGATGAAATATTAAAAATATCACCTAAAACCTGCGACAAACTTATTATTTGCGGTTGGGACAGTACTCGGGTCTAGGGATCGAACCGCAAAATTAAGTTTGTTTTTTATTGTATATACTTTTCCGGGATAAAAAGTACCCAGGGTAGTGCCCAGGATATTAAAGAATAATTATACCAAGTTTCATCATAATCGAACCGGTAGTTTTTGCGTGATGCCTGAACAGACAGACAGACAAAAATTTTTTTAATGACATATTTGGGTTCGGTATCGGTCTAGTAACTCCCCCTGCCATTTATTTTTTTGATATTTTCAATGTACAGAATTTTCACTTTTACAGATTTATTATAAGTACAGATAATAAACTACTCGCTGCGGTCGCTACCGTGGTACTGTGGTACTGTGGTACTGTGGTACTGCGCTGCAGCATGCAATTGAGCGAAGCGACTATTTCTATTAAGGCGTTTATCAATCTATAAGAAGCAGGTTTTCAAAACAGTTATTGACCAAAAATGTCAATAACTTTTTTCGAGGGTCCTAAATCAAAATTCGGTCTCGAATAAAACCTTCTCCTGAGAATGCTTGATTTTTGAGTGAAAAAATCATGAAAATCGGTTGTTGACATATTTTTGGTCAATAACTTTTTTGAGGGTCCTAAATCAAAATTCGGTTTCGAACAAAACCTGCTCCTGAGAATGCTTGATTTTTGAGTGAAAAAATCATGAAAATCGGTTGGGTAGTTGCATTGATATAGAAAAAACCCAAGATACACAATCAGCGTCTCAAAACCGTCCGCATAAAAAGAGCGCTACGCTATGAATTTAGCGCTCTTTTCAAATATCCAATAATCTTGCGCCACTCGCGACGTTGCACGCACGCTAAAAATGCCGAAGTGTTCCTTGAACAATTGTAAAAATAACACGTCAAAAACGTTGAAAAAGGATGGGATATCGTACTTCCGGTAAGTTAAAGAGTTCATTTATTTGTTTTTATCGTTTATTTGACCAAATATAGCAGGAAATAGGTGTTTTAGATTTTATTGTTTTAAAATTTCAAGAAACGGTCCAAGTATAATACGAAGAGTTTCAATAGAATATTTTTTTATGTATAATAAATAACACATTACAATCTCCTTTTAGTTTAGTCGTATAATAATGTGACCCTGTTCTAATTTTAATGGAGGCGATTTTTTTATTATTGGTTTTATTTATTTATATATTAAGTTTGTGTTTTTATGTTCATTTGTTTAAACTAATATTTATAAATGACTAGCATTGGTCCGCGGT
Source organism: Nudaria mundana (assembly GCA_963556515.1). Classification (NCBI taxonomy): domain Eukaryota; kingdom Metazoa; phylum Arthropoda; class Insecta; order Lepidoptera; family Erebidae; genus Nudaria; species Nudaria mundana. Next base: position 487,900 of record OY748309.1, read on the forward strand.
TTCGTCTGTCATATTGAATGTCACGTTTATCGAGACCTTTTTATGAAAGTAGCGTAATATCAATATTAAATTATGCATGTTATATTATGTATGTTTGTATTAATGTATAATTAGTTATAATATTTAACCGAGTTCAAAAAAAAGAAGGCCTTCTTTCTTAATTAGATTTTTTTTAATGTTTGCCATCAAGTACTTATTTTATGGGCCGAATTGAGTACAAACCTTGTTTTATTTTCCCTTGTATAAATAGTCTCCAGGTACTACTACAAAACTCTTCATCGACCAGTAATAATCTTTGGTTACAACGAATTTGGTTTTGTTTATACGTGTTTTTGATTATTCATTCTAATTCCATTTAATTAACGAAATATGGTTTTAGATTATAGGTATCTTATAAGTAAGTTTATCTAGTAGGTGTTATTACGCGACTATTGAAACGTATGAATTGTTTTCTGTGCATATTTTATTTGTATTCTTATATTTTAGCTTTCCTCGTGACTCAATACGATGTGGAGAATGGACATCAATCGTTCGCCAGCAAAGGCGTGAAGAATTTTTTAAGCCGAACAGGTCAAGCGTCATTTGTTCTGAACACAGCATTATGTAATGTAGCAATTTTAATTCTATTTTGTTTCCTACATAATAAAAAGTCGAGTTGAGTTTATTTTTCTTTTTAATTCCACATCTTATATTCTAAATCATACTAAGAATGAAGTAAACATTTATATTAAGTATATATAATTTTTTAAAATACTAAGTAATGTTAAAGAATAATTAAAATATAAAAACGTGTTCGTCTCCACTCATGCCTTGTCCAACCGGTGAACTATTTTTTTTTCCCTTGTTTATCTGCGATCGGCTGTTCAGCCATAATCAGATCTGTTCTGGGTGGTTCTCGTTTTGAAGATGCCATTCCAATGAATGACACCATACTATGCTTAGATTTTAGTATCTGTGGTCTAAGTCCAGTATTTGCCATATTTTAGGGCGAGTTACATTTTCGTGCCTGTTTAACAGGTCCTTTGCCAGCTAATTTGCGTGGTTCTCCAATCTCTCCATGTACCTCTTACTATTGTCATTGACCTCTTCCTTGACAGTGGGTATTTTCAGGTATTCGTGAATTTCCGTATTCCTTACGAACCAGTGTGCTTTAGATATTGTTCTCAGAGCGATGTTTTGGAATCTCTGTAGGATCTCTATATTGGAGTTACTAGCAGAGCCCGAGAGTTCTATTCCATACAACATAACATAAACCGGTGAACTATGGTCATAAAATTTTATAGCTTTTTGGAGTTTACTCCTTAAGAATCGATTTTCATATATAAGGCGCCCGGTATGAGAAAAATCCGAGGGGTAAAACCTACTAACAAGTAACGAAAATCGTGTCACTTTTTTGGTGCGCACCTCTAGTGCGCAACTTTCTAATTTGTTATGGTTAGATACTCGTACTTATTGTTCACTGCTTTTGTAAATACGACTTTAAATAGTCTTCATAAGGTTGAATTTATAATAAATATTGTTCTAAGTATAATATACATATAACTTTATCTACCTATAAACAATTGGTGACAGTTTTGACTTTGAGTGCTAGTTTTGTTCGACAGTTCGACACTGTGCATCTTGGGATTTTTCTATATCAATGCGTAGTTGTCGAGAAACAATTTCACATCGAGTTGCATTTGAGTCACCTGATAAGGAGCTCCGCTCGCTTCGCTCAACACATCTATTTAATAACATTTAATTGGTTTTTCTTATTAAATTAAGTGAAATTTCAACAATAATTTTACTGTTTCATTGATGAACATACGGTGTTTTATACCATATGACATACCCATGGACACAATGAAACATTTCTCATTAAAAAAAAAAACATCTGGTAGATTTTCTATAACTATTTGAGAAAAACTGAGTACACAGTTCGTTAGTCAATTAAATTCTTGACCTCTGTGTAAAAAATTGTAACTTTATGGTTATAAATAACTGAGTTACGACTCCTACTATTATAAAACCTGGGTAGAACAAGTGGGAAGGAAGAGATTCCCACTAGTTCTACTATTTTACCATCGTAGGACTAAAAGAACAAAAATTCCCATTAGTTCTACCAGAAAAAACTAGTAGAACTATGTAGTGGGAATAAAGTCCCACTAGCTTTTTTGTTACATCAAACATAGTAGAACTATTAAAGAAATTATAAATAGATCACAAAAACTGATGTAATAGGCGGGACTCGAACCCACGGCCTTTCCCTAACAGGGGGAGTGCTCTGACCAACTGAGTTACGATGACCACTACCGACGACATCGAATTTGTGCTTCATATGTTCATTCGAGTCCCGCCGATGACATCAGTTTTTGTGAACTATTTATAATTTCTTTCTTAATATTTTAAGAATAGTTTGAGCAAACTCATTTCTTTAAAATATAAAAATATATAGAGTAGAACTATTGGGAAAAAAAGTTCCCAATAGTTCTACGGTAGAACTGTTCAGTAGAACTAGTGGGAGCGAATCTCTAAAAAATGCTTTATAAAGGTATGTACACTGTGGTTTGGCAAGCAACCCAGACAAGGGGTAACTAGACTTCCCCGTGGTACAACTGGTTGAACATCTCATTTGGCCCACGTGTCTGCTGCGGTCATTTCGGGTTTATCCAACTTGTACCATTGACCCGTACTGGGAGTACAGGAGAAATGGCATTGCCTCTTTTCTCTTGTCCCATGAGACTAGTGATACACTGATATTTTAGAGCCAGTTGTCCCGGTATATGAAATCATGGGACAACTGGGACGTTGCTTTGGGGGGGGATACCTTTCGTTAACATAATATATGTAATCCTAAAATGGTTTGGCACAATGAATTTGGCATACTTTTTTTGGCATAATTATACTTGGTCATAATTGATTTTTAGCAGCATTTGTACCGTGGCATAATTATATTTAGGTCTAATATATTTATGCATACAGTCGCCTAATAGTAAATATTACTATAATTGAAAAGGTATACATTAATGAAATTAATAAAAATAAAAAGGTTACTTTAACCAATATTTTCTAGATTATATAGTGTCAAAGTAGGTTTAGGAGCGGCGGGGGTGGCCCTTGGGCCACCCCTAAGCCGCCTTTTAATTATTTTACATAGTTACTTATTCTGCATAAGATGATTATGACTATATTCATTATAGTTTGATACGGTTATGCCTTTATAAAGCTATGCTTATAAATTTTATGCTTAAATATGATTATGCTAATTTTATTTATGATTTAGACAAATATGCTAAATTTGTTATGGATAAAAACATTATGCATAAATATCATTAGTCTACATTACCATATGCCAAACTATTTTATGGTTATATTTTTATGCAAATGGATAGTGAACCCTTTGGGGGGTGCATACCATATGTCCCATTGATATTGCTTGTCTCATTTATATGGCAGGGGTGGCCACTGGATACAAATAGAGAGTACTTCCGAGTGCATACCTGAGGCGCCCGGCATTGGACGTTTTTATAAGAACGCAGCATCGGGCCGCGGCCTTATAAAAGAGGGGGTGCGGACGTTGAGCGGTGTGAACGGGGTCTTTATTGTTGTGAGACTGGGATGAGTAATGTCGATAAGGTCGAAACTCGTTTCTTGCAGCTACTTTTTCACATCTCTGTCGATGGCTGGTCACTGATGCCATCTAAATAAGACAAGCAACATCAATGATACAAATGGGATACACGCCCCAAAGCAACATCCCAGTTGTCCCATGATTTCATATACCGGGACAACTGGCACTAAAATATCAGTAGTCTCTAGTCCCATGGGACAACTGGGACAAGAAAAAAGAGGCAGTGCCATTTGTCCCGTTCTGGGAGAAATGGGATACACCCTCGACCCGTCTCGTAGGTACCGTATAGCTCTATGAGAAGTCCATCGAATGTTAAAGACCTCCACTGACAATACCATCCAAATGCAGCGGGATTCTTCTATTTGGAATGACGTCCAATTGTGACATTTTAACTGTATTGAAACCGTGCATTGAGTCTAAATGGATATTTTAACTAGACTTAATCCAAACGGCAGTGTTGTTTGTGGTGCCATTAAGAACTAATGAGGCATTTATTACAGTACGTAATATAAAACAAAGTCCTCTGCCGCGTCTGTCTGTCAGTTCGCGATAAACTCAAAAACTACCGCACCGATTTTGATGCTGTTTTCATCAATACTATTTCATGCGAGAAAAGCCGCGGCCGTCCGCTAGTAATAAATAAAATAAGAATATATGTTGCTGAAATACTTATCAATCGATGTTATGGTACCTACCCTGGTAGGTATAGGTACTTCGATGATGACTGATAATACTAGGTATGCAATGCCTGCTACTACTTGCAAATGTTGAGCGGAGCAAATTTTCTTAATTTTTTTTAAGCTCTATTTTCATGATTTCAGAGATATGCACTCCCGGGTATGATGTCGACCAGCATGCCAAATTTGGTCTAGCCGTTTCGGAGGAGTTGGCACACAAACGATTTACACTTGTCGTCTAAGATTGAGCTTCGCTTCGCTCCACTCAATAAAGTATATAACATAGTAGAACTATTATAAACTTAAGACTAACGGGTCTTTTACGCGATTATTGAGATATATACATACCTCTTTATTACCCGACGTTGCGGCCATGTTACAAGAGCCGTGACCCGTTAGTCTTAAGTTTATAATGTGTACAAAACGCGAAAGTTTAAAAAAGTATATAGAACTAGTGGGAAAAAAGTTCCCAGTAGTTCTATGGTAGAACTGTTCAGTAGAACTAGTGGGAACGAATCAGTTCTAGCAGCACAGACTGAGGGTGAGATTTATAAAGCGTACTTGGACTTAGGTCAGCCATTACTTTAGCCGGGTGCCACTGGAAATACGTCCTGCTTGTAACCAGAGACGCCCGGCAACGGACGTTAGAGCGGCCGCGGCACTAGGCCGCGGAACTAAAAAAAAAAAACCCATTACTTTACACTTGAGACAAAATTGACATTTATAATGCAATCTTCGTCTTTGTCTCTGTCTTAGTTTAAGCTAAGCCAAGTCAAAGTACACAAAAACAGTTCACGAAAAACTAAAATAATGTTCTCAAATATTCTTTACCAATTTCTTTATTATTATTATGGAGGTATGTTACAGTTTTTCAGATATAAATGGCAAAATTACACTTATAATCATGAGTTTAGAACTTAGCTCGGGCTAAGCCAAGTCATACTATAAATTCCAAATCAAAGATTATATTTAGCATATGCTTAGCTAAGATTTTGCTAAGTCGAACTTGAGTTAAGTCCAAGCACCTCTATAATTAATCTCACCTTTAGGAATAGTACTTGACGAAAGAAATATTGAACGCCTGCTGATTTAAACTAGCAATTCGAAGCTAGCAGTCACTACGTAATTCTGTGTGTCTAGTATCAGTTTTAACGTTAATTTGCTCGAAATACGTTTTCGTACTCCCCATTCATTTCACACCAGCACAGCACAGCAGCGGTATCGTCGGGGAACTGAGCGAAATGTATAGAGGAATACGAAAACGTATTTCGAGCAAATTAACGTAAGGAACTGGTACTAGACACACAGATGAACACTGCTTCTTCGGGAAGTAAGAGTTGAGTTTGTGAGTAAGAGTTATGAGACTAGGCGTGTAGGCTAGGCATGGTAACAAGACTTTACTATAAATTTATTGATGACACTTAGTTTAATCTGCTACATTTATTGAACATAATCTTCATCCACCGAGCCTTTTCCCAACGCAGTTGGAGTCAGCTTTCCAGTCTAACAGCGATTCGGCTGAACTTCGATATTTTCCGTGAAGCGACTGCCATCTGACCTCCACAACCCATGGGTTATATCGAAGTTCTGTAGTTAGACCGGTCGGATTTTTGATTAAGGGCTCCAACTATCCCTAACGACTGCCATAGATGTTCGTGTGACAACCGGGACCGACGGCTTTATGTGCTCTCCGAGGCACGGAGGGGTCTCAGTGTCTTAAGAAATGGTCACCCATCCTAAGACCGGCCTGACTAGATGTTGCTTAAACTTTGCAATGTGTTAACATTGTCATTATACCACTAGACCACGAGCCCCTTAAATTATTGAACATAATATTGAACAAAAAAATTCAACCGTAAACTAAACAGCAATTTGGGATGTGTATAGTTCTCTTCAATACAAATTAATCAAACTCAAACAAATACGTTACGCTTTTAGAAAAAGTAACTGCTGTAAATCTTTGATGAGCTCCCTCGACTGACTTTCGGCTCCCTCATCAGATCGACTCAAACCTTCATTAAATGGTAGTCCTTTATAATAAATAATGACAAAATTAACAAACACACTATTCGCCCTCACAATTTTTGAAGGTTCCCCTCGATTTCTCCGGGATCCGATCATCAGATCCTTGTTTCCTTATAATTGGTCACCTTGGAAATATCTCCATTCCAACAAAAAAAGTATTAAAATCGGTTCATAAACGACGAAGTTATCCGCAAACAATCATAAAAAAATATACACACACATATCACCCCTATATCCCGAAGGGGTAGGCAGAGGTGCATTACACACCCAAAATTTGCCAGTATTTTTAGTCCCACGTAATAGGAGGCAAGCCTATTGCCGTCACCGGGCACATTTATAATGGGTTATGTCCAAAGAAGCGGAATTAATTTAATAAAAAGTAGCAGCTTATATTGTAATTTTAAAAACTAATTTGAAACCCGTTGCCTTGCGATGAAAAATATATATACGGTCGAATTGAGAAACCTTTTTTTATAAGTCTGTTATAAAACATATAACATTTTCTCTACTTTTACCTTACTTTAGTTTAGAATCGTCCGTAGTCCGTAGTCTCGTGGAAGGCGTTGGCCATGAGTTGGCTTAGCGTTTCGGCGTTAACCCACAGTAGGTAGGTACATACCTACCTACCCACTAAGTGTAACAATGGTCCTGACAGTTGGAATAGTGCATCCGCGTTCGACGTTGGAGTCTCGGGTTCAATTCCCAGTCGGGACAAACTTTGTGTGATACGTTTGTGCCGAAGTCTAGGTGTTTCCAATGTATAATACGTAGGTCACACTATAAGTTTTGCGTAACTTAAAAAAACAACATGTTAAAACCAAAATATTATGTTTATTGCTTTTCAAAATACTCTCCTTTATATTTTAAACATTTTTTCATGCGATCGAACCATTTTTTAAAACAGGAGGACCACAGATCTGAAGGCATGTTTTCTACGTGCTGATTGAACGCTATCACTGCCTCTTCGGAGTCGGTAAAAGTGAAACCTCTCATCAAATCTTAGATTTTGGGGAAAATACAGAAATCACAGGGTGCTAGGTCGGGGCTATGCGCAGGATGGGTGACGAGTTGTTACATTTTCGGAAGCTAAAAATGACTTTGTTTTGTTGGCCGTGTGTTGAAGAAGCGTTGTCATGATGTAGGAGAACGCAGCTTTTGGGTCGTCTTTCGCGAACTTTTTCTAACACCTTGGGTAAACAAATGGTAGAATACCACTTGGCATTAACACTCTTTTGATCTTCAAGTGGAATTGTACAGATGGGACCCGTAGCTGAGAAAAGAAACGCGGTATTTTTTTTACTAACGTTTTTCGCCTGTCTCACTTTTGTTGGCTTGTTCTCATTTTCAAACACCCATTCACAAGATTGCTGTTTTTTTTCGGGTTCAAAACAATAAATCCACGTTTTGGTCTCTTGTAACAATGTCATAAACAGCATTAGAATGTCCGTGGTCGTACTTCAGTAGGTAGCATCTGTGAGCACCATTCCACGCGAGCCCGCTTCTGCTCCGTTGTCAGTTTATGAGGGATCCAACGACAACAAAGTTCCGTCCGAACTTTCAATTCTTCGTGTAAAATTTTCTGGATTTGACTGATACCAATCCACAAATAGTCCTCGCATTGTCTCATAGGTAATCCGCGGGTTTTCTTCAATTAACCGCTTAACAGTAGCCACATTATTTTCGTTGACGGCAGTTGAAGGCCGCCCTTCACGAAATTCGTCATGTAAAGAAACTCGACCTCTCTCAAATTCAGCAAACCATCGCCTCACGGTGCTCAAACAAGGTGCTGCTCTCCCAAAAGCATTTTGAAGACGAGCGGCACAGTCTTGCGGAGAGAGAGCACTTTTAAAATCATAAAAAATCATCGCTCTAAAATCTTTTTACACTTTTTAATACTTTATTACATTTTCATTGCAAACGTAGAACTTTGATGTATAATAAAAAACAATTGATAAATGATTTCCCGCCAATTGTTATTTTTTTTTACTAAGAAGGTTGCAACGTTTAAAAAAATATAACATTTGAAATTCAAATAGTTCCGATTAGCTAGAAGTGCAAAATTTTTAGTGTGCCCCATGTATGTATGTATTTACAAAAAAAAGTATTGATATCAGTTTATCTAGTACTCATATAACAAGCTCTGCTTAGTTTGAGACTAGATGGCGTTGTGGGAATTGTCCTAACATATTTATTATTTATTTACTGCATAATAATAACATACTTAGTAAGTATAAAACAACATAGTTGATCCGTCCGTATGTATGCATAGATCACAAATTGAATAGAGCTCGAATCCAAAATGCAGATATATTAGGGCATATTAACTTGTATGTACCGGACGGGTATTTGGGCAGACGTCGAAGGCCGCAGCTGCTGCGACTGCCAACCGCACGCACTAACCTACTGCAGGGGGCGCCACAACCCGCGCACTCCGAACACTCAACGATGTCGCTCATAGAATAGACTTATTTAGTTGTACCTTGAGTGAATTCACAGTTCAAACTTTGTTTGTTTTGTGTTTAGAACAATAGAAATTGTTTTGTAAGATAGCCTACTTTGTTGCATTAGGGGTTCCCCTGTAATAATAGATGTAGATGTGAAATAAACTACTCGCTGCGGTCGCTACCGTGGTACTGTGGTACTGTGGTACTGCGCTGCAGCATGCAATTGAGCGAAGCGACTATTTCTATTAAGGCATTTATCAATCTATAGGCTACATACGCACTATGCAGTTAGCCGCAATGCGGTCAGCCGTCCGGTGGACCGGAGGATGCGGTTGCGCTTGCGGTAAGCCGGGTGGCGGTTAACCGCAACCGCAACCGGAACGTGCGGTTAAGAAACCGTCGTGGTTTGCGGTTGGATAGACTCATTTCCAAGATGGACGTCGAAGAAGTCGCAGCTATTTACTACATTTACTCGCGTGATATAAAGAAAAAGAGACGCAGAAAAAGGTACTGGGTGCATCCTTATTTGCAAATGCGCGAGCGTCGGTGAACACGTAAACCGTCAATGGCGGGGTACCGCACACTAGCACCATCCGCGTAGTGTGTATAGCAACCCTGCGGCTGGCCGCCAGTGGGGCCGCAGCGATCAGAACGACCGGAGCGGTCGGCCGGCAGCCGCATCGCAGTGTGTATAAAAACTACTTTCTCGTACAAATTTTTGATTCCGGTCAGCCGGACGGCTGGCCGCATTGCGGCTAACCGCTTAGTGCGTAGGTACCCATAAGGAGCAGGTTTTGTTCGAGACCGAATTTTGATTTAGGATCCTCAAAAGCTCCTGCAGGAGACTGTACCTGGGGATCGTGCGGAGATGGGATTTTCATTCCGACCAAACCCCCGAAGAGGCCACATGCGTGGCCCAAGTCCGCCGGGCGCCACTGGAAATATCTTAGTGTCACCAGAGACGCCCGCAGCAATGGACATGGCAGAGGCCACGGACTCGCGGAGTGGAAAAAAAAAAGGTAGGTACCCTCAAAAAGTAATTAACATATTTTTGGTCAATAACTTTTTTTGAGGGTCCTAAATCAAAAATTCGGTCTCGAACAAAACCTGCTCCTGAGAATGCTTGATTTTTGAGTAAAAGAATCATGAAAATCGGTTGTTGACATATTTTGGGTCAATAACTTTTTTTGAGGGTCCTAAATCAAAATTCGGTCTCGAACAAAACCTGCTCCTGAGAATGCTTGATTTTGAGTGAAAAAATCATGAGAATCGGTTGGGTAGTTGTCGAGAAACAATTTCACATCGAGTTGTATTGGAGTCACCTGATAAGCTATACGCTCAAAAAATAAATCTTTAAAACTACGAAACGGATTTTGATGCGGTTCTTACCATTGGATAGAGTGGTTCTCGAGGAAGCCGCAGGCGTCCGCTAGTATTTCATTGTGTTGCATCCTATTCTATGGGAACAACAAGACAACAGGCAATATAATATTTTTGGACATTCTCACACAACGTCATCTAGCCTCTTTAGAGGGGGGGAATTCAGCCTACATAAATATCACGCTGGCCAGACGGTTTGGTAGAGAGTTTTGTGTCGAGTGCACTTTCTCTAAACATACTTTGTATATATTTAAAACTACCTCAGTGGCGCAGTGGTATGAGTATGCGACTGCATTCCCTGAGGTCCCAGGTCCGATTCCGGGAGTTTGGGTGCCTTCAAATGTATGTATTTAGAAATATAGAAGTGTTTATCAGTCGTCTAGATCTCATAGCACAAGCTTATATTAGCTTAATTTGGGCTAGATGACGTTGTGTGAGAATATCCAAAATATTTATTTATTTATATTTCTAAATACATACCTACTTACATAGAAAATACCCAAACTCCGAAACAAACATTTTTGGACCTCAGGGACGGCAGATACATACACTGCGCCGCCGAGGTAGACGCAATTTCTAAATAAGATAGGTTACACAAATATTAGACATAGAAAACATCCAAAACTCCACCACAAACATTTGTGGGTCACACAAATGTTTATTCGACACGACCACGCCACCGAATCAGTCTAAAATGGTGATGTGCTATATGCAACACTGCACACCGCCTCGGGTATATTGGCGAGATGATATATGTCAGTGATCACAAGGAAAGAATCTGTCCGGACCTTAGGTGAAGCTGTCCGGGACTCAGATAGAATAAATAAATAAGATAAAGTACCTACTTAAGCAACTAGGTATACTATAAACAAACTTCCCTTTAAAATTCAAACAAACGCTGACTCCTAAAATAATAATTCGTTCACTTACATGAATTTGTTATTCTTTCTTTTCAATTTGGACTGCGGGTGACATTGTATTTCACGGGTGGCAACACTTTACTTCGGCGGGAAAAAATTGCTCAAGTGTCAACTGTCAACGACAAAACGCGGGAAATCGTGCGGAAATTTGCCTTTATGGTTTTGTCCAGTGTATTGTAAAATATATTACACTAGCTGACGACCGCGGCTCCGCTGGCGTGATATAGTTCTCTTGTTCGTAATTCCCACGGGAACATATTCCCACCGGGATAAAAAGTAACTTATAACACTAGTTACGGTACCTATTCAATAGGTAAGTGCAAACACTTTCATATCTTGCTGGACGCACTCGACGCTATAGATTGTCCAGAGGTAACGGGGAAGCCTTGAGCCGCTAGCCCACCGCCGAACGTTGCTTCCTTGGCCGCATTCTACTGTATTTACCACGGTAAATGTTCTGAATAGCTCTTCGACCTGATCCAACCCCCTCCCGTCCGATCTCGAACAACGCGTGCCGGGCAGAGTCGCCCACATTCGCCAGACGTCGCCACTCGCCACAGCTTACCATCAGGCGGGCGGCGTCAATTGATCGATCTTAAGGGCCCAGGCCGCGCACGGATAAAGTCGATTTTGAGCGACAGCAGCGCTATTGTTGCCCGAATCATCCGACGGGCGGGTGAATGACCCAGAGAGCGCGATTTTGAAAATGTTTTGCGACAAACGTTCCACGTTGAGTTATTGTTATTGAAGTTGAATATTTACAGCATAACAAAAATGTTGAATTATTGGAAATAAACGACTGCCTATTTGTAAAATATTCCAAGAGTAGTTTTCGTTATAAAATGATCCTAATTACTAGATAAATAAATAAGAGTAGTTTGAGACACAATTTTTATGATTTTCTATTTATAATAAACAATCAAGAGCAGGTCCGGACTGACCTTTTTGTATTCTACTTACCTAAAATTCCAACTACGAGTACCTATGTATTTATTTGTAATTTTACTACCAAAGTTTATTCTTATTTCGTAAAATTTTCATTCAATAAAATAATTGCAAATTCAGTAGGAAGTACGGTCGAAATAACATCAAGCCTTTCCTCGCTAGTGTTTATATCTACGCAAGGAAATGTGCCTATTGCGTAAACTCAACTTACGATCACCTCGCAATCTAAAAAATCTTCTAGGGTTGTACAAAACATTGTCAATAAATGAAACACAAGTATAAAAATGGTTCATATAATTAAAAGTAAACAAAATATGAGTCGCCACCTAAAAAGCGTGCTAGGGTTGTACAAAAATTAGTTATAAACAAACATGAAATTTATAAATTATTCATATACTTAATTAAACGAAAGTAAACAATAACAAAATATGAGTTTAAAAGTTTCTAATGTTTTTTTCATTTTAATGACTACTGATCAAATTCTGATTTCTACTAATTTGATGATAAAATCAATTGCTATTGCAAAACCTATCAGAATGAAAATGTTACCAGCTGCCCGATTCACGTAATAAAAACCCTACGGTGTGCGTAGTGACTTAAAAATGTCACTTCGCACACTTTTTAACCGACTTAAAAAAAGAAGAAGATTCTCAATTCGCTGTATTTTTTGAACCGATTTTGATGATTTTTTATTTTTATTTGAAAGCTGGTGATCCCGTGTGGTCACATTTTAATTTCATTAGGATCGGACCTTGGGTTTACACCAGGTAACTCTTCAAAATCGTATAGGAATTGTATAGAAATTGAGCTATTGGAAGATTTATGACAATCCAAGACTAGATAAGTAAGTGCGTTAAAAACAGAAAACCAAAAGGCGATTTCTAAGTTTCTAAGTTAAAACGACTTTTGAACTGGCGTGTTTACGTGAATCGACCGGCTGGGTAGTTAAGTTACCTCAGTCTCTTTCAAAATCATTAGACGTTCTTCTCTTTCAAAACACGTAAAGCTCTTTCTTTCCTCTCTTTCATAGCCTCTATGACATTGGGCGGGTCACGAATAGGCATGCTTCGTGACTGCCGAGGATCAACTAATTCTGGAAGGAGGCAATCGTAATAAAATCTAACTAATTTCATCTCCATTTTCTCCTTCCAAAATTTGTCGTCCTTTTCCATAATATAAACTTTCATAGGTACAGTAGCACCAAACCAGATGCCAAGCATGCAAACGTTTCTTTTAGTTATATGTAGCTGTCCCTGAATTTGGAAATACCAGTAATGATTTTTATTTATGACATAACCCTTGGAAGCCTTGTCCTTAACCCAAAAGGTATGTTTGGCAATTGCTTCATCAAGAGTCATGCCAGCTAAAGAATGTGGGCACTTAATTTCAATTAAACCGTTTGCATAAATGCCATCTGGTGTAGTACCAAGAAATTCATATTGATCGTCGACGAACAAACCGCAACCTTGTATACTAATATTCTCTTGAATTTCTAACTGTCTAATTGCAGTTTCTTCGTTTTCGATACCGTACCGTACAGCAGGCAAACTGGAGATATTACTACCATAAACGATTTTACAAACAAGAGCAGCACAACTTGTGCTCTCTCGTTTTTTACAAACTTCCCCGAACGATGATGAGGTTAGTAATTTTCTCCTTGTACTCATCCACTCAGCACTACTTCTTTGCAAATGGGTCGACCTTTCAAGCTCCTCTCTTTCAGCACAAGACAACTTTAAATCAACTAAAAAAGATGACTTGGCTTTTTCATATAATTCTGGACTCAGATCAGGTTTTTCGCAGTTTGGTCCATAGTGAGCGTCTTTCGATACAGCGCTGTGGCTTTTTTTCAATCTTAATTTAGGTTTAGCAATTAAACGGTTTCTACGATTACTATTTTCCACTTTCGCGATCAAAGGATTAGGACTAGATTTAAATATGACTTCATGAGTTTTACTATGAATCGATCCCGTATTAAAAGACACAACAGCAGCTGCGCATCGGCCCGCATAAGAACAACTACAACAACTAATTTGGCAATTACTCCGTTAAAACTTTCAACTATATTACTTGTGCAATTATGAATTAAACTTCTAGAATGATATGACAGTCTTTTACTTAAAATTTCTACCGCGTCCATTAATCCGCATCCAACAATTGCTGGAAGTAACCCAACAGGTTCTATTCGACGAGTGTCAGGTCTACAAAAATACTACTACAAAAATAATAAAAATAGGCCCCGACTGCTAAATACGCTATATTACAATGGTGTTGTTATTTATTTTTATTACACATTTTCATTTTTTAATCTGTCGGGTTTTAACATTTTTATTGTTTATTTATTTATATTCATAACTGACGAAGACAAATATAAAAGTGCAAAAGAATTCATACAATATTATGTTCGTGATGAACAGAAATTATAAATTTCCTTTACGCTATACGTATTGGTTTTTTATGGCGTCACTTATTCTATGTCACTCGGGCTTAGAAGACAATTCTAATGATACTAAAAACATTAAAATCGGTTCAATAATTTTGAACTTATCGTGCCACAAAGATATATTACTTAGTATACATACATACATACGTACACCAGTCGCGTAAAAGATAATATTTTACAAAAAAAATTCTTGATTTTGGTAAAATACGAGATTTGAACGTGAATTTTCTTTTGAGAAAGTAATTGAGAAGTATGTGTTTGTCTCACAATGAAAATAATAAATATTGCAAAAAAAAACTATAGGTGCTGAGATTTTGTCTTCGCCCATCACTAGCTAGTTTGTTTATTTATGTAACAAGTCTACAAGAATTACGTATTCATTTTCAGTACTGGAAATATTATTCATCAATATCCACTTTTTATTTATTTTGTAATTTTTGTACAACCCTACGCCAAGCACGGCGCGCGCGCGCCCGTGCAATTTCTGATAGGAAACATACCTACTTCCACTTCCACATATTTAGACATGATGAACATGAAAACTAATAATACTGTAACTAATAATAGTGTAAGCAAACTCATTGCTTTGAAATACATAAATATATGAAAACTAATACTATATTATGTAATAAAATTTATTATTATGAAAATTGTTCCTATAGAAATTGACTTTATTACTTATATAGATATTGAAATTACGTAATTATTACCTACTGGACATTGTAATTTTTCTTCTTAGACTGACATACCTAATTGTGTACCTATCTAATTACATGTCAAATCAATATTTACATGCTGTTGTAGGTATATGTCTGAATCAGGCGATCTAAATCATTGTACCTATTTGCTTTGTAATGTACCTACCCTGTTCAAAATGCAAATAGATTATATTATTATTACTACTAAGACATGATAAGCATACACACAAATAAAAGTAATAAAACTAGGATTTTTACTTGACACTAACACAAATCTAGTAAATTTTTTCTAGGTATTTAGGACAAGACGTAGTCAAGTAGGCAGGTAAATAAATAAGTAGGGAGGAACTTACATTTTATTCCGAGATCTTTTGGCTTTCACGTTTTTATAATGCGTACTAAATTTTCTTTTCGCTGGCATGGCACTCAGCAAATTATCCTGCGAAAAGAGACCCTCGATTACCAATTACGTTTATGATACCTATTGCCTTTATCATGTTGAAAAATCTATGTATGTCGTGCAGAGAACTATATACCCCGCCAGTTCATATCTCGAGAAAATAAGGTGGGCAGGGCTTTGATTGTTTCAAGCCTGAATTGATACCTACTTTACAAGGTTCATAAAATGACCTACGCAACAAAGTAAATAATTTTGTATTTCTTACGATTTATATCTAGTTCCATCATGGTTTTCTTTCAGACTTTCATTATATCGGTACTTTCTATTTACTGAAAGTAAATTAGTTATAAAAATATTGTACTTACAGTTTTTCACAAAAAACACAAATTCACAACACGTAATTTTGCTGTAGCATCCGACACGCGTGGAGTCACTTTGAAATTCTATGGCGCACTGGCGATTAGTTGCGACGATCGTTCTATCGGGACGCGTTTGAATTTGCATACATTTTTCTATGGAGAATTTACGTAAAACATATCTAGATTTTAGGACTTTAAAAGGGGAAGTCTTTGTTTGTAAAGGTACAAAAAAAAGTACATGGTTATATTTATTGGCTTTTTCAGTGTTCAAAAAGTGTTTCTTTTTATCAATTTGTGTTGATTTATTGGGTTAAATCTGAAAAATACGAAGGCAGGTTTTCGAATTTTTTCTCAATTTTGTGCGTTTGTTGACGTTTATTATATAACAACTACAGGGTTTTAAGAGTTAAAATTAGCACTAACATCATTTTTGGTCTTTCATTTTAATATATACAAATTATCGTTGTTATTAATCATATGTAAATAGGTTAAATATGAAAAATCGTAACACTCTTTTCGGTGATTTTCACGATCTGGGCCCTTAATATAAAAAAAGATAGATTCACAAATTCCCATCTTTATCTACGAAGGGGGAAACAGAAATGTTAATTACGCTGTATTACATTTCGCCAGTCACTAGCTCGGTCCCACGTAATAGGGAGACAGGAAGAGCGCATTATATTGCCGTTGACCGGGAAGTTGTTGTTGGCTAAAGCCTCGGCAAGTGCATCGCTTACACGAGAAGTGATGGTTAGCCAGAATTCCTTTCCCTGTCCTGTCAGGGTTGCAATCCACGCATTTAGCTGACTCAAGCAATAAATTACATGAAATTACTCACGTAAAGGGCAGGTGTGACCAGACATTAGTTCTTAGTGTCATAATTAATCAAAACAAGATGGCCGCTTGACGGACAGCTCTGACGGATTGTTCGTGGATTATCCGGCTAATGCGAGTAGGTGCCTAGGCTAATGAGATGTTTTACTTAGAAGGTAAAAATTTTGTTGAGTCGTATTATACGATCCGGCTTTAAATGTAAATTCTTGTGTTGACGTTAATTTATTTATTTATACTGAAAAAAACAAACATCGCAAGCTTACAGTTGACACCAAGGCGCTCGCATGTTATGCTATATTACAACAACAACAAAAAACAGAAAAATTAAACAATATTATAACTAAGTATTAAATAATGTCTACCTACTCAAAACAGTCTCAACACAATAATAACAATAGGGAGACTGAGGACACTTGATCCCCGCGTTTACATTTTTGCTCCAAAATGGCGAATTAAAGTAAATTTAAGGACGTTTTGTAACTAACAGTTTCGAAGTTTATCTAGTTGTAAGCTGTATGAGTTAAATATGGATTGAGTTCTATTTCAAATCAAAATTCACCTAAAACTGTAAGCATAGATTTGTATCGAGTGTCCCATACATGTGGGAGACTTGGTTCACCCCCTACGTTAGACATCCACCCGGATCAAGTCTCCCACAGATTGGGGACACTTGTGCCACTAAATAACATCAAGTATGCCATGTGCATGGAAGACTTCGTCTAATAAAGGTTTTTATTTATTGTAGGAATTGTACTATTGTGGAAACAAATCAAAACACACAACATTCACTAAATCAGTTTTATTTAGGAACACTTTGTTCAACAGTCTCATCAATTTTCTTTTCTTATATAAAGTAATAATAACTCTGTAGTACTTCAAAAAACAACTCTCTGAACATCAAACAATATCTTATTTCAAAATTCTTAAATAACTAGTGGTCCCGCGAACTTCGTACCGCCTGAAATTTTACTTATGAACCTTCCCTGAACCTCCACGAAAATTTTAAGACCCAAATTAGCCAAATCGGTCCAGCCGTTCACGTGTGATGTCGTGACCAAGGGAAATAGGGATTCATTTTTATATATAGAGAAGATTAACAGTCATAAAATATATTAAAAACAAATTTTCAGTGTTAGGTTTTTTTTTTAATTTCGCGAGTCCGCGGTCCATTGCTGCGGGTGTTTCTGGTGACACTGGAAGGCATTTCCAGTGGCGCCCGGCGGACTTTGGCCAGCTGTGTGGCCTCCTCGGGGGTTTGGTCGGAATTAAAATCCCGCGTCGTTGGGGTTGGGTTTTATCCCGCGTCGGTGAGTAAATCTGGTTGCTTGCTGTGGGGAAAAGGCCCCGCAGCACGCAACCCTTCTAGCCTGCTTCTGTAAGGACGGCGGGTGGCTATCCCGCTGTCCTCAGGCCCCGATCATGGGGGTCGATGGTCCTGGGCGTAGATGAGTCTGCGGCGCCCTGGCCGCTGACTGCGAAACTCAGCGGGGAGGGTACGCTCCCTCTCCCTCTCGGCCGCCTCTTTCGCGAGCATGACTTGCTCGCAGAAGGACACGGCCGCGTTCCACCTACTCGCGCTGGAGACCATGGCTTGGAGCATGATCTCCAGAGGATATTCACGTACAGACCCACTACGAGGTTCCGGCGCTGACCCACCTCTGCAGCCACTCGTCCATGATCGGTCTCACCGCCGCGATGACGGTAGTTCCCCACTTTGGTTCAGTATTAGGTATTGGATCATGGATCTGGTGTTCGTCCTAAGGATTATGGCGGGTAAATACAGGGCGAAGAACGCGCCAATCCACTACCAATTCTTAGACGTTCTCTGGAACTCCCTTGCCTAACAATGGCGCCCCCCACCGGGTTCGGATAGAAGGGGTAGGCCCGAGAAGTCCTGGCTTGACATCTTGGAAGGTGACATGCGTGCAAATGGTCTCACGTGTGGACGAAGTGGAGAAGGAAGAGCCGGCAAGCGGAAACAGCTCCGAGGTCATCTTGGCCACGGATGCAATCCGGAAAATGCGTCACCATGACGATGATGATGACTTCCACAAGGAACTATACACCATAATAAATCTCTATCTCTGTTCCGGGGACCAAGTCTACCTCAACAGAATGTACCATGTCTCCCAAAATGACAATTTCACAAGAAACTATATAAAAGTAAGTAAACTACTTACGATTAACTTTTCACGATTCGATTATTAGAATATTCATGAAATTTGCAATGATATTATCCATCTAAACAACTAGTTTAATAAAATTAACTCAAAAAAATAAAACAATAAAAAACTCACCAATATTGGTTCCATGTGCTCGTAAATAATATTTTGGCGCCATTTACAAAAGGGACGGATTATTGACATAAGTGTTTTTTCTGTCAATTGGAAGCAATGTTGACTTAGTGTTATCACATTAAAAAATAGTCTAATACGCTTAGTAATTTAAACATCTAGGTGTACCTTGTCTCCCATAGGGATCAAGTGTCCTCAGTTTCCCCTACCTACAGCAATGAGATATCAACATTTGACGCTGTAGTTCACAATATAGGTACCTACCAAGAACAGCCACTACTAACATGTATAATATGATGTCAGGAAATATAATTAAAATGCCAGTAAACTTATTTAAATGAGGATGTCAATTTCGGTAGACTAAAACTAAAAACAAATAATCACACTTCAACTATTCACTACCTATCTACTTATTGTACCTACATTGTCAGGGAAGTCAAATTAAAATTAAAATTAATGTCACACATAAAATTATGATGTCAATTCAGCAAAGATTAAATTTAAAGTAGTATTTCATAGTATCTTTAGTAGGTCAATTCTGCACTAGGTAATATTACTGTCAATATTTATCAATTATTTGATTAATATTTCACATTCTCTGCATTAGCTCATTCAATTAATTCATAACTTTCCAAACCATTTAATTTG
The DNA here is from genome assembly GCA_963556515.1 of Nudaria mundana. Lineage (NCBI taxonomy): Eukaryota > Metazoa > Arthropoda > Insecta > Lepidoptera > Erebidae > Nudaria > Nudaria mundana. Next base: position 507,577 of record OY748309.1, read on the forward strand.
TCCTATCAAAGAAAAGATCTACCTCAGGGTTCGTTCGTACCAGGCCGTTCATTAGCTCCACCGCCCGGGCAGTAGGTCCAGTAGCAGCCTAGATCAGCCGCCAAGATGGTGGCGTTTCCAGGAGTCGATGTTGTCGGCGCCCGGACCCACGTAAATAGTTGTTTGGTACGAAGAAATGCACACACTCGTTGACAGTTTGATTATCTATTTTGTTGTTCAGCAATAGGTAGTAGTGCAATATATGTGCTAAGTTTCGTCTTAATTCCAGCGTATCCAAACCAACCATTCCGGAGACAAACAAGGAGCGATACAAAAGGGATAGTATCCGTATGTGCGCTTGTAGAGGTATCGAGTAAACTTACGCTGTATCCTCTCAGTCATTAGAATATACACATTTTCGTTCGGATTCCAAACAAAAGCATTGTACTCCAATTTACTTCTCACATTGTACAGGAGCTTTAGAGCCGAGATATTAGCAAACCGATATGATGTTCGGATTATAAATCCTAAGGATTTATTTGCAGCCTTGCAGGTCTCTTTAATGTGGTCTAAAAAATTTACTTTTGAATCAAACGTCACTCCGAGATCCCGTATCCTGGTGACACGCTCAAGCTGATCACCAGCCAACACATATGGTACTTCCAAGGGGGTACGTGATCGTGTGAAAGTAATATATTTACATTTCAAGACGTTAAGAGCCAATTTATTAGTCGTACTCCATTCCATGACTGCATCAATATCATGCTGGAGCGCATCGCAGTCACTAATCTCCCTGACAGATCTGAACAACTTAAGGTCATCGGCAAACATTTTATTTTTTATTTTATTTTATTTGGGGAGCTTACGGCTATAGTACACATTAGTTATGAATATTATGCCAACAAATGCCAATTACAAGCTTCCACATGAGGCAATTCAACCCCGTAAGAACAGTAGGCAGATCGTTGACCATTATCAAGAATAAAGTTGGCCCCAACGTGCTACCTTGGCTCACTCCGGACCTAGTGTAGTAATCATGGGATCTGTAGTTTCCTACCTTAATATACTGTTTCCGGTCCCGGAGGTAATCTGCCATAAGAAATAGTAGCTTCCGGTCAAAACCCAGAGAGGAAAGCTTATATAGCTTATAAGCTTAATAAGTGTTATTATACGAGTATAACCTAATCTTAGGTGCCTTTATTTTGTTTTTTAGGGTTCTGTAGTTCAAGTCTCGGAGCCCTACCCTACCTACTTAGATATTTATGTAGGTACAGTTCGCGAGGGATAATAATATCTAATAGTAGACTCGACGATCATTGTCCCGATAGTCGTTTCGGCAAACGGACTAATAGCTAAGAGTTTCGACCAACACCTCAAGAGACTCTCGTTAGATTGTTGGATCAAGAGTCAGATTCAGAAGGCTATCCTCGACACGTGCCGTATTGTTAGGAGGTTTCTCAGTCTGTAGACTCCACCGCCGGTAGTTTGGGTCCTACTCCGCTACTGGTGGGTCACTATTTCTTATATTTTTAAATGTATTTGTGTCTTTTATGAATGTATTTAAAAATGTATAAAACAATAATGTGAGTGCAGTGTACGTGAACGTATATGTGACCTCTTATACACACACATGTGTGGTTCACACACGTACAAAAAGAGTTTTTACTCTACTTTTCGTGGTCACTCACACAAATGAAAAGCTCAGCTTACACCTATCGATCTGTATTATTTTATAAAATAAGAAATACACAACATTATTTCTCTTTCCAAAAAAAACAATCTAGCTATTACAATAAATATTAAAAAGCTGAAGAGTATTTTCTGTTGAACGCGTTAATCTCAGGACCTACTTGGTTTAAATTGAAAAACTACCTATGACATGGGGCACACTAAAAGTTTTGCACTTCTAGGTAATCGGAACTATTTTAATTTCGAATGTTACTTTTTTTTAAACGTTGCAACCTTCTTAGTAATAAAAAAAAACAATTGGAGGGAAATCATTTGTCAATTGTTTTTTATCACACATCAAAGTTCTACATATGCAAGGAAAATGGAATTAAGTCGAAAAGATTTTAGAACGATGATTTTTTATGATTTTAAAAGTTCTCTCTCTCCGCAAGACTGTGCCGCTCGTCTTCAAAATGCTTTTGGGAGAGAAGCACCTTGTTTGAGCACCGTGAGGCGATGGTTTGCTGAATTTGGGAGAGGTCGAGTTTCTTTACATGACGAATTTCGTGAAGGGCGGCCTTCAACTGCCGTCAACGAAAATAATGTGGCTACTGTTAAGCGGTTATTTGAAGAAAACCCGCGGATTACCTATGAGACAATTCGAGGACTATTGGGGATTGGTAGGAGTCAAATACAGAAAATTTTACTCGAAGAATTGAAAGTTCGGAGACTTTGTTGTCGTTGGATCCGTGGGCTCGCGTGGAATGGTGCTCACAGATGCTACTGAAGTACGACCACGGATATTCTAATGCTGTTTATGACATTTTCACAGGAGACGAAACGTGGATTTATTGTTTTGAACCCGAAAAAAAACAGCAATCTTGTGAATGGGTGTTTGAAAATGAGAACAAGCCAACAAAAGTGAGACAGGCGAGAAACGTTGGTAAAAAAATGATCGCGTTTTTTTTTCAGCTAAGGGTCCCATCTGTACAATTCCACTTGAAGATCAAAAGAGTGTTAATGCCGAGTGGTATTCTACCATTTGTTTACCCATGGTGTTAGAAAAAGTTTGCGAAAGACGACCCAAAAGCCGCGTTCTCCTACATCATGACAACGCTTCTTCACACACGGCCAACAAAACAAAGTCAGTTTTAGCTTCCGAAAAAGTACAACACGTCACCCATCCTGCGCATAGCCCTGACCTAGCACCCTGTAATTTCGGTATTTTCCCAAAAATCCAAGATTTGATGAGAGGTTTCACTTTTATCAACTCCGAAGAGGCAGTGATAGCGTTCAATCAGCACGTAGAAAACTAGCCTTCAGATCTGTGGTCCTCCTGTTTTAAAAAATGGTTCGAGCGCATGAAAAAATGGTTAAAATGTAAAGGAGAGTATTTTGAAAAGCAATAAACATAATATTTTGGTTTTAACATGTTGTTTTTTTAAGTTACGCAAAACTTATTGTGTGACCTACGTATTAAGGGCCCAGATCGTGAAAATCACCGAAAAGAGTGTTACGATTTTTCATATTTAACCTATTTACATATGATTAATAACAACGATAATTTGTATATATTAAAATGAAAGACCAAAAATGATGTTAGTGCTAATTTTAACTCTTAAAACCCTGTAGTTGTTATATAATAAACGTCAACAAACGCACAAAATTGAGAAAAAATTCGAAAACCTGCCTTCGTATTTTTCAGATTTAACCCAATTAGACAGTTAGAAATTCAAGAGAATATTAGTATACAAGGTTGCGGTTTGTTCGTCGACGATCAATATGAATTTCTTGGTACTACACCAGATGGCATTTATGCAAACGGTTTAATTGAAATTAAGTGCCCACATTCTTTAGCTGGCATGACTCTTGATGAAGCAATGGCCAAACATACCTTTTGGGTTAAGGACAAGGCTTCCAAGGGTTATGTCATAAATAAAAATCATTACTGGTATTTCCAAATTCAGGGACAGCTACATATAACTAAAAGAAACGTTTGCATGCTTGGCATCTGGTTTGGTGCTACTGTACCTATGAAAGTTTATATTATAGAAAAGGACGACAAATTTTGGAAGGAGAAAATGGAGATGAAATTAGTTAGATTTTATTACGATTGCCTCCTTCCAGAATTAGTTGATCCTCGGCAGTCACGAAGCATGCCTATTCGTGACCCGCCCAATGTCATAGAGGCTATGAAAGAGAGGAAAGAAAGAGCTTTACGTGTTTTGAAAGAGAAGAACGTCTAATGATTTTGAAAGAGACTGAGGTAACTTAACTACCCAGCCGGTCGATTCACGTAAACACGCCAGTTCAAAAGTCGTTTTAACTTAGAAACTTAGAAATCGCCTTTTGGTTTTCTGTTTTTAACGCACTTACTTATCTAGTCTTGGATTGTCATAAATCTTCCAATAGCTCAATTTCTATACAATTCCTATACGATTTTGAAGAGTTACCTGGTGTAAACCCAAGGTCCGATCCTAATGAAATTAAAATGTGACTACACGGGATTACCAGCTTTCAAATAAAAAAAAAATCATCAAAATCGGTTCAAAAAATACACCGAATTGAGAATCTTCTTCTTTTTTTAAGTCGGTTAAAAAGTGTGCGAAGTGACATTTTTAAGTCACTACGCTACGGTTTTTATTACGTGAATCGGGCAGCTGGTAACATTTTCATTCTGATAGGTTTTGCAATAGCAATTGATTTTATCATCAAATTAGTAGAAATCAGAATTTGATCAGTAATCATTAAAATGAAAAAAACATTAGAAACTCTTAAACTCATATTTTGTTATTGTTTACTTTCGTTTAATTAAGTATATGAATAATTTTTAAATTTCATGTTTGTTTATAACAAATTTTTGTACAACCCTAGCACGCTTTTTAGGTGGCGACTCATATTTTGTTTACTTTTAATTATATGAACCATTTTTATACTTGTGTTTCATTTATTGACAATTTTTTGTACAACCCTAGAAGATTTTTTAGATTGCGAGGTGATCGTAAGCAAAAAGTTTTTGAGTTTACGCAATAGGCACATTTCCTTGCGTAGATATAAACACTAGCGAGGAAAGGCGTGATGTTATTTCGACCGTACTTCCTACTGAATTTGCAATTATTTTATTGAATGAAAATTTTACGAAATAAGAATAAACTTTGGTAGTAAAATTACAAATAAATACATAGGTACTCGTAGTTGGAATTTTAGGTAAGTAGAATACAAAAAGGTCAGTCCGGACCTGCTCTTGATTGTTTATTATAAATAGAAAATCATAAAAATTGTGTCTCAAACTACTCTTATTTATTTATCTAGTAATTAGGATCATTTTATAACGAAAACTACTCTTGGAATATTTTACAAATAGGCAGTCGTTTATTTCCAATAATTCAACATTTTTGTTATGCTGTAAATATTCAACTTCAATAACAATAACTCAACGTGGAACGGTCGTCGCAAAACATTTTCAAAATCGCGCTCTCTGGGTCATTCACCCGCCCGTCGGATGATTCGGGCAACAATAGCGCTGCTGTCGCTCAAAATCGACTTTATCCGTGCGCGGTCTGGGCCCTTAACGTATTAAAGTTTTTATTTATCGAGGAACGTTATAGGCTATATAATATCACGCCGCAACCAATTAGAGCGGAGCAGAAACGAAAAATGTTCTTATAGTTTTAATAAATAATGTAGACTTACCTATCATGCTCACAGCCTCACACACATTGTCTAAAGAACTGTGTCTCCCGCTCCCACCCCTCGCCATTGTGTACTCGCTGACTCGCTGGGTGGACCATAAATCATAGACGCGCGACGGACCGGATTATCTCGCGTTTATACCTCATTTATTCCGACCCGCCATTTTCTATTTAGCTTTGTCTATGGTGTACCATGTTATATTTTAGTTTACACTTTTAAAGCTGCTACACACAGTGCCGACGGCAGTGCCGCCTGGTTTATGCCGAGCGGCACTGCCGCCGGCAATACAAGCCGCCGGCTTAGGCCGCGCATAGCCGCTAAGCATCATTCCGGTTGTACAGTCATGTATGTATGAAATGACGCCGGCACCCCGCGCAACCCGCCGGCACAGCCCGGCGGCCATGCCGGCTTCTTTGTGCGGCAAGCGGGCGCCTTTGTAAGCCGCCGGGTTAGCGGCGGCATGGCCGGCGGCACTGCCGCCGGCACTGTGTGTAGCAGCCTTTAGGGAGAAACACAGTTTAAAACGGCTGTTTAAAACAGATTTAGCTGGCTACGAGGTTTTAAACCAACAGTGTTCTGTTCCATAGTCCGAGACGCCCAGGACTGTAATTGGCCGTGCCACAGCGGCAACATTTCATCGCAAGGCAACGGGATTTTTTATTTTTTCAAAATTACAATATATCTGCTACTTTTTATTAAATTGATTCGGCCATTATGGACATAACCCATTATAAATGTGCCCGGTGACGGCAATAGGCTCGCCCCCTATTACGTGGGACTGAAAATACTGGCAAGTTGTGGGTGTGTCATGCGCCTCTGCCTACATCTGCGGGATATAGGCGTGATATGTGTGGGTGTGTTCTGTTCCATAGAACGTCGTACGGGTTTCATGTAATTTAAATAAATAAAATATTTTTGGACATTCTCACACAACGTCATCTAGCCTAAATTAAGCGAATATAAGCTTGTGTTATGGGATCTAGACGACTGATAAACATACTTATATATTTCTAAATACATACATATTATACATAGAAAATACCCAAACTCCGAAACAAACATTTGTGGATCACACAAATTATTTGAATCGACCCGGAATCGCAACTGGGACCTCAGGGGCAGCAGTCTAAACCACTGAGCCACCGAGGCAGTCTAAAACAACCTTTGGTTTAAAACAACCTGTGTAGACGATTATAAATCTCTGTTTTAAACCGTGTAGGTATTATTCCCTTTACAATACAAATCGCAAAAATTGAGCACAAAGGATAGACCTTAGGGAGTCTATAATGTCTTACAGAGTACCTTACCCTAAACGGCTCAATTACAATAATTGTCTTCACTTATTGTACCTACACTAAAAAACTGCAAATTCAGTAGGTACCTATAAAGATTTGTCCCGCAACAGTTGCACAATTGTTCCGTTTCTCAATATTAACATAATAAATATAATATTAATAAAATTAATATAAATAAATTAACCGTTGTCCAACACCATTCAACATGGCGTGATCAAGTGTTGGGCCTAATTTATAATACAATATCAAAACACAAACAATGAATGGAGGAAAATGGAAATAATATCCAGCAAAAACACACATTCTTTAAAAATGTTGCGAATTCCATTTGCGGGCCATTTCCACGCGTGTCACGTGTCGTGTCCAAACCGCCATGTTGGTTATACTTTTTCTAAACAATGCGGCTCGTGACCTGCGTTATTGGACGCCAAACGCTAACCTATGAGAATTTTTAATATATTTTTAATGTCCCCAACTTGAGAATGTTTCCATTCGTCTCAAATTCCGATTAGCAAATAATCCGACTTTAAAGATTAGGAGATGAGATTTTTTAATTGTTTTTTTTATGCCGTCCTATTGTCCATTACTTACCCGGGTACACCCTCATAAGTGAAACCTCAGGGCGCCAGCGGTCTCTAGTCCTTTGCATTTAAGCTATGTTATTACTTTAAGTTTTAATTGAGTAGTTTTTTTATTAGTTAGGGGTTGTTTGTTTAATAACTGAGCTCTTTACTCAGACCTTAGGAACGTCCAAGTGGGGCACCTGTTGAACTAAGTACGATGGTACGAGGTTCTAGCTAATATTACCTATAAAAGTGGTATATAACTGAAAATTAGATTCGCCAATATCCAATATTCGCTTGTCTCCATTATGTTAGACCCGAAATCACTGGTGAAAGAAGGCGTACACACACACACACACACAATTTGCCAGTATTTTTAGTCCCACGTAATAGGGGGCAAGCCTATTGCCGTCACCGGGCACACATATAACACAATTTTGAAAAAAATTGAAACCCGTTGCCTTACGATGAAAGTTGATGAAAGGCAACAAAATCTTACGTGCCAGCCGCTGCGCTGTGGCACAGCCAATTACAGTCCTGGGCGTCTCTGACTATTATTATTACTAGAAGGCCTACACCCCTTCCTTATTAGGTTACAAGCTTATAGTATAGACCGAGCGAGCGAAGAGTCTTCATTTCGAGACTAGACCATTTTGCTTTCGTCCGTCTGTATGTCTTTTGTTTATCTATTAAATTAAATGTAATTATAATGTGCATAATAAGAATTACAATATACATAATTCATCATTCATCATTCACCGAGCCTTTTCCCAACTCAGTTGGGGTCGGCTTTCCAGTCTAACTGCGATTCGGCTGAACTTCGATATTTTCCGTGAAGCGACTGCCATCTGACCTTCACAATATACATAATTATAGGCTAAAAATATTTACATTACAAAATATCGTTTAAAAAATCCTCCGCGTCATTGCCGACTGGGAAAGTTCCCAGAATGCTGGCTGTGTTGCCACGTTGGATGGCGATACTTATTCTTTGGGCCCAAAAATAGCCTTCTGGTCCTGAGAAGCATCGATTAGGCGTTTAGCAATGTCTCTATAAAGGCGGCGAGCACTCGGACCCCATGAACCAGTGTCTCAACCCCAAACGGCTCAAATATGTAATCACCTGCTAGGTTAGCATATTTACGCCGTTTGAGGCCTTCAGCCGATGCAGCAGCAGCGCAATCTTCCACGGTAGCAACGACATACCGTCCGGTCTCTTTCCATCGCTTCGTGCTAAACCATTTGGTTCACGTACGGCCGGAAGACCTGCGGTGGAAAGAGCCCTACGAATTATCTATTATTTATCCAATCTCCACGAATTTTCGCACCAGGTTTTTGATTTAAAACATTTTTTTTATGCGTGATGGTGAGAAAGCCCTAATAATGTCGCGAGGTCTACTGTTCGACCATACAGGCAAGTCTGGGCAACCACTAGTATTATTTTAGTTTAGGGAAAATGGAAACGCGCCCTCATGCCACCACAGATTGCGAAACTCTTCTTGTTTGCCGCGAATTATTACCGGGAGCGCGAGCACATCGTTTGAATAATTATTTTTGTTGGCCACACCTATGTTATACCTATGTTTTTTTTATAACTCGTGGCGGGAAATGTGGTGTATTTTAATTATTGCCATTTTGAGGACAATAAAAGGCATTTGGCTTTTTAATTTTGGTAATTTGTGAGTGTAGCACATTTTTTTGATTTAAACAATGCGATGAGGTAAAATAAAATCATTTTATTTGGGTCTGGAATTTTCACACTGCTACGTTCGCTTTTGATATAACAGAAGGGGAAGGCAGAGATATGTTAGTTATTAACTACTTTTTTTTTAAATCCGCGGTTCACGGCCGCAGCCCCCCCTATGTCCCTTGCTGGGCTAATATACACTCGGAAGTATGTCGCCGACGCTGGTGGAGTATAGCCACCTATGTGGCATCTGTCAGGCGGTTGCATCCCGCGTCATCGTTGAGTAAATTCCTTCTAGCCTGCTTCTGTAAGGACGGCGGGTAGCTAGCGCGTCGTCCTCAGGCCCCGATCATGTAGATAAAAGAAAGAAAGAAAAACATTTATTACTCCACTTAGGTACTTATATAAAATAACAAAAAATAACGAAAATAAAAACAGTTTGGTATATACATAATAACAAAGAATAAAATAAAATGAAATAATAAAAATACATAAATGTGGAGTAAAGATCGATTGTCTTGGGCGTAGATGAGTCTAGATGAGAAGCTTCCTCTCTTTGTCAGCCACCTCCTTCGTGAGCATTACCACGAGCATAGATATGCTCACAGCAGTTACGTTAGTACATAGTTTCTCTATGGCAGCTAATGGCTAATTTTATAAGCAGCACTCCTCTGTTCGCGTAATTTTCGTAAAAAGGGGTGCATAGTTTTCGCTTCACATATGTTAATTAATAGATATCTACATACGTTATAATACTACAGATTACGAAACACAGAAACAGACTACCTATTGAAAATGTTTATATAAATACTTAAATCCCACACGCAACTAAAAACCGGACAGCAACATCATTAGTTTCTTATCAGGGCTCCCTCTAGCGGTGGCGTTAATGAAATCATCCAACATGGCCGCTGTACGCGCGTTTTATCGTACGGATTTCAAACCGTTTAACCTGAGTCTGTGACGAGATCCACTGTGTGAGAAATTAGGATGTGTGTTTGGTAAGGACGGTAGCGGGTAAACTAAAGAAGAGCATACTGCATAGGCATACCCTCATAATTTCGAAGCATTCGTATGTTAGTGATGCGTAGGCCTTGCGTTTAGACGATGTCAGTTCTTTTTGATCCCCAGTCCCCACACTCAATGTTATTGTGGTCTGGCACCACAAACCATGAGCCACATGCTGTCGTGTCCGGGTTGAAATGAAATGATTTGAAATGGTTTATTTATTTGTATAGGTCACTAAATGGCTCTTACAAACGTCAGTAAGTACTTTAAATAAATAATGTCATTGCTTCTATATTTACATGTACTGCCAGATTCGCAAAGCAATAAGTAGAACCGAGAGAAAGAACCTGGCAATAAAACTCTCGGTCACTCTTTTCAAAAAATTGACTTATTTACACATTTTCTTAAGACTAAATGTGGACGAATGTACATTGGTCTCGTGTCAAAATCAAAAAGAGTGTACAATACCACAAAAAAAAATTATAGTCGCCTAAGTACAAAATATGCTACAATTACGGCATTTTAGGAGGCGCCTGCACCATGCTCAAGCCGACACTTTTATCATTAAGGTAATCAACTGTCTTATAATATGCTTTTTGACATAAAGTGGTCTTTATAAAGGTTTTAAATTTATTGTCGGGCATACAAAGGACCGATTCAGACAATTTATTATAACAGCGTATACCTTCCCCCTTGAAAGAATGACTAACCTAGCTAAGCCGATAACATGGAGGGAGTAGTTTATTTTTATTACGTAGATTTCTGTCGGTAACGTCACTTATTTTAGTATAGCTAGATATATTTTTCCTGACATACAGTAGGTTCTAATATATATTGGGAAGCTACAGTTAAAACATTAATATCTTTAAATCGCTCCCTAAGAGAATCTCTTTTACCTAAACAATAAATGGCACGGACTGCCCTCTTTTGTAATATAAAAATTGTTTCTATATATCACGAGGTTTTAGAGAGGGTATACCCTCTCTAAAACCTCGTGACGCGGAGCTGGAAATTGTAAGCGTTGGCGGTAATCATTTGGGTCTCGGTGTCGATCTCGCTGGTTGTCGATCTTGCTGGTTGTCGATCTCGCTGGTTGTTGATCTCGCTGGTTGACGATCTCGCTGGTTGTCGACTGGTGGGATTAGCATTGGGACTCGAATGATTTTTGCCAAAGCTTGCATTTTTTAGCTCCGTGTCACGAGTTTTTAAGGTCCAAATTCACGACGAAACCATTTGGTTTTCGCTCTATCTTTTTTTTTTTTTTTTTTTTAATTTTATTATTTATTATTATCTGTATCCTTTTTACTCTAAGGTGAAGCTATGCACAATATGTATTATCTATGTTTGGAGGCATTACCATCCGGTTGAGGTGCAACCGTCATTTCTGACAAATGATGGTTGCAAAAACCAAATGGTTTTATCGTTAGTGCCGAACTTTAGACAGGGTATAGATTTATATAAAAGGTTTTGACACCGAGGAACAAACGTGTCAAACCAACTGTCTCTGTGGAGTGCGACCCCGCCGGTCGCGCTCTATCTCTATAGGGGGTTTTCTGTGCCAATAACCTTTAATATCAAGCTTTAGGGGTTAGGAACCTATTGTTTTCTGTAACTATGACTATTATTTAGTATGTAATGGTAAGTAAGATGTTAAACTTTTTAAAATATAATAGCATTATTTTCGCAAAATTAAAAGACAATAAAACGTCGACAATTGTTTCACCTCTAAACGAGGCATTATCAAGACTGTCTCAGAGAGCTGTTCTCTCTATTGTCTTTTAATTTTGCGAAAATAATGCTATTATATTTTAAAAAGTTTAACATCTTACTTACCATTACTTTGTCATGGATTTTCGCCAGGTAACGCCTGTTTCCATCCAATATTTATTATTTAGTATTTCAGTTCATGTGGCATTGCGTGTATGGATTCCACCATGAGATGCACCTGATAAGGAACGAGGCTATGGTAAACACAAAAGTGCCCGACTAGTGGCAATAGACTCGCCCACTATTACGTGGGAACTGGCGAACTATTGGCTTTGCAAAGAGAGCAATCGGAATCACAAGCGGAAGCGGAGCGGATTTTAAACAAGCGAGTCTCCCTCGCTTGTTTAAAATCCGCTCCGCTTCTGCTTGTGAATATGTTAACATCCTTCCAGTTATCATGTTCACAGGTCATTTACTCGCACATTTTGTGGCGCGAACACTAATGGAAAATGGCGGGAAGCTAATAAACGCAGCGTTTTGTTTTTAATTATGACGTCATAAAACTGTCAATGACTCGACTTATTTCCGAGTTGAAAAATCATTATTTTTAGGGTTGCGTATCTAATAGCTGAGTAATAACGGGACCCTAAACACTTCATTGTCTGTATGTCTATCGCCCAGGTTGTCTCATGAACCGTGATCTTCTATAATATAAAAATGAATCGCTGAATGTGTTGCTAAGCGCAAATCTCGAGAGCAGCTGAACTGATTTCGCTAATTTTTTTTTGTTGTGATCGTCACTATCGAAAAAAAAATTTAGCGCAACATTATAAAAAAATGTGCGGTACGAAGTTCGTCGAGACAGCTATTAGCTACATAAATTTCGAGGCCATACGTATAATTATATTATTATACTGGATAAAATTATGCATGCGTCTGTCTGGATGTCTGTCTTTATGTATAGGTACTTATTCCGAAACTTGGCACATAGTTTTTATCAATGATATTCTATCATCATCATCCGAGCCTTTTCCCAACACAGTTGGGGTCGGCTTTCCATAGATGCCATAGATGTTTGTATGACAACCGGGACCGAACGGCTTAACGTGCTCTCCGGGGCACGGAAGGTAGGTGTCTTAAGCAATGGTCACCCATCCTAAGACCAGCTTGACTCGATAATACTCACCTTTGCAATGTGTATTATTTTTTGTCTTTGTTTATCAATGATATTCTATCTTTAGTTATAATTGAATGGCAATGATTAAATAGCACATCCGGATGTGCCGGCGCTGCTGCTGCATCGGCTGAAGGCCTTAAACGGCGTAAATATGCTAACCTAGCAGGTGATTACATATTTGAGCCGTTTGGGGTTGAGACACTGGGGTCATGGGGTCCGAGCACTCGCCGCCGCGTATAGAGACATTGCTAAACGCCTAATCGATGCTTCTCAGGACCAGAAGGCTGGCTATTTTCTGGCCCAAAGAATAAGTATTGCCATGCAACGTGCCAACACAGCCAGCATTCTGGGAACCTTCCCAGTCGGCAATGACGCCGAGGATTTTTTAAACGATATTTTGTAATGTTAATATTGTTAGTATTTTTAGTTTATGTATATTGTAATACTTATTGTAAATAAACTATGTTATAATTCTAAAAGATCATCGGCTTTTTACGTTATCTATCACTGGGCACAAGTGTTCCTGTAGTTTTTATATTAGGGGGGAATGGGGGGTGCGTTTAATTTTTACGCATATCGTTGTTTGCTACTTGCTCTTAAACTTAAAAATATGGAAATTTAGTGATCCCTTATAGCATATTAGTTTCTTTCATAAATTGATACATAATAATCATGTCGTAATGTACAAACCTATCCTACATTTTCAGAAATTAATATTAATGACGTTGGACTCCTTCTTCTTCTTCTTCTTTTAAAAACGTGGCTCCATCGATATTGATCGTTGATTCGCCAATGTCAAGGTAATGCTTGACTAGTTATTCCTAACTAGCTCCAGGTGCAGGACAAGAAACGTTGTTCGGTATGTGAGTATCTGGGAACCCGATTTTTGCGGAGCGCCAGAGGTAACCTAAAAAGCCACCAGCCATGCGCTCAGCAAAAATCGAACTCCCGTTGGACTCCTTAACAAACTACTAAACGACACCTTTGACAATTTGTCAATTTTGACATTGACATCACAAACCAATTTCACTAACTCTAACTTAACCTAACCATAACCTAAAAATCTTGTAAATAAACATTATACAACATTAAATATAACACAAAATGCGTTATTTATCACGTCTATTTCAACCAGTTATTACAATTCCTAAAAATGCTACGCTCAAAAACACTGAAATAACTTGTAAAAGTCAAAAAGTAAGTAAAGTCCGGTGTCTACATTGTTGTGCATTTATTGTTGCCAAAAACATTTCCTTGTCGAATTTTGAGGACTCCGTTATGACTCGTAGCTTAATGATGAGATTACCTACTTCGACAACTTGTAAGTTTTCTATTTTGAACCGATTTCCAAAAAAATAGGAGGTTCTCAATTGGACTGTTTTTTTTATGTTTGTTCCTCATATCTCTGTAGTGGGTGAACCGTTTTTTTTTAAATGAACTTCCAAAGTGGTCACATTTCAATTTGGTCCCATTCCGACAACTGTTTAGTCCCATTTCGGTAGTTTGAAATTAGTTACTGTGTCAATTTTTGATGTGTATTTTTATTTAAAGTGTGAGAATATAAAATCTGGTTTTGTACAGACCATCAACTTAACAAAATTTTGGAGTCAATTTTATAAGCAGATATTTGTATCTGTTATTGAGTATTCAAAAATTGGTAATTTAAACCTCAATAATAATTGTCTCCTTCCAGCTTCTCCTAGAATGTGGTTTAATACGTCCTACAGGCTCCGGTCTGTTCTCCATACTGCCTATAGCTCACAGATCCATAGATAAACTAGAACAGCGGATTAGACAATGTTTAGAAGACGTCGGAGCTCAGAGAATGTCACTACCATGTCTAACTGCGGCCTCACTTTGGGAAAAGACGGGTAGATTGCAAAGTATTGGAGCTGAGTTGATGAAGATGAAAGATAGACATGGCAAGGAGTATGTACTGGCACCTGTTAGTATTATTCAATTATTTCAAAAGTTGACACATAAAGGCGTCGATTATGACAGCAGTACTATATAAATATTAAAAAGTTATTTTATGATACAGATTTTGTATGATATTAACTTTTTAAATCATTATAACACAGATAGAATCATTATGATAAAATTTTACGTGCAACAACAGACTAAAGTCTTTTGTCCACACCGCCTTGTTGAGGTTTGCCGCCATATTATTGATAACTTTGTGTTTGTCAAAATGCCTAAACATTCTAGATAAATTATTAATGTATGAAACTGCCCATACCTAGTTATTAGAACACTCGTAGGATACTATTAAGAAACTTGCCGAGCCTCATTTCTTTAAAATCTTCTTTAAGTACTCTTAACTTGGGGAGTCACACACACACATATATCACGCCTATATCTCCGAAGGGGTATGCACAGGTGCATTACACGCCCATAATTTGCCAGTATTTTTAGTCCGAGAACTTTGCGGTGAACTTTGCTGTGTCAGAAGATGTAGTGAGTAAGATAGAAAAAGGGATGCTTAGATTAATCGGGCACGTAGAAAGGATGGATGACAACAGATACATAAGGCAGATACATAAATCGGAGATGTTATGACCAAAGGCCAGGTCAGGATTATCCAGAACCGGAGAGCGTGCATTAAGATAGTTATGAAAGTGGAAGAAGCGGAAGAAGTATGCCAGGATCGTAGCAAGTGGAATTCCGTACCCCCTATGGGAAAGAGGCGTGACCATATGTATGTATGTATGTATGTTTTAGTCCCACATAATAGGGAACATGCCTATTGCCATCACCAGGCACATTTATAACGGGTTCTGTCTAAATGGCCGAGAGAATTTAATAAAAAGTAGCAGCTATATTGTAATTTTGAAATAATTTGAAACCCGTTGCCTTGGGGAGTAATGGGGAGTAAGCTGGTGAATGCGTGACGAGAGCGTTACGTAAATTGTGTGATAGTTATCCAATCAGAGACACAGACTTGAGTGTGTGTATGTATTTACCATTTACACGAGACCAATGTACATTCGTCCACATTTTAGTCTTAAGAAATTGTGTAAATGAGTAATCGAATCTGGCAGTACATGTAAATATAGAAGCAATGACATTTTTTATTTTAAGTACTTACTGACGTTTGTAAGAGCCATTTAGTGACCTATTTCATTTCATACATATATATATTTCAGACACATGAGGAAGCGTTGGCTGATTTATTGGCTGATATTGGTCCCATATCATATAAACAGCTGCCATTTCTACTATACCAGGTATACTAAACAGCCGAATTTACATACTAATATTTTATAATCTAGGGAAGTTATATACAAAAACCTTCCTACAGAACCACTCTATCCATTGATGAGAACAGCATGAAAATCGGTGTAGTAGGTTTTGTTTTTATCGCGAACAGACAGACGTGGTGGAGTACTTTGTTTTATAGTATTTAGTGATTACTTCGTTCGGTGGCGTGTCCGGTAGTGACTTTCGACTGAAACGGCTGGACTGATTTTAGCGGAACCTTCCCTATCAGATAGTTAGTTATAGAGGGTAATTTACTACCGTAGTCTTTTTCCCGGTAATGTGTTCCCGTGATTTTTTCATATCTCATTATTTTCCAACTGGGAGAAAATTTTTGTTGTAATTGAATTAAACGGTTAAACGGGAACATAGGGTTCCCGTAGTACTGAGACTTCGCTGTTCGTCCGTCTGTCTTGAGTTGTATCTCATGAACCGTGATAGTTAGAAAGTTCAAATTTTCGCAGATGATGTATTTCTGTTGCCTCTATAACAACAAATATTAAAAAACAGAATATAATAAATATTTAAGGGGGCTCCCATACAACAAACGTGTTTTTATGCCGTTATGGTACGGAACCCAATTGAACTCGACTTCGACTCGCACTCGGCTGGGTTTTTTATTATTTAAAAACTTTTCTAACCAACTTCTAAAAAGGAGGTTCTAAATTTGAGTGTATATTTTTTCTTTAAAGTTTGTTACCTCTGTTCTAATTGATAACTTTTGCGTCCCAAGTGATCCCACTCCGGTAATTTGAAGATTTTTAGAGTTTTCGAAACGAAAATCTCTTATACAACAGTAATGTCCGTCCGTGAACAACTTTCTACTCGAGAACGGTAAGAGCTAGAGACTCAGTGTAAACGCCAACCATGGGATCATGGGGATGGGGCATAGCAATCCCCCAAAATGAACTTGACTTTTGAACTCTGATCTCAAGGTCAAGGTCAAAACGAGGTCAAATCGAGAACGGTAATAGTTAGACTCAAGACCAGCTGCAATCAACTCAGTATGGTCAAAGTCCTCTAAAATGAACTTGACCTTTGACCTCTGATCTCAAGGTCAAGGTCAAAACGAGGTCAAATCGAGAACGGTAATAGAGACTCAAGACCAGCTGCAATCAACTCAGCATGGTCAAAGACCTCTAAAATGATGTTGAACTTCATGTCATGTGACATTTTTTAGATTTTATAACCTTTCGAAAACTATAAAATATATGGCAAATTTTTAACTTGTTTTTTATTTAAACCTTTTTTTAAATATTTCCACAGATAACTAACAAATACAGAGACGAACACCGTCCCAAGCATGGTTTACTGAGGTCCAGGGAATTCCTTATGATGGACGCTTATGGGCTCCATGACAGTATTGATGGGGCCAAACAAGTATATAAACATGTCACGGAGGCTTATCAACGATTGTTTGTGGAACTACAGCTGCCGGTGCAGAGAGGTGGGTTTAGTCCCAGAATATGGGACCAAGTTTTTTTTAATAACCTCCTTGACGTGTCCTTGTATCATGAGCTTTCTGATACAGAGAGGTGGGTCTAGCTAGTTCCAGATGCATTGGGACCAATTTTTTTTTAATTACTTTTTAACGCCTCTTTGTTACATGAACTATCTAAAATCTACAGTGGGCTGGGTCTAGTCCCAGAGTCTGTACACATGGGACCAAACACAGTATTGATGAGGCCCAAGAAGTATATGAACATGTAATGGATGCTTATGAACGATTGTTGATTGAGGTGGGTCTAGTCCCAGAGCATAGGACCAAGATTTTCCTTCTCCATTCCATTGAACTTCCTTCCTGACGGGGCGTCCCCCGACCGCATCATTTTTTTTTATTTATTAATTAAATTTATATAATTGTATGTTATTCCAGTATCAGCCCCGTCAGGTGCCATGGGGGGGGCTCTGTCCCACGAGTGGCAGCTCCCGGCGGACTCGGGCGAGGACCGGGTCTCGTACTGTGGGGGGTGTCGCCGCGCGGCCCTGGCTGGGGAGGTGGGGGGCAGGTGCGGGGCGTGCGGGGGGGAGGTGCTAGACACGACCAGTATCGAGGTGATTATTGTATCCTATATTCCTGCGTTATGCAACATTTTCATACACTTGTAAGAAAAAGAGAAATTTTGAGAAACACAATCTTGAAGAAATTTTTGGCAAAAGACAACAATGCGGTATGGTCGAAGGGCTTTAACCTATTATTGCTAGTAGAATTTTATCATAATGTACTATGTAGTCAGGTCAATTTAGGCCAAAAAATGAGAGTGAAGGTGCATAAAGTCCCAGCAAGCTGAAAATCAGTAAAATTGTTCTGAACATAATTATAAATAAAATTTAAAAGTTCCCCATCATTCCTATGTATGGAAAAATTTTTATTCGAGGTCAAAGGTCAAAAAAATTAGTTTTTCGCAATTTTCAGCAAAACGGTAAGTATTATCATAAAAGTACCCTAAACAAAAATTGTAGATCTTAAAATTATCTATAAAAATGTATCAATACTTTTTTCCTATGAGCCACCGTTTCTGAGATATCTATATATACAAATGGGAAATGTAGGCGGAAGCCATGATTTCTGCCAAGGGTTTGGCCTATATCTTTGGACCCCTTAGGGCTAGGTCAAATTTTCTATTTTTGGCTTGTTCCAGATCGAGGGCTATCCATAGAGGGGTCAACCATCATTGTAGCATAAGCAGTTCTGGAGAGCTAAGGGGGGGGACAAAAATTACATTTCCCATTTGTATATATACTATATAGATATCTCAGAAACGGTGGCTCGTAGGAAAAAAGTATTGATACATTTTTATAGATAATTTTAAGATCTACAATTTTTGTTTAGGGTACTTTTATGATAATACTTACCGTTTTGCTGAAAATTGCGAAAAACTATTTTTTTTGACCTTTGACCTCGAATAAAAAAATTTCCATACACGGGAATGATGGGGAACTTTGAAATTTTATTTATAATGATGTTCTGAACAATTTTACTGATTTTCAGCTTGTTGGGACTTTATGCACCTTCGAATGTCTACATTGACCGGACTATATGATTCTGTCGACTGTGTTTAAAAAGTAACTTTATGATACAGATTTGCAGAAAACTTTATATAAAATCAAATTAATTAATTAATTAATTAATTACGTCAACTTTTGAAATCACAATTAATAATTTTCGACATAAGACTAGTTAAAATAATTTTAACCGACTACAATTTGGGACCAAATTGAAATGTGTGCATTGAACAACAAACATGTTTTTTTTTCCCGTTTTGGTACGGATTCCCGGTCGGGCTAAACTTTGTGTGAAGACAGATACGTTTGTACCGAAGTCTGGATGTTTCCTATGTATAATATGTATGTATTTACAAAACAAAATGTATTTAAGTATTTATATCAGTTTATCTAGTACTCATATCACAAGCTCTGCTTAGTTTGAGACTAGATGGCGTTGTGTGAAATCAATTCAAAATCAAATCGTTTATTTGCTAGAGAAACATGGATCGTCATGGAAACATATATATTTATAATCTATACATAGAAATGGGGAATGTCCCCCTTAGCTCTCGAGAACTGATTATGCTACAATGATGGTTGACTCCTCTATGGATAGCACTCGATATAGAGGCAAGCCAAAAAATCGAAAATTTGACCTAGCCCTAAGGGGTCCAAAATTACAGGCCAAAACCTATGGCGTGGTGCGGCGCAAAGCACCGCGCTAGTAATTATTATATTGTTGGACATTCTCACACAACGTCACCTAGCCCAAACTAAGCTATAAGCTTGTGCTATGGGATCTAGACGACTGATAAACATACTTATATATTTCTAAATACATACATAATATACATAGAAAACATCCAAACTCCGAAACAAACATGTAATATGTATTGTATAATTCTTTATAATCTATGGTCAGCTGACTAATCACCCGGCGTCCACAACACTGTGTGGCGCCACTGTGTCATTCTACGTCCGCCATTTTCGAGACGTTCAAACTATTTTTCTCCACAAAATAATCAATATAAAATCCAATAATAATTCAAAGTGAAGTGTGTTTGTGTAATAACAGCATCTCAGCACCGGGACCGGGTTTTCACCAGGATTCAAAGACACGGGTGAGTCAATCTTGCTGACCATCATTTGCAATTAACTGGGCTATCGTCATACATGTATGTATGTAATATTCCCATCTCACAAACTGCAATGTATCAGGTGGGTCACACGTTCCTACTGGGCACCCACTACAGCGGGACTCTAGAGGCCCACTACACTCCCGCCGCGGGACCCTCGGAGCCTCTCATCATGTCGTGCTATGGGATTGGGGTCACTAGGTATGTTTCACATTCAAAAAAACACAAGCTTTTAGACCTTACGCCCAGGACCTTAATGGCTGTGCCACAGCCGTAAGATTTTGTTGCCTTTCATCAACATTGAATTTTTTTCTAAATTACAATATTGCTGCTACATTTTATTAAATTAATTCGGTCATTTTGGACATAATCCATTATATGTGTGCCCGATGACGGCAATGAGAAGTGGTTGTTGGAAGTGTATTGAAACGCTTGTAGTAACAGTATGTGAATGAATGATTTTACTATCGAAATGTATTTGCATTTATATGATACAAGTGTAATATCCCCGATCTAACCTAACCTATACATTTGTAGTACTTATAATTTATTGCTTATACCTGATTGGCTAGTTCAATTATAAGGCGGTGTTATAGTCCTACGGCGCGCGCGCACTGGCAACTGCTAGAAGATTGACGAAGGGTCTAGAACCGCCTTCTCGTATGTTATAGACGTTTCGTATATATATGACGTCAGAGGTGTGTTAATAAGTTAAGTGGGACTAAAAATAGAGAGGTGAGGGTGGAGCCTTTGGAGTCGCATCACAACGTGAACTTCAAGTCGTTCGTGGTGCGTGTGCCGTCGATGGCTCTGGAAACCTTCACCAAAGACGACTTGTGGCCGAGGGGTGTGGTGTTCCGGCGGTTCCGGGGCAGGCCGAGAGACAACGCCGAACAAAAGGCACAAAGGAACGTGTCGACATAAAATTAAGTTTTATGTATAGATATGTATTTTAGGTTTAGGTATTTATTATAATGGGCCTTGATGCCTAATCAATATTTATATTATTATGTATTCTTAGTTTTAAGGTATATATCTATGGGCCGTAGATTGGTTTATAAGATCTGTAACTAGTCTAAGTTGCCTGAAATAAAAATTTAAATAAAAAAAAATTAAAAATTAAAATACTGGCGAATTGTGGTTGTGTAATGCACCTCTGCCTACCCCTTCGGGGATATAGGCGTGATACCACACTTCCCGGTTGTCGATTGAGCTGAAACCTTAACCGCGTGTGTAAGTTGTATGACAATGCAATATTGTGATGATAAAGTTTGATTTAATAAAATATGCTTTTTTTATATTAAAGGCTGCTTTTTTTATGAACTTTTTTTTTCTTGTCGGTCGGTACATATCGAAAGGGTTTCTGAATGATCAGCTGATGGGGGTGTATTCAGGTTGATATAACCCTTATGTGTCCTTTATAAGTAATATCACTGTTCAAACATTTAAAATATCTGTGTTAAAATAATTAATTCAAATTGTCGGAATGAGAAGAAATAATAGTCGAAATGGGACCAAATTGAAATGAGACTACTCGGGATGTAGTAGCTTTTAATTAAAAAACCGGGCATGTGTGTGTTGTGCACGCATAATATAGGGTTCCGTAGTTACCCATATGCTCTCTGTAGCTAGTTTTCCTTCAGAGTTCATCATATGGACTACCACCATGATATTTTTCAGATTCTTCTAAGGTCCCAGGTTCTATTCCGGGTCGAATCAAATATTTGTGTGATCCACAAATGTTTGTTTCGGAGTTTGCGTGTTTTCTATATATGTTATGTATGTTTATCAGTTGTCTAGATCCCATAGCACAAGCTTATAGCTTAGTTTCGGCTAGATGACGTTGTGTGAGAATGTTCAACAATATTTTTTTTTTTTTTTAATTTATTCCCAGATTGCTGGCGGCGAGTCTTGAGGCGTTGTCAAGTGACACATGTCTTCGTTGGCCAAAAGCCATCGCTCCATACACTGTGTGTATCATTGGACCCAAGGTATGTATACACACACACAAACTCACAAGTTTGTGAGTATGTAAGTATGTATGGGTGTATGGATGTTTGTTACTCTTTCACGTAAAAACTACTGAATGGATTTTAATGAAACTTTACAATAATATAGCTTATACATCAGAATAACACATAGGCTACAATTTATAAAGATAAAGTTAATACTATCAGGCGTTACTTTTCGGAAGTCCATAGTTAAATAAAATAAATCTAACTACTTTGCAATATTCCGCCACATGCAAATTACCCAACTCTCGTATTTATTCATGCACAAGTCCGCCCTCCAAACCCACTTAGGCCGAAAGAATAGAGAAATAATTTTGAAAATAGAATAAATATGAGAGTTGTGTTATCGTGCAAAAAATAATAAAAAACCTCGACACGTGTTTCGCCCCCAACCAGGACATCATCAGGAGATGTCGATGGCTCGGCGCCGTGCCATCAACATCTCCTGATTACTGACTGAATTATTTCTCTATTCTTTCTGCCTAAGTGGGTTTGGAGGGCGGACTTGTGCATGAATAAATACGAGAGTTGGGTAATTTGCATGTGGTGGAATATTGCAAAGTAGTTAGATTTATTTTATTTAATTATAAAGATATTGTGTGAAATGTTCAAAATATGACGCGACGCGACGGGAACGGGAAAAAATCCAAATTACCGCGCGGACGAAGTCGCGAGCGACCACTAGTGAATTTAATAAAAAGTAACAGCTATATTGTAATTGTGAAAATAATTAGAAACCTGTTGCCTTGCGATGTAATGTTGATGAAAGACAACTGCATCTTACGTGCCAGCCGCTGGGGGACAGACAATTAAAGTCCTGGACGTCTCGGACTCAGGTTTCATGTTTAATACGTCACAATAACTCTCGACTGGGGAAAAACACCTTTTTTTAAATAAAAGCTTCCCGAGTTGTCTCATTTTAATATAATCCCATTTCGACTATTATTTGTTCTCATTCAAACAATTTGAAGACAGTTTTTAAAATATAAAGAAAGTTAAAATGAATACATTTTAACTGCCTCAGTGGCGCAGTGGTGTGAGTATGCGACTGCCGTCTCTGAGGTATCAGGTTCGATTCCGGGTCGAATCAAATTATATGTGTGATCCACAAATGTTTTTGTTTCGAAGTTTGGGTGTTTTCTATGTATAATAGCCGTTTGGAGTTGAGACACTGGGGTCATGGGGTCCGAGTGCTCGTATAGAGACATTACTAAACGCTTAATCGATGCTTCTCAGGACCAGAAGGCTGGCTATTTTCTGGCCCAAAGAATAAGTATCTCCATCCAACGTGACAACACAGCCAGCATTCTGGGAACCTTCCCAGTCGGTAATGACAAGGAGAATTTTTTAAACGATATTTTGTAATGTAAATATTTTTAGTCTATAATTATGTATGTATTTAGAAATATATAAGTATGTTTATCAGTTGTCTAGATCTCATAGCACAAGCTTATAGCTTAGTTTGGGCTAGATGACGTTGTGTGAGAATGTCCAACAATATTTATTTTTTAACAGGAGGGTTCAAAAGAATGGCAAAACTCCGGGCGGGAGACAACATGTCGCTTATACGATATACTCGCCACAGAGACGCAGTACCAAAGTGATATTGTGATAGATGATAGACATCACTTGACTATTGGGAAGAGACTCGTCATGGCGGATAGGTGAGATTGTTTGGTAAACTAGAACTCTTCAACTGCTGAACAAATTCGGAAGAAATTTACGATAAAACCGTGCGTCCCGTCTACGCCCTCTATTGTGACTTTTTAAGGTGAATTTGTCTTTGTGAAGTTACTTTGTAAGGTGAATTTGACTTTGTAAAGTTACTTTGTAAGGTGACTTTGACTTTTTAAAGTTACTTCGTAAGGTGAATTTTACTGTAAAGTTACTTTGTAAGGTGACTTTGTCTGTAAGGTGACTTTGACTTTTTAAAGTTACTTTGTAAGGTGAATTTGACTTTGTAAAGTTACTTTGTAAGGTTAATTTGACTGTAAAGTGACTTTGACTTTCTAAATTAACTTTGTAAGGTGACTTTGACTTTGAATGGCAAAAGCCGGGTGGGATTCAACATGTCGCTTATACGATACACTTGCCAAAGAGACACAGTACTGACTTGACTATTAGGAAGAGACTGGTAATGGCTGATAGGTGAGATTCTGTTTGTTAATCTAGAACTCCTCAAATGCTGAACAAAAAAAAAATGTAAATATTTCATGCAAATGTATGTAAATTGAAAAACGCGACGGACGGACAGACAGACAGACAGACAGACAAATTGTCGTATTAAATATATAGATTATTATCATTTAAAAAAATGTTTTTTAACTTGCAACTGGGTTTTGAATTATTGTTTATTGAAAGCTACTGTTTTCCGATTGGTCCCATTTCAATTTGGTCCCATACCGACAATTATTTGACCCCATTCCGGTAATTTGTTTGGTTCTTGTGTCAATGTTTGAAATGTTTTTTTTTTTCAGAATGGGTTACCCCTACGTAATAGTTTGTGGTAAGTCATCATTGGAGTCTCCAGCGAAGTATGAGATACACTGCTGCCTACCCTCTCCAACTGCGGCTAGTCCACAATTGATGACAATTGGAGATCTTATAGATTATATTAAGAATGATAGACAAGTTGTAACACAAATAAAGACTGTTTAGTTTTAAGAAATAAATATTTGTGTTTTATTTTAATTAGTTTTATGATCCCCGATTCCCATGGGAATATTCCCGGGATATAAAATTAGCTATCTTCCAGTGAAATTACCGTTAAAATCGGTTCAGCCATTTCAGAGATAAGCCGGAACAAATCGATATAAAATTGTCGAATTGATAAACTCCTTTTCTGAAGGAGGCAATCAAACGGCGAAAACAGGTACGGTTCAGCCTGTACAGGTTCATGCAGGTTATCTTGAACGCTTGCCTAACAAAACAGGTTAATACAGGCCGGTACATTTCGTGAGGCGTAAGCTGAGCTTTGCATGTGTGTGAGTGCAGTGTACGTGAAAGTATATTACTAGTTCGGTGTCTTGCTTGTGCTTCGCGCCGCACCACGCCATAGGTTTTGGCCTAGAACTTTGGACCCCTTAGGGCTAGGTCAAATTTTCGATTTTTTGGCTTGCCTCCAGATCGAGGGCTATCCATAGAGGGGTCAACCATCATTGTAGCATAAGCAATTCTCGAAAGCTAAGGGGGACATTCCCCATTTATATATAGTAATATTACGTTATCCGTTATAACTAGTCCTATTGTTTTATGGCAAGAGGGGCTCGTGGCCTAGTGGTAACCGACAATATTAATACATTGCAAAGGATAAGCAACATCGACTCCGGCCGGTCTTAGGATGAGTGACCATTTCTTAAGACACTGAGACCCCTCCGTGCCTCGGAGAGCACGTTAAGCCGTCGGTCCCGGTTGTCATACTAAAATCTATGGCAGTCGTTAGGGGTAGTTGGAGCCCTAAATCAAAAATCCGACCGGTCTAACTACAGAACTTCGATATCGCCCATGGGTTGTGGAGGTCAGATGGCAGTCGCTTCACGGAAAATATTGAAGTTCAGCCGAATCGCAGTTAGACTGGAAAGCCGACCCCAACTGAGTTGGGAAAAGGCTCGGTGAATGATGATTGTTTTATGGCAAGCATCATTGATCAGATATTTTTACTAATTGTCAACGTTTAGCTATAAGCTTTCCTTAAAAAAAAACTTATTACCTTCTTACATTGTATTGTTAAAATTCGGAACTCCCACTCGCACAAAAACCTTAGAGGTTTAAGCAAGTGGATGTTATGTATGCAGACTGTACTATTACGTAATGTTTTGTCCAATAAATAAATAAAAAAAATAAAACTGATAAATATGTGGCCTCTTATACACACATATGTGTTGTACACAGCTACACAATAAGTTTTTACTCTACTTTTCGTGGTCTATCACACAAATGCAAAGCTCCGGTTAGCCCTCGCGGACTGTACCTACTATGAACCAATCCGTCAAACAAAAAGGATAAAAACACTACGTTTTACTTGACAGGACTTGACTTGACTTGACACTTGCCGTCAAAAGTCAAAAGTATATCGACTTATGTCAATGCTTACAAATTACGAACGTACCTATCTAATATAATTTGGTCGTATTATTCTCGTAGTTTATTTAGGTTGGTTGAACAGTCGCGACCATAGATAATAAATCAGGTCGCGACGTTTTTGTCGCACACACTTAAATCGCATTTTTGTCGCCGAAGACAAACAGAGGTGTTCATTACGCTCACATGTTGCAAGTCACTGTTGGTCTTACGTAATAGTGGGTTGAGCCTATTGTAATTTCGGGGATTTGGGCTATTTTGTGGTAGATGTTGATGATAAGACTCCATAATTGACCGAGCGAGCGAAGCGACTACATTTCGAGACTAGACAATTTTGTTTTCGTCCGTCTGTCTATCTGTACGTGTGCTCCGAACTATTTTAATCCTAGATTTTGTATCCTATCTCCCATGTTTTTTTTTATTTAATACCTACATTATTTTTTGTCGTGAGCTTTTTTTGATAAGGGGGGAGGGAGGAAATGAATGGGGCATGACCCGGGAATCGACCCTGGGACTTCAGAACAGCATGCCGCAATCGCATACAAGTACCACTGCACCACCGAGACAGTCAAATCAGTCAGCTATTTCAGAGATTAGCCCTGTTCACATTCCATCATATAAGCGACAACATGCGGGTTAAGCTACGGGCACCAGCTAGTATCAAGTACTTAGGTACTTTCTGCTATTTCATATTCTACGAAATCATTAGTTTGGAATATTGCCAACACACGACTGACACGAAGTCGACAAGCTGTAACCGGCCTAATTTATGTAAGTAGTGGGGATCGCGTATTAACTTTTTTGCTCGTATGAAGAAACAAACAACGGTACAAAACAAAACTAGTCGCCAATCGCGCGCCAGTTTGACGACACGTCAAAAGTGAAAGGAGTTTTTAAATTACGAACAATAAACTAACGGTTGTTTTTTTTATTTTGTGTCACTGATTCTAGGTATGTTGCATTTTATTTTTAATAACAAGGAGGATTTATTTTATTTAGAGATCTTTGTCCTAATGTTTTTTTTAATATAATTTTTGTTGTTTTATTTCTGAGTGTGTTTTTTTTGTTTATATTGGTCACTATAACCGCTATTGAACGTAGTGTTCCGTAATAGATAGGTAATACAAGACTTAAGATTTGTTTGCGAAGTTCACAAATTAAATTGAAGGTTTGGCTCGGACTGCTGAAATTTTATTTACTGGTATGTAGGTATAACATCTGTCGGCTGTTAGAATTTTGGTTTGATTTGCAGAAAGGTTTTAGATTTTTTATAATGCCCGTTAACGACATTTAGGCTTGCCACATATTACGTGAGAGCATTAAAATTACTAGCTAAATGTGGGTGTGTAATGCACCTCTGCCTACCCCTTCGGGGATATACGCGTGATAAACAATTTCTGGAATTCATACATTTTAAACCGATTACAAATAATTTAACAATAAAAGAACTTGACTGCACATATCCAGATATTTAACTATACCTACGCAGGCGGGACTCACTTTGTATCTAGGTTAGAACTGATATTATTGGAGTCCCGCCTGCTTGTAGTTAAATATTACTAACTAGTTATCCCAGCGAACTTTGTATCGCCACAAATATTTAAAAAAAAAAAAAACCTTCCCTAAACTTCTACGAATATTTTAATATGTCATGCAAATGTATGTATTATAATTGAAAAACGCGACGGACGGACAGACATACAAATAATCGTATTAAATATATACTTAGATTTTTTTAATCTCATAACTTTCAACTGGGTGATTTCTTTTTTTAAATCTTTATTTAGGGTCCTAAGCCACAATTATGACTATGTCGCACTATCATAGCCACTTTTTATGTTACTTATAATTATAGGGATAACCCTGTGGTCCCATTCTAATAATTATTTGATGCTATTGCGGTAATTTTACAATTCGATTCGCTACAAGATTAGGCTAGTAGTGTCTTGGTCAGTTGGTAGAACGATCATAAGAAAGGCAAGACTACAGGTTTTGTGATTCATAATATTGTGATTCTTAATTATAAAAATGCATGGTCACCCAAATCTTCTGCCTTCGTACAATATAAATTTTAACATAATGTAAACTAATCTATATTAAAAAAGAAAATGGATAATCTACCTGAGTTACTTGCTGGTATCTTCTCAGTAGAACCAACTTACCGAACCAGCGAAAGAATAATTTTCAAATGGTATTTTAATGTACTTAATTTAGTATTTTTATAATATTGCTTGACATAAAATTGTAAAATATTGACATTCAGCTCTTTATGTGCCTACACTGAATAAACGAAATTGATTCTTTGATTCATATTATTAAATTATGTGAGAAAAAGATTATCAACAAAATGACCAAACCTGTTTAAGTAACTAAAATCCCCGAGCACTAACATAAAGTACTATCAAATAACCACAGCTTGAAGTTGTAGCACCGTGACTAGTTGGCCTTGTGCCTTAACTTGTCTTATTGTTAGGTTTATAATATGTTGGTAATTACTAGTTATTACCCGCGGTTTCACGCGGAGATTTCTCGTTCTTGTAGGTCTAGGAAATAGGTAGGTATAAATTAACAAGTAATTACCTAAATTAAATAAATAAATAAACATGTTAGTTAGGACAATTTACACAACGCCATCTAGTCTCAAACTACGCAGAGCTTGTGATATGAGTACTAGATAAACTGATATAAATACTTATAAACATTCTTTTTTTGTAAATACATACATATTATACATGGGAAATATCTAGTCTTCGGTACAAACGTATGTGTCATCACAGAAAGTTTCTCCCGGCCGGGAATCGAACCCGAGACTCCGGCGTCGAAAGCAGATGCACTACCTATCACGCCACCGTTTATGGAACTAGTACCAATGAAGATTTTATTTCACACACACACACATATCAAGCCTATATCCCGAAGGGGTAGGCAGAAGTGCATTACACACCCACAATTTGCCAGTGTTTTTAGTCCCACGTAATAGGGGGCAAGCCTTTTGCCGTCACCGGGCACACATGTAATGGGCTATGGCCAAAACGGCCGAATAAATATTGTAATTTTGAAATCATTTGAAACCCGTTGCCTTGTCATGTAATGTTGATGAAAGAAACACAAATCTTACGTGCCAGCCGCTGTGGCACAGCCAATTAAAGTCCTGGGAGTTTCGAAATACGGATTTTAGTAGATAGGTAGGTATAGTTCGCGAGACCTAAGCTGAGCTTTGCATTTGTGTGAGTGACCACGAAAAGTAGAGTAAAAACAATAACAAATCTGTAATTCAAACCACAACCCAAACACAAATCCAACAGCGAGGACAGATTTTATATGTCACTAAATAGAATCTTTGCACTCCAACTGACTTTGTCGTGTTCTAAATAGGTTAGATG
This sequence comes from Nudaria mundana, assembly GCA_963556515.1. NCBI lineage: Eukaryota > Metazoa > Arthropoda > Insecta > Lepidoptera > Erebidae > Nudaria > Nudaria mundana. The sequence continues at coordinate 537,211 of OY748309.1, forward strand.
TTATTAAATGCAGTTGAAACCGGGTGTAATGGTCGGATTATTACTCTCCTTGCGAGGTGGGACGCTCAATTGTCGAAATGAGGTCGTTGCTGTTAGAGACTGGAGATTATAAGTGACTCGATCGAGTTATACCTACATACTTCCAAGCATCCAATCAAAGAATCAATTTCGTTTTTCAGTTTAGGTATATAAAGAGCACATATGAATGTCATAATTTTACAATTTTATGTCAAGCAATATTATAAAAATACTAAATTAAGTACATAGGTAAGTAACCATTTGGAAATGATTCTTTCGCTGTTTCGGTAAGGTGGTTCTCCTGAGAAGATACCAGTAAGAAACTCAGGTAGATTATCCATTTTCTTTTTTAATATAGTTTAGTTTACATTGTGTTGTATTGTACGAGTGGCTAACAACAGAAGATTAGGGTGACCATGCATTTTTATCATTAAGATATTCGTCTACATTATAATAGAATTCTTCATCAAACATTTTTTCACTACTATTTTAAACTTAGAGGCATGTCAACCAAATCCTGAGGAATTTTATTAAATACTCGTATTTTTATACATTTGCCTACAAACGAATTACCACCTTTATGAAGTCTAATTTTTGTCATTGTTGAAGTTAAACTCCTTGGTGAATACTGGTTGAGAAATGGTTTTGACTGCCTCGGTGCCGCAGTCGTATGAGAATGCCGTCCCTGAGGTCCAGATTCCGAATCAAATTATTTGTGTGATCCGCAAATGTTTGTTTCATGGTCTCATGGAGGTTTTCTTATTGAGCGGAAGTGAGCCGAAGGCGAACGGAGCTCCCATACAGCGACTCCAATGCGATTAAATGTAACGCTGTATCTCAGTAACTACTTGGCGGATTCTAGAAATTTTTGAAGTAAATTAAACTAGATTTTTTGCACTTAGCAAAAAATGTGACGGAGTCAGAAATTAAAAAAAAGGCGCCAAAAAATATGTATTTGAGGAACCAAAATTTACATGTACCTATGGGAGAAATTTCGCGCGTTTTTTGTATCTTTCAAAATATTATCTCAAAATAAATATAAACTCGTGAAATTTTTAAATTATTTATTACTGTTACCGAATACACTCCGCTCAATATGCAGCAGCGCAGGGTGACGCATGACGCCAGCGTAGCAGCACCTAGTATATATTATGTATGTACTTAGAAATATATAAGTATGTTTATCAGTTGTCTAGATCCCATAGAACAAGCTTGTATTAGATTAATTTGGGCTAGATGACGTTGTGTGAGAATATCCAAAGATATTTATATTTTGCGAGCGGGTCATATGCCTTAAGGAGGCCGAAGAGTGGGAGAGGGAGGATGATCCCAACGCTCCCCCACTCCGTCGGCGAAGAAGAGGAACACGCAGAAGGCGTTACGCACACCTCATGCCACCCGTGTGCGGGAATCATCACGGACAGCGGGTTGGGGTAACCTGCTGTCCAACAAATTTGGTTAGAGAGGGGTTGTGAAGCCCACGCCCCTTTCGCGGGTGGGAAGGCTCGACATTTCACCTGACGAGCCGTCGCCGAGGTGCCGTCTGTGCGTCCGTAAGGTGGTAATATCCTCCACACGCGGGATCCAGCGGCACCTCCCAGCTAAGGCGACAGGACGGCTTCCGGAGGTTGGTTTAGTGGGTGGGCCTGGTACCCACACACCGGCGTCACCTTACCCCAAGAAATTCCACCACGTTATCAAAAAAAAAAAAAAATATTTAATACGTTACGAAGATCGTTACGAAAAGTATGAGAGTGTTAAGACAACTACTATTATATAGGTTTTCTGTGCCCATAGCACAGAAAACCCCGGCCAAGGGCGTGTCGGGTCACGCATAGTATAGGGTTCTGTAGTCACACATTATAACCTCTATAACTCCTGAACTAACAGACTTATCGGATCCGTTATTGTTTTCTTTTTAAGTTCATCATATGGATATGGACTACCATCATGATTTTTTTCAGATTCTTCAAGCGAGACGTTTAGATTATAGAGGGGGGACGCTCTGTTTTAACCATCATCCACATATGCGTAACCTCATGCCAGTCCATCCAAAGGTTGCCTGGAAGAGATCGCTTTAAGCGATAAGGCCGCCCATTGTACTTTAATTGCTACAATCAATTATTAAGTTTGTTTGTTTACTATTATGTTGGTGTACAATAAATAGTTTTCTATCTATCTATCTATAAAAAAAAACACATTGAGACGTCTCAAAGTGTTTTTTTTCTAAGTAGGTTAGTATATGTGTAAATATAAGTAGGTTTGCGAGATATCTATATCATACTTATCTCTATAAATACGTGTTTAAAATTTCCCAATCTTTTGTAGGTATACTTGACAATATCGGAAATATCAAATATTGAGCGTAAATTACTATTAAAGTAATATTATCTACAATGATTGTAACACTATTTAGTAGGAAGGTCACAGTACGGGTCAACTCGGACGTCGGCGAGTCGGCGACGGGGCACGGTGACTGACCCTATAGGTAGTTGAGACATCAAGATAAATCTCACACAGACAACAGCGTTAGTTTGACCTCGGATTAAATAAACTGTAGGCAGAGGTGCATTACACACCCACAATTTGCCAGTATTTTTAGTTCCACGTAATAGAGGGCAAGCCTATTGCCGTTACCGGGCATATTTATAATGGGTTATGTCCAAAATGGCCGAATTAATTTAATAAAAAGTAGCAGCTATATATATTGAAAAACTAATTTGAAACCCGTTGCCTTGCGATAAAATGTTAAAGAAAGGCAACAAAATCTTACGTGCCAGCTGTTAAAGCACAGCCGATTAAAGTCCTGGGCATCTCGAACTAAATATTAGTAAGTAGGTATACATAAATAAATAAAATTGAAGTGAATTACAGTTTTACATAAAAAAAAACAATATTTCGATAATACGGGGCCTATTATTTATTATTATCCCGACCGGGAATCGAACCCGAGACTCCGGCATCGAGAGTGGATGCACTACCGACCACGCTACCGAAGCAGTCAATGTATGTTTTCTCTACATGATATAAATAGTTTATTGTTTGAGATATCAGTTTTCTTATGTTAGGTCAAAGGCAATCAGAGTAATGATCACAGTCGGGATTGTATCTTTGGAACGCAAAGTACATTTTAACATACAAATAATTCGCGTAATATTCATTTATTTATTTAATATTAAACAAATAACTCGTAATAACTGTTAAAATTTGAATAAAGGAACGAGTGAGCGCGTAATTTTAGTTAATTTTTTAATAAAGAACGCGTATCGATAGCTATAAATGTGTGATTTGTTTTAATTGGGTAATGAAAGTTATACTTAATCGTTTGGTGAATATTATTGTAAAAGTAAGTATTAATTACTGCTGTGAATTAAGAGTCCGAGACGCCCAGAACTTTAATTGGCTGTATCATAGCGGCTGGCACGTAAGATTTTGTTGCCTTTCATCAACATTTCATCGCAAGGCAACGGGTTTCAATTTTTTTTCAAAATTACAATATAGCTGCTACTTTTTATTAAATTCATTCGGCCATTTTGGACATAGCCCGATATAAATGTGCCCGGGGACGGCAATAGGCTGGCCCCCTATTACGTGGGACAAAAAATACTGGAAAACTGTGGGTGTGTCCACCTCTGCCTACCCCTTCGGGATATAGGCGTGATATTTGTGTGTGTGAATTAAGATATTGTTACAAAGGTCAGTACGTCAGTATAAACGTGGTGATTATCTCTGTGGGTATACCTAATAGAGGGCGAGTGCAATCTGTTTTATTCGTGCCGATTAATAAGCGGCTCTGGCTGGATATAGGTTGCCCTGTAAGAGTGGGCGTTCCACTAGGGGCACCACATTACATTGAATTACGTCAAAAACTAGATCTCAGAACAATAACTTGGTGTATACAATATTTTTTTATTTTTGGACATTCTCACACAACGTCACCTAGCTCAAATTAAGCTATATAAGCTTGTGCTATGGGATCTAGACGACTGATAAACATACTTATATATTTCTATATACATACCTACATATTATTGTACATAGAAAATACCCAAACTCCGAAACAAACATTTGTGTATCACACAAATAATTTGATTCGACCCGGAATCGAACGTGGGACCTCAGGGACGGCATTCGCATACTTATACTACTGCGCCACCGAGCAATTAGTTCCATTTTCTGACACTGGGAAACGGTAATAGTAGTTGCTCGGAGAGAACACCAATTCTAGGGGCGTTTAGATACGCTCTCACTGGAGACCATGCTACGAGCCATGGTCTCTAGCGGGAGCCAGTGGAACACAGCCGTTTCCTTCTGCGAGCAGGTTATGCTCGTGAAGGAGGCGGCCGGTAGGGTGAGGGAGCGTACCCTCCCCGTTGAGTTCCGAAGTGTGCGGCGAGGGCGCCTCAGACGTGACTACGCCCAGGACCATCGACCTCCATGATCGGGGCCTGAGGACGATGGATTAGTAACCCACCGTCCTTACAGAAGCAGGCTGGAAGGGCTGCGGGCTGTGGGGCTTCACCCCACGCACGCTCTCACTGACCGACGCGGGATAAAACGCGATCCCAAAGATGCGGGGTAACACCCGACCGCCACGCAGCAGCCACACGGGTGGCCAAGGTCCGCCGGGCGCCACTGGGAATTCTTTCAGTGTCCACCGGAGGCGCTCGGCAATGGACGAAGGTTCGGCGGCGACCCAGGGCTGCGGATAAAAAAAAAGGGGCGTTTAGAACTTTGTAGGTTTCACGTAAAAGGGGAATGAGTCAATTGTTGTTTCCTTGAAGTACAAATATATGCCAGAGCCTCGTCCCCATGTCAGCAGGTGCACCGCGTGCAAGTGAGGCTGATTTGGACCCAGAGGAATATTATACCAAGGTGAATCACCAAGCAGCTCTGATATAAGTTGCCCAGTATAAATATGTTTGCGTTCCAAGGACGCCACATTACTTTGAAACACGTCAAAAACAAGATCTCAGAACAATAACTACATACAATAATTAGTTCCATTTCTTGCCACGCGACAATATATATACTGGGAAGGCTATAATGACGTTACGTCATCCTCGAGTGTTTGACTGTTCTGATGTGCAGAGTGGTTGTTAGTGGTTCAGACCGGTTATCAGCGCTCTATATATACGTAGTACCTATATACATAGTTGCCCTGAGGTAGGGTCTCTTCGCTAGCACAACACCATATACCCCTTCAAAGTCCCGTCTTTGCCCAGTGGCAGAGCCTCTGACGTTCCACCCGCGCGAGAGCTCATGGGAGTTCTTGCCCGAATAAATAACGCCATGAAAGGTGGCAAAAATCTTTCGGGCAGGAAGAAGACCGTGGCGTCGGTCGTTTCCGACGCCCAAGCGTCACTCGACGAGCTCCTCGCGCGGAGCGATACCGCGGAGGAGGCCAAACTTAGGCGACAGGTGGCCAGTCTAGAGACTGACCTCGCGGCCTCCCAGAAGCAGCTGGAGGCCCTGCGACAGGAGGTCGCAAGCCTGACCAAGTTAGTCAAAGGGCCTCCAGTGAACCAGACACGGACCCCGATGGTTGAACCGGCAACCAAGACCGCGCCCAAGGCTGCGCCCAACACGGCGTCCAACGCGGAGCCCGTATTACCGCCTCAGCCCGGGACATCTATGACGGCAGTTTTGGTGGCGATAGAGAGGCGCCTCGCAGTCTTAGAGGACCGGGCGTACCGGCCCCCGCTGGCGCGACCCGCGTTTTCGTACGCGGCTGCCGCCAGTGGGACTCTCGCACCTGGGTCTGTCGCCCGCCCAGCTCTGCTCATGTCCGCCTCGCAAGCAAACCGGACACCGGCTAAACCGGCCACGACGGGAAAGCCGACGAAAAAGAAAAAGGGGAGGCCTACTGCTACCCCCGCTGCCTCCGCGTCCCGTTTCGCTCCAGCTGCACATCCTTCTAGAGAGGAGGGATGGCAAGTAGTTGGAGAGAAAAAGAGGCGGAAAAAGGCCGCCAAAAAAGCGGTTCAAGCCGCCGCGGCGAAGGCGCCGAAGAGGCCCCGCCCCCCTCGCTCTACCGCCGTCGTCCTGACGGTGACGACGGCGGGTGCGGAGAGGGGTGTGGGGTACGCCGATGTTTTGAGGAAGGTCAAAACCTCGGTGGACCTCAAGGCCCTCGAGATACAGGGGGGGCTCCGGTGCAAGACCACCCGCACCGGGGCTCGCCTACTCGAGGTCTCCAGCGCCTCCAGCGGCCCCAAAGCGGACGCCCTTGCGGCTAGGCTAAGGGACACGCTAAACACAGAAGCCGTCCGCGTCTCCAGACCCACTAAATGTGCAGCATTGCGCATTTCGGGCCTGGATGACGCGGCCACGACGGATGAGCTAATCTCCGCCGTCGTGGAGGCGGGCGGCTGTCCCCATGACCACGTGAGGGCTGGAGAGATCTCCTTCAGCCCTACCGGTCATGGAACGACAGTCGTCCAGTGCCCCGTCGCGGCGGCACTTAAAATTGCGGACGAACGGAGCCTCCTTATAGGGGGATTCCTCAAGGCGCAGGTGCACCTCCTGCGTGCCCGGGAAATCAGGTGTTTCCGGTGCATGATGGTGGGGCACGTAGGAGTGCAGTGTGCAGTGGAAGACACCGTGGGTGATCGGTGCTTCCGCTGCAGCCGGCCCGGTCACAAGTCCAACGCCTGTGACGCACCGCCTCGCTGCTACAGATGCGAGGCGGAGGGCAAGACGGCGGACCATAGGGTCGGCAGCCGTTCCTGCGCCGCTTCGAAGCCAAAACCTCGTCCGATCGCTGAAGGCAGCGGGGAGTGTCGCTACCGCGCGCCCAGATTCGCGGCGGGATGCTGATATGGACGTCCATTAATGGACACCCATATCCGCATTCTGCAGACGAATTTGAACCACTGCCGCACTGCTCAGGATCTTCTGTACCAGAGCATCGCGCAGTGGTTCATAGATCTGGTCGTGGTCGCCGAGCCGTACTATGCCCACCCGGGCAGCCTGGTGGCGCAAGACGGCTTGGCCTGCATCTTTGGGGGGTCCGCACGCACCTCGCACCTTGCAATTATTGCAAACGGTCGAGGCTGTGTTGCTGCGGAATATGAAGGGGTGGCAGTCGTGGCCGCGTACATCTCGCCGAACAACATTAACGACGCTCAGTATGAGCTATGGCTCACTGAGCTCGACGTCGTCTTCACTGCGTGTCGTCCTCGCCCTGTCCTTCTCCTGGGAGACTTTAACGCCTGGTCTACGGCGTGGGGCTCCCGGATAACCAATGGCAGGGGGAGATTACTTGAGGACTGGGCCACTACACGTGGACTAGAGCTCCTCAACCGGGGGAATGTCGCCACCTTTTGGCGGTCGGGGGTCAGCTCGGTCGTAGACTTAACGTTCGCGACCCCTGCCCTCGCCCGTCGTATTATGGGCTGGTGCGTGGAGGAGGGTGTGGAGACGCACTCGGACCACCGATACATCCGGTTCGAGGTCCCCCCCCCACCTAACCTTCCACAGCCGGTACCGAATCCCCGGAACCGCGTTGGGCGCTCAAGAGTCTAGACCGGGAGGCTCTCCTGGAGGCATCCATCGTGCAGGCCTGGATTCCGGCGCCGGACAGGCCTGTCGACGTGGATGCCGAGGCGGAGTGGTTCAGGAGAGCCATGTCGCAAATCTGCGATGCGGCGATGCCTAGGGTTACACCTGGGCCGGTCAGGAAGCAGGTGTACTGGTGGTCGTCGGAGATTGCACAGCTGCGTGCAGCATGCGTCTCCGCCCGCCGCCAGTACACCAGGTTTCGCCGGAGGCATCGTCGACCAGACGACGCGGCAGCCCGGGAGGCGGAGCTATATGCGTCCTACAGAGAGGCTAAGGGCACCCTCCAGGAAGCGATCACGCGGGCTAAGACGACAGCCCGCGAGGAGCTCCTGGAGTCCCTGGAGCGGAACCCATGGGGGCGCCCGTACCTGCAGGTCAGAGGTAAACTCCGACCGAGGGCGCTCCCACTGACCCAGAGTCTCCAGCCTGATCGGCTGGAGGGGGTCTTGGGCTCTCTGTTTCCGACGAGCGCGGAGGAGCACATCCCTCCGCGCATGGCTCCGTCCCAGACGCCCAATGCGGATAGCAGCAGCGAAGACGACGTACCCGAAGTCAGAGAGGGTGAGTTAGGAGCGGTGGTACTTCGGCTCAGTCGCCGGAAAACCACCGCCCCTGGACCCGACGGCATTCCGGGCCGTGTATGGGTCCTGGCCCTCGAGGAACTCGGGCCTCGACTGAGGGGGCTCTTCAGCGCATGCCTCGAAAGGGGCCAGTTTCCCAAGGTGTGGAGGACGGGGAAACTGGTCCTGATCCGGAAAGCGGGGCGGCCGGTGGACTCACCGTCGGGTTACCGGCCGATCGTGTTGCTCGATGAGGTGTGTAAGCTCTTTGAGCGAATTATTGCGGAACGCCTCGTCGAGCATCTCACGCGTGTGGGCCCAGACCTGGCGGACAACCAGTACGGTTTCCGTCGGAGACGGTCCACCGTGAGCGCGATCATGCGCGTGAAGACCCTGGCGGAGGAAGCTGTCTCGCGGGGCGAGGTGGTGTTGGTGGTGTCTCTTGACATCGCCAACGCGTTTAACACCTTACCCTGGAGTTGCGTTAGGGAGGCATTGGTATACCATGAAGTGCCTCTCTACCTCCGTCGTATTGTCGGGGCATATTTATCCGAGAGGGCTATAACTTACCCTAGCTGGCTCGGGCCAGCTCGGCGAGATGTGTCGTGCGGTGTTCCTCAGGGGTCGGTCCTAGGACCTCTCCTGTGGAACATCGGATACGACTGGGTGTTGCGGGGTGCGTTGCCTGAGGGCGTCAGCGTAACTTGCTACGCTGACGATACCCTCGTCACGGCGCGGGGAGCAACGCACCAGGAGGCAACACTCAAGGTCACGACTGGGGTTGCTGAAGTCGTGGGTCGGATACGGCGGCTGGGACTGGACGTGGCACTGAATAAGTCCGAGGCTCTGTGTTTTCACGGACCTCGGCGCGGGCCACCTCCAGGATCCAGTGTAAATGTAGGGAGCGTTAGCATCGGCATCGAGCCCACAATGAAGTATCTGGGGCTCGTACTCGATAGCCGGTGGAATTTCGGACCACACTTCCGAAGTTTGGTCCCCAAAGTGACGGGGGCGACAGCTGCGCTTTCGCGACTGATACCCAACTTAAAGGGACCCAACGCTTCCTGCAGGAGACTGTACCTAGGGATCGTGCGGAGTATGGCCGTGTACGGGGCTCCCGTATGGGCGCCGAGTCTGACGGCCAACAACGCTGCTGTTTTACACAGATCGTTGAGGACCTTGGCCGTCAGAACAATAAGAGGGTACCGCACGATCTCCCTAGAGGCTGCATGTCTCCTAGCCGCGACCCCTCCATGGGACCTGGAAGCGAGAGCCCTTGCGGCATTGTTCCAATGGCACAAGGAGGCGCTGGAGCGGGACCACAGGCCTGCGTCTCGAGAAATCGAGGCTCAGCGGTCCCAGCTCCGCCAGGATCTCATGGAGACATGGAAGGTGCGACTTCAGCAACCAAAGTGGGGAACCACCACCATCGCGGCGGTGAGACCGATCATGGAGGAGTGGCTGCAGAGGCAGCACGGAGGCCTCACGTATCGTGCGACACAGGTCATCACCGGGCACGAAAACTTCGGTGAGTATCTGTTTCGCATGCATCGTGAGGTCACACCCGCGTGTCAACACTGCGAGACTTCCGGCGTAGACACGGCATTCCACACGTTGGTGGAATGCTCAGCATGGGCGAGTCAGCGCCGGGACCTCGTTGTGGGCCTGGGCGTAGATACGCTCTCGCTGGAGACCATGCTACGAGCCATGGTCTCTAGCGAGAGTCAGTGGAACGCGGCCGTTTCCTTCTGCGAGCAGGTAATGCTTGTGAAGGAGGCGGCCGGTAGGGTGAGGGAGCGTACCCTCCCCGCTGAGTTCCGAAGTGTGCGGCGAGGTCGCCGCAGACGTGACTACGCCCAGGACCATCGACCTCCATGATCGGGGCCTGAGGACGATGGATTAGCAACCCACCGTCCTTACAGAAGCAGGCTAGAAGGGCTGCGTGATGTGGGGCTGCACCCCACGCACGCCTTCACTCACCGACGCGGGATAAAACCCGACCCCAAAGATGCGGGGTAACACCCGACCACCACGCAGTGGCCACGCGGATGGCCAAGGTCCGCCGGGCGCCACCGGGAATTCTCTTAGTCTCTACCGGAGGCGCTCGGCAATGGACGTAGGTGCGGCCGCGCCCAAGGTCGCGGATTAAAAAAAAAAAAAAAAAAAAAAAAAAAAAAAAAACAACACCATATAATCTATTAACTTATCTATACTAAACTATTATAAAGAGGAAAGTTTTATTTTTGTGTGTATGTTTGTAATGAATAAACTCAAAAACTACTTTGCCGATTTCACCATTGGAAAGCTACATTCACCTTGAGTAATATAGGCTACTTTTATCTCGGTGATGTGTTCCCACGGTAACCGGGAACGAGTAAACTAAATCACGCGGGCGGAGCTGCGGCGATACTAAATAATGTGTGTCTTAACTTTAGTAATTTATTGAAAAGAAACAGCGGAAGGAAACCGTTAATAAAAATATATAGTTATTTAGTAACAGTTGTACCATTATAAATAAAATAGAAAGTTGTTAATTACCAAAATACCGTACAGTTAAATGGTAACTGTTAGCTCCGGTCGATATGAATACTTATTACTATCTCACGCCTCTTTCAAATTTCAACGAGAAAATCCAATCAATGATTAGCGCGAACAAACACTGTTTGTAATTTATTATATTTATATAATAAGAATTACAATATACATAATTATATACTAAAAATATTTACATTACAAAATATCGTTTAAAAAATCCTCCTTGTCATTGCCGACTGGGCAGGTTCCCTGAAATGCTGGCTGTGTTGCCACGTTGGATGGCGATACTTATTCTTTGGGCCAGAAAATAGCCAGCCTTCTGGTCCTGAGAAGCATCGATTAAGCGTTTAGCAATGTCTCTATAAAGGCGACGAGCACTCGGACCCCATGACCCCAGGGTCTCAACCCCAAACGGCTCAAATATTAATATTTTTTTTTATTCTCGTTTCAAATTCCCACGGGAAAACATTATCGGTATAAAAGTAGCCGATAGCACTCACGGATAATGTAGCTACAATGTACATATTACTGAAATATTTTTTAAATCGGTTTGGTAGTTTCTGGAATGCTGTTTGCATTACATATTTATAAATGTCACATGCAAGCATTAATCTAGAGACCTAGTCTGTCTAAACTGACACTATACACCTCTTTATCCCCGAAAGGGTAGACAGAAGCGTTTATTTGGATTTTTGCGGAGTGCGTGACAGGTTGCCTTTTAGGTTACCACTGGCGCTGGGCAAAAATCCAGGCCCATACGCTCAATTGCAATACCGAACAATGATTCCTTGTCCCGCACCGCGAACTAGTTCAGAGTAACTAGTTCTTCTGTGCTGGAAAAATCAAGCATTACCTAGACATTGGCGAAATTATCTCTATCTATCTAACTGAGGGGGGGGGGGACACTTAATTTGAAGTGTTTCATGTGTACATTACTTTTCGTTGCTCATAGACCGTTATGACATTGAAGTAAGAGGGCTTGTCGCAATATGATGTAGGCAAGGAGGTCACACTGCACTGTGATTAACAAACAGTCACATCAACCGCGTAAATGTTGACATTGAGTGGGTAATAATTTTGCGCGAATTATGTTCATTAACGATTTTTACGCGATTTTTGGGTAAGATTTTACCACCAGGAAGTGTTACGAAAATATTTGGGTGTAACAAACGTCTCTGCCTACCTCTTTGTGGATAAAGACGTGATTTAATATAAATATTTTCAAAATATTATCTCCAGTCCTAATCTATACCTACCTACTTAACTATCAATTATAATAATTTAATATTAATAAGATTTATCATTATCTACATATTATCAAACAAAGTCTCCCGTTCCGTATTAGATTTTAAAAACTACACAACGAACTTTGATGCGGTTTTCACCAATTGATAGAGTAGTTCTCGAGGAACGTTCATATGTATATTTGTCAAGCGGGTGAAGCCGCGGACGCCCGCGGCTACCTAATATATTATAAAGGACACCGTTTATTTAATTCGTATCTATCCTTTTATTTGTTTACAATAAGAATTATTAGGATAATTTATAATTTATTAGCGGACTGCAGCTGCACCCACTTGACAAATTATATACCTAGTTACACATAAAACTTCCTCGAGAACCAATCTATCCATTGGTGAAAACCGCATCAAAATCCGTTGCGTAGTTTTAAAGATCTAAGCATACATAGGAAACGGCAGCGACTTTGTTTTATACTATGTAGATAATGATAAATCTTAATAATATTATATTTTTATAATTTTATAATAAAGCTTTTTATGTATAAAATATCTCTGTACTGTAGTCACCTACAAATGCTTCAGTGAATATATTTTTTTTAAATTACATTTACGACTGAAAAATAATTTAGATACAACCTAAATACTAAACTCAACGAGGCAGTATAGTTTAAAGTCATTAGCCTGACAATAACAAACAAAACAATTTGACAGTAGGGTGACATGTTCAACAATGAAACACTAAAAGTTCTGAGAGTCGTAACTCAGTTATTTATAACCATAAAGTTACAATTTTTTACACAGAGGTGGAGAATTTAATTGGCTAACGAACTGTGTACTCAGTTTATCTCAAATAGTAATAGAAAATCTACCAGATGTTGTTTTTTAAAAAATGTTTCATTGTGTCCATGGGTGTGTACACAATAAAACACCGTATGTTCATCAATGAAACAGTAAAAATATTGTTGAAATTTCACTTAATTTAAAAAGAAAAACCAATTAAATATTATTAAATAGATTTATTTATTATTACAAATAAATAATATTACCCAGAGATATTATGGTCACCCGACGACGGTAAGTGAACGCGACGACTGAAAATGCCTGCCTACCTGCGCGCTTTAACACGTGCTGTGTAGGTTTAAACTGCAAACAGACGTTTCTATATGTAAAGATATTTAAAGAGATAACTAATTTTCAAAGTAATTCTACTTTAATTTATCTAGGTATGTACAATGAATCAATCCTAGTACACAATGACAGTTTCATTGTGTCCATGTTGAAACGTTTCATCGTGGACCACCTCGGGTTTTGCTAAAAGAACCTCAAAAAAAAGCATTAAATATGAACTCTTTGGTTATCAAAGTAGGCTACAAGTATCTTAGATATATGCTTATTCATACGTAATACACAAAAATAACCAATTGTAGTACACATAAGACTAGGGAAAAAATAAAAGAAAAAAAAAATCTTACTTTTTTAGATGAAAATTGCAAATATGCTCCGCAAACATGCTTCCGCCACGAAGTGCGGCGCCTGACTAGGTCAGTGGGGGGCGCTCATAAAGAGCTACTTGCACACTGATTTGCACGGTTTGGTAATGTCGCATTTTTGAAATATGGCGATGTTTCATTGTGTACACTTGTTTCATTGTTGAACATGTGACCCTACGTGAACAAAATATTTAAAAAAACTTCACTTTTTAGAAATCATAGACTTTCTTTTTCAACGTTTCGTCCATACAGATCAGGTTTCTAAAATGCTAAGTACAGTTTTATTGAATATAATGGTACAAATGAACATATACAGTGCGAAGTACCTACTTTCGAACGATGTCTCTACTAGTATGGGTCAAGCGATGACCCGTAAGGTCCACGACACAAGAGATAAGCGAGTTTAAAATAACTTTGTTGTTGTTGGGTGAGCTCATTGGGTAAACTCACTTGAATTGCCCTTTTAAATCGTAATAAGATCTCATTTTAATAAATTAAAAAGTAAAAACCTTATTGAGCGTAGCTTCCATGGAGCAGGTTAAATGTAAAATGTTCGGATGTTCGTTTCTCAGCAACCTCTTGACCGATAATTAAAATGTTTTCACCTAAATTAATAGCTGATTTCAATTAAGGTCGTGACGAAGCTCAAATATTTAATTTAAATACGAAAAAAATCTTCGCTCAATACGAAGCCGCGCACTGATTACAGCAGCGTAACTTTACCTAGTTAGATTTGCATTACGGGCGTCATATTAAGTATTTTTAACTGAAACACAGTTTATGGCACTCCTCACAATTTATATCTTTTCAAAAGGCCTTTGTATACCAACAAATACTTAACAAAGTATATGAATACTATATTAAGATACTAAAAGATGCTGTTCGCCGCGTGATTTAGTTTTCCCTTTACCAATCCCCATGGGACACATTACGGGGACAAAGAGTAGGCTATAGCAATATGGAATAATGTACCTGAGTTTTTAAAATCAGTTCAAGTCTCGGGGCTTATTCCATACAAACAATAAAATCTTTTCACTTTATAATATTAGTATAGATTCGGAATTCACTCAATAAACTAAATAATATAAACTAGCATCCCTTAGCGCAAACTGCGCAAGTAATAATATTTTTTTTTACTTTTTGTCAAATTTCTAATCTTATCGCACCACTTGAGACCACGACATTTCCAACGGTGTGCCACACTTGACTGTGCGACTCTTAGTTTAGGAGGAGAAGCGGCTTCACTGGCGTATTATTTATATAGATTCAGTATCTAGGTCTCGGTTTATTCAATTCAATTAATACTTATTTAACTTGCATAATCGTCACGTGAATTTGTAAATAATAATCGATTAGATTATGTAATTTATAATATTTTTAAATATGTCACGGTGGTATGACAAATCTGCCAAACTACAAAGGCACCAAGTTAACGATTCATTGGTGGGAAACCCTTACATTTTAATTATTAAGAAACATTATTTACAATATTAAATAGGCCAGGTCAAGAGTATCCATAACCGGAGAGCAGGCATGAAAATAGTAATGAAAGTGGAGAGAGCGTGTTAAGTATACCAGGATCGTAACAAGTGGAATTCCATAGTCTCTGCTTACCTCAATGGGGAAAAGGCGTGATTGTATGTATGTCTAAAAATAATTTAATCTTGTTTCTTTACCTAAGAGTTTTTCAAAAACAATTTTACACACACACACACACACACACATATCACGCCTATAGCCCTGAAGGGGTAGACAGAAGTGCATTATACACCCACAATTTGCCGCCACCGGGTACACATATAATGGTCATGTACAAAATGGCCGAATGAAGTTTATAAAAAATAGCAGCTAAATTGTAACTATGAAGTATCCATAACCGGAGAGCAGGCATGAAAATAGTAATGAAAGTGGAGAGAGCGTGTTAAGTATACCAGGATCGTAACAAGTGGAATTCCATAGTCTCTGCTTACCTCAATGGGGAAAAGGCGTGATTGTATGTATGTCTAAAAAGAATTTAATCTTGTTTCTTTACCTAAGAGTTTTTCAAAAACAATTTTACACACACACACACACACACATATCACGCCTATAGCCCTGAAGGGGTAGACAGAAGTGCATTATACACCCACAATTTGCCGCCACCGGGTACACATATAATGGTCATGTACAAAATGGCCGAATGAAGTTTATAAAAAATAGCAGCTAAATTGTAACTATGAAAAAAAAATTTAAACCCGTTGCCATTCGATGAAATGTCGATGAAAGGCAACAAAACCTTATGTGCCAGCCGCTGTGGCATGGACAATTTAAGTCCTGGGAGTGAGGACTAGGACGGAAACAATTTTATTTAGTTCAAAATCAGATATCCAGACAACTTCTTGAGAAACTTAGTCACAGGGAATTTCGGCAATCATTATTACTCCGAATATTTTGATAGGGCTTCTTACCATCTTCTTAAGCACATAACATTAATGTCTTATTAATAATTAATTTGTCATACCTCAAACGGCGTAAATATGCTAACCTAGCAGGTGATTACATATTTGAGCCGTTTGGGGTTGAGACACTGGGGTCATGGGGTCCGAGTGCTCGCCGCCTTTATAGAGACATTGCTAAACGCCTAATCGATGTTTCTCAGGACAAGAAGGCTGGCTATTTTCTGGCCTAAAGAATAAGTATCGCCATCCAACGTGGCAACACAGCCAGCATTCTGGGAACCTTCCCAGTCGGCAATGACGCGGAGGATTTTTTAAACGATATTTTGTAATGTAAATATTTTAGTACCTATATAATTATGTATATTTTGTAAATTTTAATTCTTATTGTAAATAAGCAAATAATTTATTTATTAAATTATTAATGCCTTTACTACAATTAATTATTTCTACAAAATAAATATCCTTAATTAATATAAGTAGATACTTACCTAATACTGCAAAAAATGTGATTTAGTGTATGACATTTATATGAGTAGATACTACCCGATGTTTTCCTCCTCATGTTATGTAGCCTTACCCTCTGAGCGTGACAATGTCGAGTAAAGTTGATCGACTTATTCGTCCAATGATATCACATAAAATGTCGGTCACGTAACTCAATTAACATTTTCTTTTCAATTTCTGTGATATCATTGGTTATCGAATCTGGAGTCGACGCTGGTTTTGTTAGCCCTGCAGCAACAGCTTGTGACTTATACTCGTCCGAAACAAGATGGCCGTTTCACGTGATGTCAAGTTGACACTTCACACGCTCGACTTAATTGTATTTCGTCGCTACAATGTTTTCTCTAAAGCGATACTCACGGCCTATTGTTTGATTTAATAGTTCGCATTATTTCAGTAGCTAACTAACAACAAAACAACCGCTGTCGTACCGAGATCTAGGATAGCGGTGCCGCCGCAAAGCGGTCGAAATGAAACGGTTAATGACATCACTGGTGTTGGAATGTGGTCTTTAACATAATTTACTTACTAGACTTCTTGATGATGATATTAATTGTCCGAGATTGTAGTTGTATAGTCCGAGACGCCCAGGTATATTCCGAGACGCCCAGGACTTTAATTGGCCGTGCCATAGCGGCTGACTCGTAAGATTTTGTTGCCTTTCATCAACATTTCATCGCAAGGCAAGGTTTAAATTTTTTTTTTTCAAAATTACTATATAGCTGCTACTTTTAAATAAATTCATTCAGCTATTTTGGACATAACCCATTATAAATGTGCCCGGTGACGGCAATAGGCTTGCCCTCTATTACGTGGGACTAAACATATTGACAAATTGTGACAAAATGCACCTCTGCCTACCCCTTTGGGGGGATATAGGCGTGATATATATGTGATATATATGTGTGTGTGTGATATTAATTGATCGAGCACTGGACAATTAATGTTGCTTTCATCCGTATGTCTGTCTGGGTATGTGTTCCGGCCTAGCGGTCACATTTTTCATGCGATCTCTTTGACATTTTACACAAGTATTTCTTGATTGAAAACATTTTGGAGGGGAGCCCATATAATACGACCATTGATATAGGCGACCACTACAGACATATTCTAGCATGGCTACTCTGTGTAAAAACTGGAACGTTAAGCCTGCCTCGTATTCACTAGAGGGCTTTAGAGGGCAAACGGAGCAACATGTTCCTCAAACGACTACGAGGGAGTCCCGAGACAAATCGCGACCACGTTCGGTATCTTCAGCGATAGCAGAGCGGCTCTCCTGACGGTGATGAACCATCATGCCCTCCACCCCCTGGCGGTGGAAGCCCGAACCGCCATTCTAGAAGGCATGGCCCAGGGTAAGGAAATCTCCTTATTCTGGGTCAAGGCCCACGCCGGGCTTGAGGGCAATGAGCGAGCCGACGAACTCGCCAAGGCGGCTCTGAGATTGAAGAAGGCACCGGACTACGGTTTGTACCCGGTCTCATTCGCGAAGCGTGTTCTGCGCCAGCGCACGCTTCGCGAATGGAACGTGAGGTGTAAAGACCACCTCCGTTACCAAGCTTTTCCCTCCTTGTGCAGTGGAGGCATTCAGTATCGTCCGCAAGATGCCAGTCGCCGGCACGACAACTCAACTGCTGACGGTGCACGGTGGGCTTGCTGAATACCTGCACTGTTTCAGGTGTAAGGCGAGCCCATCGTGCTCCTGCGATCCGGACTGCCCAGCTCATATGGTGGATAGGCAAAATTTGGAATTTAAATTAGACATATCACTGAGAGAAGATAACTTGCACATATTATTTAAAGACAACAGAGAAGAGTTCCTTGAGTACACTAGCAGAATCATTTGCCGAATTGGATTCGGCAGTCTCATACTCACACCACTGCGCTACCGAGGCAGTCAAAATGAGGTCATTCACACCATTGTATTTACATAGAGATTGTTAGACAACTTTACAGACAAGATGGCACCGCTATGTAAACCAAAACTTATAACTAATAGGTACTCTATAGGTAGGTATACCTATAGACAAGTTTGTTAAGTTTCCCATATATATTTTATTGTCTATAAAAAAATCGAAAAAGTCATTTTTTTATCTGCCTACAACTTCGGGGAATCAGGCGTGACTATGTATGTAGTATTTGAAACCGTGGGATTTCGAGAAGACGTTCTATGTCTTCACAATTTCACATCTTAGTAAAAACCTTACCGAATCACGCGTTACGAGAGACTGCATATTTCCCACGAAAAATTCACAATTGTTTGCCTCCAAGAAACATGTTACAAAGTTATTGTTTTGCGTGTAACGATGCATTACCGATAGCATATTCTTCATAGTTTTATTGGCTATATAAGTATTATATGGCCACTTTTCATTTGATACAACTGCACATTTACGATTGACGAGATTTTTATGCAAGTGAAAGGAATTAACTGTCAAAATATTTAAATCTATCTACAGAGCTTTATTTAAAAAAGCAATTAAAATATGTAGGTATACTTTGGTGCGCAAATAAAAAAGTCTTCAGTTTGGCGCGTAAATAAAAAAATATAAAGTGAGTATCTATGTAATCTCTTCATTGTATCACATGCTTGAGTAAATATTTTGAATTTAGAATGATGCGCTATGAAATTATACAATAGAGTACAGGTTAAAAATCTCATTAATCTTAAAACAGTGTGGGAAATTTGAATTAGGAACGCCCAAAACGGCATTAATGTCATTGAACTTTTTGGTGCATTTTTTTAAATTGCGGTCTATGTGTTAGTTTTTTTTTCTCACCGTTCTGCTCTAGATTATAACAAGTTCGGCCAGCTGACTGTTCAGTGCGTATTGAATAAAATACATAAATTAAATTGCTAGAAACATAATGGATCTTTATTAAATTATTACGTCCTAATACTGTATTTAGGACATAGGTAATACAATATGGCAATGTTTCCAGCTTTCTGGGAACATTGCTAATAGTCGGTGACGAGGCGGAGGAGTTCTTGACATGACGCCTTCTGTGCCTGTAATGTAGTCGCTGGCACGATCGATTTTAAACATATGTGTTGTAATATTATACCTATAATGAATGTTTTAAATTTTCTTTACATTGTGATTCGCAAAAAAACGTTCAGTTACCTCCATGTTACATTAGTTATACCAAGTTACAGTCTTACAAACTGACCAATGCTGAAGACACCACTAGTCATATCAATCTGCGACTTACGGCGTTCATACACTTTGTAATTTGTTTGAAAAATCTAATTTACTTTGTTTCAGAACAAAATGAAGGCGATAGCAGTAGTCTGTCTGATTGCAATGTTCTGCGGAGTGCTCGCTAAAGGCAAGAAAGAAGATCACAAAGTGAGTAGACCCACAGAATCATTTATTATAATTTAATGCACTTAGTACATCCATGCATACCTAGAAGACTCGTGTAACAGTCAATTTTAAAAATAAATCTTTATTTTTAAATGTCGAACGCGAGCGAAGGACTTGATGACACGAGGATAAAAGTTCTTAATAAAAACCTGATTTGAAACGGAAGTTTAACAGGAAAATATATAATTAATTCACAGCATCACAAATAATGCACACATGGCGTGGTAGTTTAATCATCATCATCTGCCTGCCCTTATCCCAATTATTTGGGGTCGGCGCAACATGTTTTCATCTTCCATACATCCCTGTCACACCGTCACACGTCATCTCCTCAGTAACTCCTTTCCTGGCCATATCGTCTCTCACGCATTCTATCCATCTTTTCTTGGGCCTACCTCTACTTCTCAAGCCCTCACATTCATACTTTGCACCATACTCACCACGTTACTTTCCTCTCTTCTCATAACATGTCCATACAAAAAAGCCGTTCGCTTCTCACTTTTTCATTTACTGGTGCAACTTTCAAACTTCCTCTATATCTACTCATTCCTTACTGAAATGAAAAAATTGGCGTGGTAATTTAATGTGTAAACTTAAAAAAAAAAACAAGGTAAAAATATGGCAAATTTTTGCCATATATTTTAGGGTTTTCGAAAGTTTTTTCATAAAATCTAAAAAATGTCACATGACATCATCATGACATGAAAGTTCAACATCATTTTAGAGGTCTTTTACCATGCTGAGTTGATTACAGCTGGGATTACAAATATTGATTTAATTCTGTTTTTCAGTAAGTATTTGTTGTTATAGAGACAACAGAAAAATATCATCCGGGAAAATTTCAACTTTCTAACTATCTCGGTTCATAATTATGAGATAGACGGTCGGGCGGACAGCGAAGTCTTTGTAATAGGGTTCCCGTTTTACCCTTTGAGTACAGAACCCTAAAAAGGACTCAGATGACCTCTTATCCACAAAAGATGTCATCCTCCTTCGATCAAATAATGTTCTCAATAAAAAATAAAAAAGATCAAAGTCGTCTCTACGTCAAAACTTACACAGATACTACTCTGTCAAGAAAGTACCGGGAAAAGATCAATAATACACAACATTTTTGTTATTCATCCAAATTTATTGTATCACTTTCAAAGTATGCTCCTTCAGAAACGATACACTCACGCTAACGAATAATCCAATCGAAAAATCCAATCATCCAAACTTTTTTGAACGCTGTTTCCGGAATAGAGTTCAGTTCTTGCCGCGAATGCTCCTTTATGTCTTCTACCGATTGAAAACGGGTGCCACGAAGTGGTAATTTGAGTTTAGGAATAAGAACGAAGTCAGCTGGAGCCATATCTGGTGAATATGGTGGTTGCTCGATGGTATTTGTTGAGTGTTTGGACAAAAATTCCTTCACAATAATGGCCTTGTGCGAAGGCGCATTATCGTGGTGCAAAATCCAAGAATTTTCTTTCCACAAATCTGGCCTTTTTCGTCGAATTTGCTCTCTTAAACGCCGCATAACGCTCAAATAATATTCTTTATTTACCGTTTGACCTTCCGGCAAGAATTCCGAGTCCACAACACCGCGATAGTCAAAGAAAACAGTCAACATGACTTTGACTTTAGATCGACTTTGGCGTGGTTTTTTCGGTTTTGGTTCAGTTGGAAGGCGTCACTCCGAAGCTTGTTGACTAGTTTGCATGTCAAACTTGTTAACCCACGTCTCGTCACCAGTAACAATGCGTTTCATGAATGTTGGGTCGGAATTGACTCGTTCTAGCATGTCCTCAGCGACTCTCATACGATTGAGTTTTTGAAGCAAATTTAGGTCTTTTGGGACTAGCCGAGCGGCAACTCGTTTCATACCCAAATGATTAGTTAAAATGGTACGGATCGACTCGTGAGATACCTACAGAAAGTTCGGCGGCTATCTCGCACAAACTTGAATGAGGATTTTCAGTAATTATTTCCTTCACTTTTGCGATGTTAACTTCTGTTGCAGAAGTTGATGGCCTACCAGAGCGAGGCAAATCTTCCATCACAGTGTCTCCGAACACGAAATTCCATTGGCGATGCAAAATTTAAGACATACTCTTTGTTCAATGTTTTTGTCCATTATGAAATTCGCAATACACACAAGACATGATATAACTAAAAACAGCACTGTATTTATTATAAATAACAGATGCAACTCAAAGTCCGCGCCAAAATGGAAAACAGTTGTGCCAATCTAACAAAATAAATTTGAATTTGGAACCATAAACAAATCATACATTCCCGATACTTTGTTGACTGAATGTATTTGGATATAGTACAGTAAAAAATAAACCTCAAACCATGAAGAATGAGTTTGCAAACACATCACACAGTCAGAGTGACTAGTACCAGTTCCTTACGTTAATTTGCTCGAAATACGTTTTCATATTCCTCCATACATTTCGAATAATTCCCTGACGTTACCGCTAGGGGCGCTGGTGAATACGAATGTAAATGTATGGGGAATACGAAAACGTATTTCGAACAAATTAACGTAAGTAACTGTTACTAGACACACTGAACGGACAGTAACAGCATACGCAAAGAGAAATGTCAAAAAACTACTTTTGTTAAATAACCTTAATTTAGAGCACTTAAAGTCACAAAAAACATGCCAAGAACTTCCCGCCACTGTATATCCCTGCGTGTTCCCCAGAGGTCATCGTCATCGGATGTAGGAGCGGACCAAAAAAAATATGCCAAGAATGACAGCGAAACGAGGCATATCGGCGGATTTATGCCTAGTTAGAGTGGTGCCATATTTCGATTCACGACTGTGTATCCATAGACATATTTCATCGAAGTCATCCTCGGATGAAACGTTCCCCCTTCTCAAATTATGATATATATAATTAGATACTAAACATATTTACATTACAAAATATCGTTGAAAACATCCTCCGCGTCATTGCCGACTGGGAAGGTTCCCAGAATGCTGGCTGTGTTGCCACGGTGGATGCCTATACTTATTCTTTGGGCCAGAAAATAGCCAGCCTTCTGGCTCTTAAAAGCATCGAGGCGGCGCGCGCTTGGACCCCATGACCCCAGGGTCTCAACCCCAAACGGCTCAAATATGTAGTCACCTGCTAGGTAGCATATTTACGCCGTTTGAGGCCTTCAGCCGATGCAGCAGCAGCGCCGGCACATCCGGATGTGCTTGGAAGGCGTGCTAAGGTGTCAACGCATGTAGCGTCCCACACCAAAGGACTTCCCATCTTCTCAAATTGTTAGATGTCATCTTATCAGCAAAATATTAATCTTCGGATCAAACGCCACTGTTACAATCTCCAGGAGAGCCTCCAGGATCCTACGACTAATTGTTATTTGTTTTTTTACGGCGCACCTGGCACCTGCTCACACGTCATGCGTTAGATGTCAAACAGGCGATGTGTTAGAGATAATAGCCGTCTATTAGCATTAAAGAGTACGCGACAGGTGAGTTTTTGAAAGGTAAAAAACACTTCAAAAGTTGAAACTACAACCTACTCCAAATTACCGAAGTGGGACCAAATAATTGTCGGTATGGGACCAAAAGCATTTATTTAAGTAACTAACTGACAATAAATATTATCAGTAGCGCGATTCAGGGTATCGCTTTAGAGGCGACATCTATCACAGCTTATACTAACTACGGTTACTGTTTCAACACAGCAGAGGGCTCTGACCCAATCAATCAAGACGATAACCTCTACGGTAGCCAGTCTTACGCAGCAACCATAGATTTAGAATGTAAGAGCGATACATTCTAAATCTATATACCTACATATAATAGTATATATAGTACCTCTAAACTATCAATACATTTAATACAACCCTATCCTTGGGGTCCGAGCGCTCACTGACTCTTTAAAACCATCTCAAAACTCATAATCGACTCTTCTCAAGACCAGAAGGCTGGTTACTTTTTAGCTCAAAGAATAAGCATTGCCATACAACGTGGCAATGCTGCCAGCCTTCTGGGAACATTGCCAGTCGGCGACGAGGCGGAGGAGTTCTTTGATACCTGTATACCGGGTGTTACGTAAGGGTTATATCAAACCGAAGCCAGCACCATCAGCTGGTCGACCAGAACCCGTTTCGATTAGTCGCGACCGCCAGACAAGAAAAAAAAAGTTCATAAAAGAACATTATTACCGAATAAAATACACACTTGTTTAAACAACACTAGCTAAAATCAGCTGCTTCGGTCATCGACATCAAAATAGGTACAAATAATGCGCGCCTGTGAAAAGCCTTCCGTCTCACTCCTGGTAGGAACATTTTGTCTCTGTTTCGCATCAAGCGATGCCGCCCTAACGAAGTGTCCTAGAATTTTATTTAAAATCATTTAGCAAGGTCACAGGTCAGTTCAGTTGCATTCTTTGCTTTGTGCAGTGAGGTAGCTAAATAATTGTTTAGTGTGTTAATTTGTGAGTTGTGTCAAGTTGTGTGTGATAGTGATTGTGTTGTGTAGTAATGGCTCTGAGTAACGAAGAGTATTACGAGATGATGCTTTGTGTAGGAGCATCAGAAGGCAATTTGAGCGCTGCCCGGGAGTTGTACCTACCGTGAGTTTTGATACCTAAAAATACTGTGTACGTAGTCGAGTCGAAGCCGCATTTAGCACTGTTACACAAGAAATTAACCTTTCCTGTAAACAGGTAAGATTTTTCTATAATTGGGGACAGAGATTTTACTATCACTTACATATGGTGCACCTGTCGAACCACGGACGAGGATCTGGAAAAACATAACTACGTGTTGGTCAAAATTTTATTTACATAAACAAAAATAAGAGGGCTGAGGGTTGAGGGTTGAGGGCTCTTCTCAGTCTCGTTGCATTTTGGAACCCTCGGTAGAGTCACACCAACTTCTGACGAATCTAAATAATTTTCTGACAATTTCAAAGATAATAAACGTTATTTCATTTTTATTTTATTTTATTTTTATAATCCTTTAAGGACGTCCACACCGCTGCGACGCCCGCACCACTGCCAAGGGCATTGTACCACGCGCTCATTGTCTAGTTGTAGCTACGTCAAGCCGTAGCGTTGGGACACGTTTGTTTTGATTTGAAATATCTTTTTAAATTTTTTGATGAACTTTTTTTTTCTTCTTTGGCGGTCGCCATATATCGAAACGGGTTATGGTCGACCAGCTGATGATGCTGGCTTCGGGTTGATATAACGCTTTCGTAACACCCTGTATAGTGTAGATTTTAATGTGTATAGTATAGTTTGTAGTAAGTGTAAATAGTATATACATAGAAGATATGCATATTATATATTATATAAACCCTATCTATATACTTCCAAACTGGTAGATATCCGACGATAGCCGAAACACAGCGATAACCGAAGTAAATAAAAATTTGTAGTACCTTCTGTAATTAGTCTAAAGTTGTGTAGGTATGTACAAATAAATAAAGTAATAACTAAATGTAATTGTTCCAAGGATGTCAAAAAACCGTGTATGACATGCACTGACAAACGTAAATTGGAAGCGAAAAAAAAAACAACGCAAAAAAGGGCGCCAAATCAGAAAATCAAGATGGCGAACAGAAGAAAAAATGAAAACATTCCGACTAAGGCCAAGGCTGTGAGCATAAATAATAATTTAAAAAAAAACTTCATTACCAGGCTGGGATATACTTACATAGAAATGAGACCACGCGGGAAGCGCCGGCTTTCCAATTTCAAAATTGGTAGACACATTTGAAAGTTCTGAGCTCAGACTAAAAGAATAACATAGACGGAACGAATAGAACTAGCGAGTGAAGCCGCCAAAAGGGATACTATATAGCAATGGGATACCATTTCGCTCGCCACTCCTTTGTGAGCAGCGAGTGTGTACGCACGTGCGATCACGGTTGAACAAAATATTATAAATATGCCGTATTGTGTGGTGAAAAGGTGTAAAAACACTTCAATTATTCATAGAAAGAATGCTGGATTATCGTTTCATAAGTAATTAACTAATTCTTATTAGATTTCATAACATTTTTCTAAATATTTTAGTTGCACAAACTAGGAACACAAAACCTCCGCCATATCATACAGAGTTGCCATAATTTTTTCATCATTTTCACAAAATATTTAGCAGTATTTATGGGAATTTATAAAGTACTGAGTAAAAAAATCAGTGTCATCAATGTTGACCACCTCGATATTTCTAATCATCATCATCATCATTCGTGCGTTAGTCCCGAACTCCCGATCACATCTGTGTCCGGGATCTACTTAATACGTGGCTTGGTTATTTCGGCAATCTTGGAATTGACATCTGTCTGACCTCCCAGCCTGTGTTCTGATCCAATATATTTATGTTAGTGTCAGTAGTTTAATTTCAGTCTAACACTACAAAGGCCTCAGTCTTAACCTAACGACTATTGATATCTACTTCATGTATAGTCAACGACAAAAGTAGTTTAACCAATAATTCTTATCTGTTGATCACTAATAGCTGTTAAACCGATCACAAAATCATAAACAAAACACGAAATATATTAACTTTGTCCTTGAGGATTCTAAAATTACTTGTACATTGCTGTGGCACATGCATTAGGATGTAAAAAAGAATAATAAATATTTTTGTGCTAATCAACTTTTGTTGTTGACTGTACTTTGTACTTACACTGGAATGAAGCTTTGTTCATTCATCTTAAAAAGGATTATTTTAATTATGAGATATTTTTTGAAAGCTAGTAATTAAAGTGTGTTTACTCAGTGTTTATCACGTTTTTATTTATTTTAACACTTCCCCATTTTAGGCACTTATCATAATAATCATTTGTGTAAATGACAAAATAATTGCAGATAACATTTACTATAACAAATATTAATTTTCCATATGTCCACTATATAGATTTTTAGGAGATTTTTTCATTTGCTGGCAACATTACGCACACGCCGTTAGTGGTATCGGTACACGGAAATCGGAGTCACACGCACACATTGAAAGTGTCATTTGGCTTCACGTGTTTATTCTACATGTTCCGTCTATGTTATTCTTTTAGTCTGAGGTTCTGAGGTAACAAATTTTAATATAAAATAAATAGGTACATAGTCGATTGAGAAAAATTGAGCCATAGTATTTTTTTTTGCAATCCAATTTATAGGGTACCGTATAAAAAGTTTCAGAACCCTTAAATTTTTTATTTTTTGTATATTTGTATATATATATATATATTTGTACCTACTTCGCCGACAAAGTGCTAAAATAAAAAAATTAAAATATTTTTTTGGGGTACCTCCCATCGTGTGATATCATTAGATAGGTCTTTTAAAAACATTAAGAGGTTGCTAAGATGATTTATTGATTTAAGCATCTGTGTGCGAAATAATAAGCTTTGAAGAGCATGGTTTTGCGAAAACAGGGTGCGCTCCCAAGAGTTCTAGAGGTTTTTATGGGTAACAACGGAACCCTATCTTATGTGTGGCTCGACACGTTCTTGGCGGGTTCCTTTTTTTTATGAACTTTCTAATTTCGATATCGTAATAAATATGTAATAAATGAATTTAATTTCTTCAAAGGGCTTCACACAGCCATGTATACCATGCATGTATTACCAACCAGAATTGCAAGAGATGTCTGAAAAAAAGACAACACAAAAAAGAGCGCCAAAACTGAAAAACAAGATGGCGAAGGGAAAAAAGACGCAGAAACGTACGACCAAGGCCAAGATTGTGAGCTCAAATAAACCTAAACGAATTCTACGGAGTTTTGATAATATCACAAAAGTAATTGACCTATAATACCTACATACCTATTTCATATTATTATTTATCTATTTAAGTCCGAGACGTCCAGGACTTTAATTGGCTGTCCCACAGCTTATACACGTAAGATTTTGTTGCCTTTTATCAACATTTCATCGCAAGGCAACAGGATTATTTATTTTTATTCTATATTACAATATAGCTGTACTTTTTTAAGTTGCCTGTTCGTCCAGACGTCAATATTTTTTCTAATTATTGTAAGTAGGTACGTACCTTCAATTTGTGTTGGATCACAAATTCAAAAATACAGTTACATACTTAGTTATTACTAGTACGGTGTCTTGCTTGTGCTTCGCGCCGCACCACGCCATAGGTTTTGGCCTAGAACTTTTGACCCCTTAGGGCTAGGTCAATTTTTTTGGCTTGCCTCCAGATCGAGGGGTCAACCATCATTGGAGCATAAGAGACTGCTCGAGAGCTAAGCGGGACATTCCCCATTTCTATATATAGATAAATGGAGGCCTTATGATCACCAAAATCTTATATTGATCTTTAAATATATTTGTTTGTGTTGAATAGCTAGCATATTTATTGAGAAAGGGTTTTAGGCTATATTATAACATCACGCTTCGACAAATAGAAGCGGAGCAGCAATAACGAGTGTGCCACGACGGCTGAAGTAATAGGTACTCCTTGAGAGAAAGAAAATGTGTGCTCGCACCTCTTAATATACGACACGTAACTCTCTCTTTGTATCCTTAAGAACTTATTGAGTCCGAGACGCCCAGGACTTTAAGTGTCTGTCCCCCAGCGGCTGGCACGTAAGATTTTGTTGCCTTTCATCAACATTTCATCGCAAGGCAACGGGTTTCTAATTTATTTTTCAAAATTATAATATTGCTACTTATTAAATTAATTCGGCCATTATGGACATAACCCAATTTCTAGATTGCCCGGTGACTGCAATAGGCTTGCCCCCTATTACGTAGGAGTAAAAATACTGGCAAATTGGGGGTCTGTAATGCCCCTCTGCCTACCCCTTCGGGATATAGACGTGATATGTGTGTGTGTAAGAAATTATCTTTCAACTTCTGTTCGTCTCGCCCGATTACACCTTCCCGTCACGCATTCACCAGCTTACTTAACAAGTCAAGCGTGCTGTCAAGCTTAAGAGAAATAAAACCGAAATAAAACCTGGCTCAAGTAGACTAATAGTAAACAGTACCAATAAACACTACAAGCTAAGTCACTTATTAGTATGTATGTTTTCATGCATCTCAAAGAAATTTCCTCTTAGCGTTATTAGGATCCAAATAAAACACCATATTAATATAAGGATGCGAAAGTGTATGTTTTAATTTGGCGAAGCCGAGGGTTGAAGCTAGTATAGCATATACAGGGTTATTTGTAATTAACTATCATCCTCCCAGGGGTAGATAGCTGACATCATAAGTAACAACGTTTGTTCTACGACTTTTAATAAAACTGAATACATTATTTTAATAATGAGTTTTCAAGTTTTTATGGTTATAACGCGACACTATTAAGTCTATGTTTCATTCATAAACTGAACGCACGTTCGCGCGCGCTTGGTCGGTGAGTTCCTGGACACGATGAAGATGGAATGGATATTTGCCTTTGTTGTGAATGACACTCCACGTGAAGAACTGCGATACATTAAACCGTAGCGTGGCGTCATTAGTCCAGCTTCCTTTCTTGTTCCCGTACTGAGTGCCTCGGTGGAAGACCACTATCACTGAACCTGGGCTGGAACTGTCCATAATCGCGTAATCGCTGTGTAGCAGATAACATCGTTGCCCGGCTCGGTGTAGGTAGATTTGGAAACCTTACTGCATATTGGCGGCAGGCTTCCGCCACATTATTATCACTCCAAGCAAGCATCAATGAGCGAAATGGGTCAAAAATGTGTAATCGGGAACGCGAATAAAGTCGCGGGCTATTTATTCTACGAGTATTCTATATAAAATAAAATAAAATAAAATAACGTTTATTATCTTTGAAATTTTTAGAAAATTATTTACATTCGTCAAAAGTTGGTGTGACTCTACCGAGGGTTCCAAAATGCAACGAGACTGAGAAGAGCCCTCAAGAAACTCAGTTCGGCTTTTTTCAAAATATTTCATCTTAAATCTAATACAGTAATAGAGTTATTTAGAAAGGAGCAATTCGTGTTACAACCAGGCAGCCTTGTCATCTAAGAAATCATTAATACTACATATAATAAGCTTTATGGCACAATTTACTTTTTATTAGTTTTTTAAATTTATTGACAGATAAATTTGCTATTTCGGTTGGCAATGTATTGTACATTCGAATAAAGTTCCCCGCAAAAGAATTACTCACTTTATGAAGCCTAAATTTAGGAAGAGCCAGTTTATCCTTATTTCTTAAGTTTAGATTATGATTATCACTATTTTTCACAAACTTACTTTTGTTCTTGTGGGTATACAATAAAATTTCATAAATATACTGTGAATACACTGTAAGGATGTTAATATGCTTAAACTTATCTCTTAATGACTCCCGAGACCCCATTCCATAGATAGTCCGGACAGCCCTCTTCTGCAACACAAAGATGCATTCAATATCGGCAGCGTTACCCCACAGTAGTATGCCATATGTCATGATACTGTGGAAGTAGCTAAAGTAGACAAGACGCGCCGTTTTAATGTCTGTAAGTTGTCGGATCTTTTTGACAGCATAGGCTGCTGAACTAAGCCTGGCCGAAATTTTCCCGATATGAGGCCCCCATTGCAACTTGGAGTCTAACGTTATACCCAGAAAGATAGTGTCATCGAGCAATTCTATTATATCATCCCTAACCTTAACACTGGTTTTAACAAGTCTTACATTAGGTAAGGTGAATCTTACACATTTAGTTTTATTTTCATTTAATAATATTTTTTTATATACTACTCGTACTATAAAGAGAAAGTATTTGATTGTTTGTTCGTTTAAATTGAATAGGTCTCGAAATTACTGAAGCGATTTTGAAAATGCTTTCACTGATATGTAGGTAGCTACTTTATCCCCGAGTAACATAGGCTATTTTTTATCCCGGTAATGTGATCCCACGGTAATCGGAAACGAGAAAACTATATCATGCGGTGATTAGTTCTCTATAAAATACCAATCAACGGTCAATAAAATATATATGCTTATTTATTTTCAGGTAAAAATAGCTGTGTACTACGAGTCCTTATGTCCAGACAGTAAAGCATTCATAGTTCAGCAGCTGGCGCCAGTCTGGAGAGACTTCAGAGGAGCTGTCAAAGTCAAACTTGTGCCGTATGGAAAAGCCACGGTGAGTTTCAACTATGCAGCGACGCGCTATTCGTATTATAGATTGTCCGGAGGTAACAGGAAGCCTTGAGCCGCTAGCTCAGCGCCGAAAAAGTGCTTCCTTGGCCGCATTCTACCGTATTTACGACGGCGAGTGTTCTGAAGAGCTCTTCAACCTGATCCCACCCTCTCCATTCCGATCCCGAGCAGCTAACAACGCGTGCCGGGCAGAGATGTGACTCTCACACTGTGGAAACCGTCTTCGCGTGAACCGACCGTTTTAAATGTTCGTTTCTCTTCCGAAAGATAGTGGCCTGGAACGCCCTGCCTGAGCACGTGTTTCCTCCCACATTATAATCATATGGATAAGTAATATGCTCACTGTATTTTATGTATTTCTGTATTATTAGTCTTCTGTTTGTGTGTATGTAAAGAATGAAAGGAAGGAATAGCGTGAAAATGCGTGAAGAATACAAGAAGCAATGGAATGGTAATAGAGAACAGGAACGAAAGATGATTATAATAGAATAAGATAGTTAAATAAAGGAAGGACAAAAAGTATAAATAAATAAAATAAAATAAATAATCCTGGGTTCTTTAAGCGAAGCGTGAAGAGGCACATTACTAGGTCGTCAAGTTGAGAACGACTCTTTATAGATAGATAGATAGAAGATAGATAGAAAACTCTTTATTGTACACCAAAATTACAAAAATAAGAATAAATAATAGATCCCAGAAATTGTTATGTACAATGGGCGGCCTTATCGCATACAGCGATCTCTTCCAGGCAACCTTTGGATGGACTGAAATGATGTTCACTTGTGGGTGATGGTGTAATACAGCAGTTAAAATAGGTTCATAACAAAAACAAAATATTTATACATAATACAGTAAACAAAATAAACTTATGGAGCTAAAGATGACAAATAGTGGTCCTTTACCTTAGTCCTAAACGAATTTATGGTTTGAGCTCGTCTAATTTCCACTGGGAGTGCATTCCACAGTCGTATAGCTTTAATAGTGAATGATTTCTCAGTAAAGATGGTACTGTGGCTTGGCATCTCCAAAGTCAAATTCTCGGATGACCGCAAGGACTTCGTATGTGTGTCACAAAGGAAGTTAAAGCGTTCCTTAAGATAGGTGGGAGTAGAAGGATGGAACAAAATGTTATAAAGTAAGGCTAATATATGTGTATTCCTGCGAAGACGAATGGGGAGCCACTTGAGTTTGTTGCGAAATTCAGATACGTGATCATATTTGCGCAAGCCAAATATGAATCTTATACAAAAATTTTGAAGGCGCTCAAGTTTATCCAGTTGCTGTTCGGTGAGATCAGGATAGCTGACATCTGCGTAATCCAAAATAGGAAGAAGGAGCGAATGGACCAGTGCAGTTTTAGTGGAGATTGGTAGGAAGTTTCGCAACCTTCTCATTGACCCTGCTGCGGCATAGAGTTTGCGACTGGTTTCTTGAAGTTGTAATTCCCAGGACAACGTCTGGTCTATGTGAATGCCCAAGTTCTTAACACTGCCGCTGACTGGTAACGGAGCTCCAGCAAAAAGCACCTGTGGCAACCGTGACCATTCAACTTTTGCAACCAACCGTTGACTGCCAATTAGAATTATTTGTGTCTTATTTGGGTTCACAGTAAGACCATAATTCAAGCTCCACTCAGAAATCCGGTCCAGGTCCATATTTATTTTACTAAAAGCCTCTGTCAATTGACTCAAAGGAGCTTGTGAGTAAATCTGTAAATCATCGGCGTAAAGGTGGTAGGATGAATTTAGTTTATCGGTGATGGAATTTATAAAAATTGCGAAGAGCAAAGGAGATAAAACGCCACCTTGTGGTACACCAGCGGTCGTCCCGCACCATGAAGAATAAGAATCTTCGGCGCGAATACGCTGCCGGCGACCAAACAAGTAACTACGAAACCATGCAATAGCCGTTGGAGATATGTTAATAGAGCTAAGCATACCAAGCAGAATGTCAAAATCAACAGAGTTAAAGGCATTACTGAAGTCAAGTAAGGCGAGGAGAGTGAGTTTTCCACCTTCCATGCCCAGTCTAACATCCTCAGTGATGTTGACTAGCGCTGTGGAGGTACTGTGTCCAGGTCGAAAACCAGATTGGAATGAGTTGAGGAGTGAGTTTTTGTTGAGGAATGAACTTAGTTGAGCATGCACATTTCTCTCAAGGACTTTGGATAGGAATGGGAGAATGGATATAGGACGGTAATCAGTAAACGAGGAGGGTTTGGGTTTTTTAGGTAGCGGTATGATCTGTGCATCTTTCCAGGCAGATGGGAAAATTCCACTGGTTAGCGAATAGTTAAGGATATCACACAGGACGGGAAGGATTTCATCTAGGATAGGAGTGATCATATTCCTACTGACACAGTCGTTGCCAATAGCCTTTGAAGTAATTGCCAGTATGCTCTTCTTAACATCACAAGCGGACAATTGGTTGAAAGCGAACGGTGAATAACTAGGAGTTGGGATTGCTGAAAGAAATTGCAAAGTGCTAGTTTTATTGACCCCATTTAAGACAGGAGAAGATGAGAAATGTGAATTAAGCGAATTTAAATCTAAGTCTTTTGGAATTATTTATAGTATACTATAAATACTTTATAGTATTTCTGTGAACTATGAGAGTCCATCCATCCTCATGTACCTGCCCTTATACCAATTTATGGTCGAAGCAACATGTCTGCCTCCACCACACATCCCAGTCTCACATCATCCCATCAGTCACCAGTGTTGCCAACACGGATTTTAAAAAGGCGTAGGCTCGATGAGAAAATAACGTTGTCACCTTGAAAACTGCAAGATTCCGAGTGACCTTGTATTTTCCAGAGTCTCGTCCGTCTGAATGCAGTTAAGGGCCCTAAAGACGATTAGCATTATTTTAGAATAAAACCAATTTTACATAAAATTTATAGTAAAGATACTATGAAAATAATGCTTGTGTATGTAGATATTACTTTATATATTTCTTTTAAGAACTTCCGTTGCGTGCGCTGACCAAACGGTTAATGTTATGTTAAAATGATATCTTAAAGAATTGTAAAGTTCTAAAAAAAGTCCCCGGTAGCATATTTATATCTATCTTTTAAGGTTAACTCACTATAGCATATTTTATGGAAATTAAATTACGGGATGAAATTACTAGATGTTATTACGGGTGACGCGACGGGAACAATAATATACCTACAAGCGACGGGAACGGGAAAAATTCTAAATGACCACGCGGACGATGTCGCGGAAGACCGCTAGTAATATATAAAATGAATATTAAACAAACTATAGAAATAATGCTTGTGTCTGTACATAAATTAAAAGTTTATTACGATCATAAACAAGAATGAATATTGAAATAGACATTAAAATGCATAATATATATACCTACCTACTTGTCATAGTGTACAAAATATTGTTATAAATATGGCAGTACACGCAATGCCATCTAGTAGCAACCTAACAGAACTGAGTTCTACTATAGTCTATACCCTATAGCAAAAGGATTTGAATAAGAGATTATTTGAGATTTTTTTTCTTTATTCCCCCAATCAAAAAAAGCTCACGTTTTTTTTTAAATCAAGGAATACACTTATGCCGAGTTTCGTGGAGATTGAATAAATACAGACAGACAGATGAAATTGTCAACACGATGAAATTGTCCAATCTCTAAATTGCTCGCTCGGTCTTAGCTGCTGGAATTAGATTCGGTTTACAGAATGGTTATTGACGTGTTCTATTATGGTAGATAGAGATACATCACGCTTATATCCCCGAAGGGGTAGACAGAGGTGCATTGCACATCCACACTTAGACAGTAATTTTGTTAGTTAGTTAGTTGGACTACACTATAGAATATTCAATACTACTCTGTAAATCCAACCGAAATTCTCACAGCCAGGACAAATGTTTCATGTCCAAGCGATATTTTAATAAGATGATAATACTAAATTATTTTGTTTTACAGCACGATCTAATTGGCGGCAAATGGCAGTTCACGTGTCATCATGGAGAAAATGAGTGTTATGGCAATAAGGTAAAGATAAACATTATTTATTTATTTCCAAAAGTCTACTTTGCTAACGGCTACACGACTCGATGAACAGCGAGGGAAATAGCGAGGAGAATAGCGAGGAACATCGTGTGGCCATTCACTCGTCTCGCTGCTCACAGGGCTCAGATCTCAATTTATCCCACACTATACACGTTGATTTTATTACCGTCAGCACTACGCAAGGGTTCGCTTTCGGAATAATTTTTGAACCAACTGGCAGCATTACTTTGAAAAACAAACACATTTTTTTTAGAAATTAAAAAAAAAATATTTAGTTTCTAGACATCAAATGAGAACCCGTTGTAGTGGACTCACTCTCTTAAATACTTAAGTTTTACAACGATAGTTACGGTACAGTTCGTTTTCATTCAACAATGCGCTGGCACAAAGCAAGCGTACGCCCGGCCCCCACCTCAGCGTGACACGAGCCAGACGCGCCGACACTGCGGGCTGCGGCTCGCCTGTCCAGAGTGTCCAGTAGACCTCGTGACAGCGCCGGTGTCTGTTGCGTAATCGTGTGTCTCAGTGAGTAAAATGAGTCGTCAGTACGAATATTCGAACGTGGAGTATCTAGCAATGGTACAATTGTATGCCATTGCTAACCACAACCTACAAGAGGCTAGGCGATTGTACTCCCAGCCGGAGCACTTAAATGCGTTACGGCTACGAGGAGTCAGTGATCCTCAAGTGCCAACACGCGGGACCATATTGGCCGCAACCCAGCGCTTACTCGACCACGGACAGTTCCGGAGACCGTTACATGCACAAGCCCGAGGACGTTTGAATGATTATTCCCAAATGGAAGTCATCAAACCCGCGAAGAACTACGCAGTGCGATAGTGGACGCTTTTGATATTGTGAAAAGTGATAGAGACACATGGAACAAGTTGAAAGACAATCAATTAACACGTGCACGTTTGTGTATCGAAAGGAATGGACTCCTTTTCGAGCAGTTACTTCGGTACAGAGAACTGTAAATATGTGTAAATAAACTGTAAATAGGTAGTATGTAAGTTTGATTTTATTTGTAATTAGCTCCAATTTTTTAAATACGCCTGACATACCTCCTCTCAGTCAGTTGTAGTTCAGTGTATTTTTATTATTATTATTACATAGTTCAAAAGTCATTAAGTCGCTATTGTATATAAAATAGGTATTACAGATGGTCCTAAGCCCGTGTAAAGTACGAAGGAGAAATTGGAGTGTGTATTTTATGTTCAAGTAGGTATGTTTCGTAGTGATACTGGCCATATTGGCTGCGAGGGGTCATTGCTCCCTAACACATGATTTGCGCGGTACTTAGAAGCGCTCGAAGGATGGATGTATGTGTGCGAGACGAGCAGCCTTGAGCCTGGCGAGAGCGCCGCGCCCGTCCGCGTCAATTCATCAATGAAATATCGTACTGCTACTAATGTTAAACTTGATCGAGTGAGAAGAATTACAGAAATGACTAATTTTTTATTATTATCAGTACAGTAATTTAGATGTTAAAAAAGGAATCCAAATATTATTCCGAGAGCGAACCCTTTCGACTGCTGACGATGATAAAATCAGCGTGTATACTAAACATTTATTAAACATTTTTTCCCGTATATTTGATAAACCAAAGCAAACTGTGTACTTATACATAAATAAATAAATGTTATCTATCTTTTATGTTGTCAGATCCAATCGTGTATCCTCAAGAACCGTTTCCTTCAAGACACAGAGAAGATGGAGCTGATCATCTGTCTCATGAGTCAACTCAACCCGGACAAGTCTTTGGACACTGTAAGTTTTATATTTACACTAGCGGATAACCGCGGCTCCCGTCATTTCTCATTCCCTATTCCCACGGGAATATATTACAGGGATGAAATGTAGCCTGTAGCACTGTTAAATTTATAATAGGCAACTTTAAATTGTGTCTTCAGTATGCCTGCTATGGCAACACTCTTGTACTGTCAAGCAGGACATGGCTATATATTTACTCTGTGTGTGCATTAAAGGAATAAAGTTTATATTCAAATTATATCAGTCTCGTCTCTCATCTACGCATAATCCATAAACATTTGTAGATACCTACGTATTAGATTTTATTATATTAGAGAACGAATTTTTAAAATCGGTTGAGTAGTTAAATTATTTATTAATTAATATATCACACACACACACACATATCACGCCTATATCCCCGAAGGGGCCCACAATTTGCCTGTATTTTTAGTCCCACGTAATAGGGGGAAAGCCTATTGCCGTCACCGGGCACACATATAATGGGCTATGTCCAAAATGGCCGAATGAATTTAATAAAAAGTAGCAGCTATATTGTAATTTTGAAACAAAAACTGAAAATCTAATATTCCGTCTTAAATACTCTACATTCATACATAGGAAACAAGAATGAAAAATTCAATACTTAAAGTACAAATTCAGCGATATTTGAAGCGTTTTGGATCTCCAAAGTCGATCTCACTTCGCCCTTTTTGTTTTTTTTTTGAAGGCCATATAATAATAATATTTCTTTTATGACAGTTGTATACCTATTTACTTACACAATATCTTGATTTCCTCCAATTAAGCTTATATTAGTTAGGTACTTTAAAGATAGATGGCGCTGTGTGAAACTCCTAAAATATTTTATATTTTCCAGTGTCTAACTCAATCAAACAAGATGGTGCAGTCGTCGAAGATCAAAGGTTGTGCTTCAGGACAACAAGGGGATGATCTACTCGCGGGTTATGGCAATAAGACAGACAATGTAGCGAGGCCATTGTCGTTTGTACCCACTATTGTTATTAATGAGGTAAGATAACACATATACACATATAAAAAAAAATATTTTTAATAAAAAAAAAAAGTGATATTAGTAGTTTTCTCGTTCCTAGTTCCCATGGGAATACATTAACGGGATAAAAAGTACCCTATAGCACTCAGGGATAGATAATGTAGTATGTAGCTACCACAGATATCGATAAAATACTTAGATTCGGGATACGCGTTCTAAAATGGCACTTGACATAGGAGCCACTTGGCGCCTCTGTACTTAGTCACGTCCGAGCTACGGTCGAGAGTGTTCGTTTCTTCATTCGCATGTCTGTTTAACAAAAATTTTCAACTTGCCGTCCTGTGTCAAGAGATTTTGTACAAACTCTAGTAGAATAACTACAAAAACCGATGGAATCACCTATCATTCATGAGTATTGCGTTTACAGCAATATATTTGGATTTAAACATTAAATTCAGTCATTATTGACAACTAAAATGTACTGTGAATGAAAAAGAAAATTGACAGAGTGCAGTATGACGTTTGTCTAAAAACCAAACGCAAGTGTACCAAGTTATGATGTTTATCTCTTTTTAGCGCGAGCAATGAAACGTGCTATCTCACTTGCACTGCATCGTGTTAAGTTCTTTCATTGATAGTATTAAGTTGTGTGTATTTCTTGCATTGAGTGCTATTATAGGCGATTGCCTTGTTGGTCACCGATCTACATATTTTATCGATATCTGTGGTAGCTATTTATCAGTGAAAAAATCTACAAAATCGGTTCCGTAGTTGCGCAAACTAACAATAAAATATTTCGTCTTTATAATATTAGTATACATTACACCTTGTCACAGAACAAGCCATCCTGTTTATAGCACAGTGTAGTCCTCGGTGGGATTCAAACCATCATTATCTCAGCCCATTAGACGCCCACGGCTGGGCATAGGTCTCCCCTAAAAAGGAGGGTATTTAGCCTACATATACCATGCTGGCCAGACGAGTTGGTATAGGGTGAGGTGTCGAGTTTTCCTTCTCTAAACATCATTCACCGAGCCTTTTCCCAATTCAGTTGGGGTCGGCTTGCCAGTCTAACTACGATTTGGCTGAACTTCGATATATTTCGAGAAGCGACTGCCATCTGACCTTCACAACCCATGGGCGATATCGAAGTTCTGTAGTTAGACCGGTCGGATTTTTGATTTAGGGCTCCAACTACCCCTAACGACTGCCATAGATGTTTGTATGACAACCGGGACAGACGGCTTAACGTGCTCTCCGAGGCACGGAGGGATCTCAATGTCTTATGAAATGGTCACCCATCCTAAGACCGGCCTGAATCGATGTTGCTTAACATTTACAATGTGACCACGAGCCCCACCTTCCTAGATTTCCTTCTCTAAACCTACTTATATATTTCTAAATATACATAGAAAACAACAAAGAAACATTTGTGGATCAAACAAATATTTGATTCGACCTGGGAATCGAACCCGAAGACCTTACCGCAGTCGCATACACATACGTCTGCGCCACCGGGGCAGTTAAATATTGTTCTAATAAAATGTTTTTTTTTCACAGAAATTCGACCAAGCTACACAAGATGAAGCCTTTACAAATCTTAAATCTGTCGTATGTCGCGTGTCCCCTAACAAACCATCAAATTGTTAAATAAACCACTCATTATTTTAATAAACCTACTCTAAGTTACCTTACAAGCAAAAATAATATCGCAAAATAAATTTAGAATTATTAATATAGACTTTAATCTGTCAGAATGAATGAAAATGTAGCTTTATACATGTTGAGGATTTTTTTAGATCAGTCTAGTAGTTATGGAGTTCAACCAAACATCTTTCCTCGATTAGAATATTAGTAGATTAAGAACATACCTTTTATATGCTAAAAATCTAGATTTCTGAATAAATCAAATTAAGTAAAAAGTACAAAAAATACTCCAATCGCGTCTTTTTAGAATTAATGGAGGGTAAAAAGCAAATAACAGCCAAAAAACATCTTATGCACCACATGTAGATGGCGCTAGTAGTTTACCTACATAGGCAACATTCAATAGAACCGCGCTCTGTTTTGACATATTGTTTTTTTATTTGGAGTTAAGTAATTTATTTACTAAGACAATTTATCAATTTATACCCAAAATATTGTTTATATAAAAATTACTAGAGCATTCCTGTCTAAAACCTTTAACCTTTAAAAAAAAGCATGAAATACTGCAAAAAATTAAGTTTGACAAAGGTTTTTAAACACGCGTTCTGAATTCATTTAAATACTTACTATGTCGGGACTTAAACGTAGAATTACCATATTTATGGCCTAACGTTTCGACCGAGTCTGTGTTCGCAGGCTGACTGGAGCTAGCGCTGTGAAATGGTGATTTTCCCGAAATAAGAACTATTAAAATAAGTTTGACAATCCTTTGGAACAGTTGTTTTTGCTATTTACTCTTTTTATTCTATGTGAAATGAATGTGAAGTGTACTAAACAAGACATTAGGTATTTTATATTTTATAATAAATAAGTACTTATTTTATTCGTTTCGTTTCATTTTCGATGTAACCTGGTAAGTTACTTTGAAACTGTGCTGTAATTTTGCAAACTCGTAAAACAAAACCTTACCACAGACCTTTTAGGTACCTTTTCTGAAGTTCATGTAGCAAACATATGAACTTCAGAAAAGGTACCTAAAAGGTCTGTGGTACTTTTAAAATAACCCAGGTACCTAATAGGTCTGTGGTACTTTTAAAATAACCCAGGTACCTAAAACATCTGTAGTACTTTTAAAATAACCCAGGTACCTAAAAGGTCTGTGGTACTTTTAAAATAACCCAGGTACCTAAAAGATCTGTGGTACTTTTAAAATAACCCAGGTACCTAAAAGGTCTGTGGTACTTTTAAAATAACCCAGGTACCTAAAACGTCTGTGGTACTTTTAAAATAACCCAAGTACCTAAAAGGGATACTGGATTTCATTTAAAAATATAAATAAATCGGTTCAGGTAACAAACAAAAAAATGACACTGGTATTTGAACCTAATTTTTTTAAGACTTCAAAATAGATGGGATTTAAGGGCCCAGATCGTAAAAATCACCGAAAAGTGTTACGATTTTTCATATTGAACCTATTTACATATGATTAATAACAACGATAATTTGTATATATTAAAATGAAAGACCAAAAATTATGTTAATGCTAATTTTAACTCTTAAAACCCTGTAGTTGTTATATAATAAACGTCAACAAACGCACAAAATTGAGAAAAAATGCGAAAATCAACACAAATTGATAAAAAGAAACACTTTTTGAACACTGAAAAAACCAATAAATATAACCCTGTACTTTTTTTTGTACCTTTACAAACAAAGACTTCCCCTTTTAAAGCCCTAAAATCTAGATATGTTTTACGTAAATTCTCCATAGAAAAATGTATGAAAAATCCAGCGCATCCCGATAGTACGGTCGTCGCCACTAATCGCCAGTGCGCCATAGAATTTCAAAGCGACTCCACGCGTGTCGGATGCTCCAGCAAAATTATGTGTTGTGAATTTGTTTTTGTGAAAAAACTGTAAGTACAATATTTTTGTATTTCAAAGCAATGAGTTTGCTTAAACTATTCTTAAAATATTAAGAAAGAAATTATAAATAGATCACAAAAACTGATCACAAAAACCGAGGGAAAGGCCGTGGGTTCGAATCCCGCCGATGACATCAGTTTTTGTGATCTATTTATAATTTCTTTCTTAATACAATATTTTTATAACTAATTTACTTTCAGTAAGTAGAAAGTCAACTTCAAAAACAATAACTCAACGTGGAACGTTTGTCGCAAAACATTTTCAAAATCTCGCTCTCTCTGGGTCATTCACCCGCCCGTCGGGTGATTCGGGAAACAATAGCGCTGCTGTCGCTCGAAATCGAATTCGCTTGTTCGCGATCTAGGCCCTTAATCACTACATCAAAAACAGACAATTTAGATAGCAATCATATTTTATTAACAATTATTTAGACAATAAATCAATATATTACATGGATACTACATACTTATAAATAGGTATCTATATATACATAATACAGCTTGTCCCAACACCAAGCCAAATGGCGGGAAATTATCTTTACTATCACGGTAATAATTTTACTCTGACTAAAATGAGTGGGATATAATTCTACTAACTATACTTGAAATGTCATAATAATTTAATTTTGTTGGATAAGATAAGATGAGTACTCTTTATTGTACATCGTACACAAGCAATAAATAGTAACATATAACATTAATGTACAAAGGGCGGCCTTATCGCTAAAAAGCGATCTCTTCCAGGCAACCAGGGATAATACAGCGAAACATATAAAATGTTAACAATTTACACTATTATCCGACAAAATTAAATTATTGAGCGAAGCGAGCCGAAGGCGATCGGAGCTCTCAACGGGTGACTCAAATTATTTTTCAAACGATTTATGTTAAATTGTTTCTCGGCGAATACTCGGCCGATTTCGGATTTTCTTGCATTCATCAAAAGCTTACAGAATTACCCAGGTTATTACGATGCCAGAATTTTGAATTTCGATCAAATAAAAATAATTTAATTGATGGTAAAAATTCCCATAGCGTAATGACAAAAAATACTTTGACAGAATTATATCGCTTTGAATCAAAACTCGCTTCGCTCAAATATATACTGCAGCGTAGCGATACGTTTCGCGACTGCGGCGACCTAGTTATGAGGGAGTTCGATGTTTGCTGAGCGCATGGCTGGTGACTTTTTAGGTTACCTCTGGCGCTCCGTAAAAATCAGGTTACCAGACCCTCACATACCGAACAACGTTTCTTGTCCTGCACCTGGAGCTAGTTAGGAATAACTAGTTCTTCTGTGCGGGACTATCAACTTATCAAGCATTACATTGACATTAACGCGGACGGTTACATCGAAATAATAAAGACGGAGCTGGCGGAATCTTAACCTAAACCTAACATAAGCTAAAAAAAAAAAAAAACATTTTTCAACAGTGGCAATTTAGAAATTTTAATTTCCGCGCGAAGCAACAATCAAATTTTTTTAGCACTGTCAAAGGCATGTTTCTTTAATGCTTAATAACTCAAAAACTATAAGAGCCACATACGCCAACAACTATACATCAAACCACAGGCTTATGTTATATCTTTATGCCAAATGTCAAGTTGACAGGTTAAGAGATGCGCCCGCTGTCGTGTCGCATACATTCTTGATTGAGCCCTAAGTTGTGAACAAGAAGCAAGATCCGTCTTAACTTACGTGTTTATCACAAGACTGATGAAGCTATACTTGGAAGTAAATATTAAACTATACACAGTTTTCTCACTTCCAACTTCCATGGGAACACAATACCGGGATGAAAAGTACACGTCTAAGTCAGTCGGGAATATTGTAGCTACATGTTTGATTACCGTGACAGTTTTAGCACCAGTATAACTTCGAGTTTGGTAGAATCCAGAATATAGAAAACTAAGCGGTTCGCCGGTACGTCGAAATAAATAAGACGGAGTGAAAGACAGGTTAATTGTATTACGGCATAAATAAATCACGCCAATCGGATGAATAGTTAAATAATGTGAAGTTATGAATTATTAAATTTGGCGCGCGAAATCCAACAATCGATTTTTTTAGTACTGTGAAAGGTACGTTACTTTAATGTTTGATAACTCAAGAACTATATAAGCTACATTACCGTCTTAATAAACAATTTTACTGAAAGGTGACTTCATTTTCATTTTTTAAGCAATTTTAAATGCAAACGGTGATTTTTGAAAAATCTGTCTGAATCGAACGTTGTACAATATATATAGGAGACTTTCCCTTCATGCGGCATCGGCATGGTATTGACAGTTGACACCCAATACTAACTTCATAATATAATTATTAAGTGTAATACATTATATTATATTTATCACACAATGATTATTTTATAGAATCGAGGTAGTCTGAGACGCCCAGGACTTTAATTGTCTGTGCCACAGCGGGTGGCACGTAAGATTTTGTTGCCTTTCATCAATGCCCGCAATGCCATAGCAACCGGCCAGCGGGAGACCCGCGCGACATGAAACGTATTTCATTATTATATGAAAGACATTGACATT
The DNA here is from genome assembly GCA_963556515.1 of Nudaria mundana. Lineage (NCBI taxonomy): Eukaryota > Metazoa > Arthropoda > Insecta > Lepidoptera > Erebidae > Nudaria > Nudaria mundana. Next base: position 580,918 of record OY748309.1, read on the forward strand.
GGTTTTTTTTCCACTTCACAAAACTGCTTCACAGGAAAAGCAGTCTTGGACTGGTAAATCACGATTTGTGCAGGCAAATCATGACCTGCCCGATTAACGATATGCCTACGACATATTATGTACACTCATAGTAACATCAATCAATACATATAATAAAATTGTAAGTGGTAGATGTCTGTACATCGAAGATATAATAGAGAAACTGTTGTAGGGGGGTTTTATGAACGAAATAGAACCCAAAACAATGGTTTTTAGAATTTTTGTCTGTTTGTCTGAATGCTTGAACACGCTAATTTCAGAAACGGCTTAACCGATTTGAATGCAGTTTTCACATTTAAGGTTTGTTTTATTTCAATCGATTCATACATAAAAAAGTTATGTCGATCTAAAGTAACACCAGAGATGTGCTATTTCGCTGTGCTGCAAGGATGTGCTGTGTGGACAAATTAATATGATTGGTGGATGTCAAACACATTCATAGCAACGTGGCATAGCAGCACATCTCTTGTCGAAATGCACTCAACGCTGGACTTACTACTGAACTACGGTACCAGTGTATCGTATTACAACGAAAAACACTGAATTTTAAAGAAAGGTTGCCGGTTCGATTCCCCGATGACATTCATTTTTGAAATTTATAATATTTCTATCTATATATTTCAGAATTGTTATAATCGAACCCTAATAAAAATACATACCAATTGGTAACATTTTTGAGTCTTCACAAGGAGCGCTCTATTAAACATATATCTGCCTGATTTTTAAATTTTTTTCAATCTAAAATAATTATCCAAGTCACCAATTCCAATACTAACATAAAAAAAGCACTGTCGAATAGAAATCTTACTCCTTTTTGAGATAATATAATAATAATATCAACACATATATATGGAATTAAAGTGACTATTTATAATTACAAATTATTTACAAATTTTCTTAGAAACAAATATCTTAGATCACGACGCCATCTTGTCTCAATCTAAGCAGAGCTTGTGATACGAGTACAGTGTACTCGCTTATACTAGAAATGACAGACAGTACCCCAATAGAGTGATAACTGTCCTCCAAAAATTACAGACGTCACCCCCATGGAATGCTAACTGTCCTCCGAAAATAACATACAGATCCCGTAGAAGTGCTATCTAACAAAAATGTCTTCTAAAAATTACAGACATAATGTCTGTCATTTCTGATGGAGTGCTAACTGTCCAACAATAATGAAAGACAGTACCCGATGGAGTGCTATCCTCCAAAAATGACAAACAGTACCCGAAGAAGTGCTAACTATTGGATAGAAACAGGCGTTACTTGGCGAAAATCCATGACAAAACAATGGTAAGTAAAATGTTTTTAAGAAAAAACCTTTTAAATTTATATAATAGCATTAATTTTTCGCAGAATTAAAAGGACAACAAAACGTCGACAATTGTTTCGCCTCTAAACGAGGCATTATCAAGACTGTCTCAGAGAGAACAGCCAACTAACTGCTAACTGTTCCCTAAAAATGAGAGATGGTGTACTAAATGTCTTCAAAAAATGACATACAGATCCCGATGTAGCCGATTAATTAAGTGTTATCTAACAAATGTCTTTTAAAAATGACATACTGTATAGAGTGTTAAGAGTCCTCCAAGAATGACATACAGTACCTTATAGACAGCTAAGTGTCCTCCAAAAATGAGAGACAGTACCCTATGGAGTACTAAGTGTCCTCAAAAAATGACACAGGGTCCTAACTACTTGCCTCAGAGACCAGCTCAGGGAGACTAACATCACCGTGTTCATTGCTAGTATGAGCTTTATAAGCACTTTTACTATTAGAGCCAAACTCACACACTGGACACCAATATTTCAGGATGTTAGTGCACGTACAACTTATAAACCTGCTATCCCTCACATATTGTTTGGAAAACGCACAAGTACACTTTTCTTTTCTTTTTAAAATTTCCACACCGTCGACACGCACACTGTGAGATTCTACGTGATATTGCAAAGCCATACTATGTCTAGCACGATAATCACACAACGGGCACTTATATTTCTTCTCCTCTTTATGCTTTTTTAAATGTCTGCTGAATTGACTTTTACTTGACGTTGTATAACTACACTGCGAACACACTTGTAGGATTCTACGATGCTCTTCCAAGTGTAGATTGTATTCACTTGTATTTGTTGTTGAATAGTTACACTTCATACAATAATGGTCATACGTTCTATGATTCCACATCAACTTGTTCTCATTAGAGGACGTGTCCTTTTCAGAACGGGTGTCCTTTTTAGAGGACTTCTTAGTTTTTGTCTTCTTTACAAGACGTACAAGGGGTTCATTGTCGTCGTCAGTCGTCGAGGACACCTCTACAGTGTCGATGTGTGGCTCCTGGAGGATGACGTCATCGTCGTCGCTTGACGTCAACAGGCTTATTGGGTTCGTTCTGGAATAATAAATACAATATAAAATGAAAGTATGTCCAAGAAAATATTTAATATCTTAAATATTTATGTATAAGCACGCGCACGATGTGATTGGGATAGACCCTTATCACAATAACGTCCGGGATATTATTAGAGAGGAATTCGCTCTGATGAAGTCTACACTAACGCACGAACTTCAGCAGACTCTCAGGCAACTGGTCACGACTGAACTTCAACCAATAAGACAGGAGTTAACTAATTTTATTTTATTTTATTTATTTTTTTATTTATATAAAGGAACAACAAACAGCTACATTATGTAATATTGGTACAAGTAAAGACAGAGGAATAACAATAACGTAGCCCACAGCGCTGTTCACAGATTACCAGAATTTTTGGTTATGTCGCGTCGCTATAACAAAACAAAACTAATTTGGAGAATAGTGTTAAGTTTCTTAATGAAAACCATGAATCTACCAGGACTGCTGTCGGTTCATATCAGGATGCCCTGGGAAAGCTTCAGAAAGAGAACGCTCAACTTACAACCACGCTCCGAGATTTACAAGCTAGATTCCAGGCAATGGAACAATACAATCGATCAAATAATATTGAAATACAGTGTGTTCCCGAGAACAGACGTGAAAATCTACCATCAATTATAAAGCAGTTGGCTCAGGTTCAGGTAATTAGCCTTGATTATATTATATATATTATGGAAGCGGATATTCACCACTGTACTCGTGTGGCAAAGAGCAACAGAGAAGATAAAAGGCCGAGGTCAATCATAGTCCGACTCGCCACACCCATGCTACGAGATTCATTTTTGGCTAAAACTATTAGCTTCAATAAGGCTAACCCACAGGATAAGATTAATACGAGTCATATAGGAATCGGCGGAAATAAAACTCCAATTTATGTTCTGGAGCATATGTCTGCTTCCGGGAAGAAGCTGCATGCTGCAGCCCGGCAACAGGCTCGAGAGAAAGGTTTTAAGTTTGTATGGGTTAGACAAGGTCGAGTTTTTATGCGTAAGTCCGAAGATAGTGAATTTATCTACGTGAAAGATCAAGAAACACTGGATAAGATTAACTAACTTGTTTGTATTATTTGTTATCTATTAATTGTTATCGTTATAAAATTCATTAGTTTAAATATATATTATCAAAATGTTAGAGGGTGTAGGACCAAGACTCATGATCTTCTGACTAGCGCTGCATGTGCGAACTATGACATTGTGGTCTTAACGGAGACATGGGCAAACGACAGTATATGCGACGCTGAATTGTTAGATAATCGCTATACTGTTTACAGGAGAGATCGCCTAACCACTGGATTTCACAGGGATAAGGATGGTGGTGGAGTACTGATAGCGGTTTCAAATAAATATGATTCTATTAGATGCAAAGAGAGGGAAAGTCAATGCGAGGATCTATACGTCAAGATCAAAATAGGTAAACATAAATGTATCTTTTTGTGTGGCGCATACCTTCCCTCTCCACTAACTAAAAACGTTCTGGATGGCTTTACCGATAATTTCAACAACGTTTCGGAAGATATGGACAATGTTTGTCTTATTGGGGACTTTAACAGGAGTTGTATCTCTTGGTTGGATGGTGGAGGGGGTGGTGCTTTAGAACCTCTCATTACCAAAGGCTCGTCTCTGGCTCAACAACTTCTTGAATTTATATCCCTTAATAATCTTAAGCAATATAACAATATTCCTAATAACGCAAATAAAGTCTTGGATCTGGTCCTGAGTACAATGGCGAGCACATCCGTTAATGCGTCGTCAGCATCATTGCTTAAAATTGATGGCTTGCATCCCCCATTAGACATAGCGTTGGGGATTGTTGGTGAAGTGTCACTTAAGCCTAACAATATCGTGCGACCAAACTTTTATAAAGCCGATTACGAAATCATTAACACTAAATTAACCGAATTTGATTGGGAGAACCGATTAGCTAACTGTAGTAACGTCAATGACATGGTCTCATCATTTTATACTGTGTTAAATGAGACCATAGGAACGTATGTGCCTAAGTCTAATGCCTCTCGTAAAAGGTACCCACCGTGGTTTACCAGGCAATTAATAAATTTGTCTAGGGAGAAAGGCAAGTTACTTCATAAATTTAGAATATTCAAAAACCCGTTAGACGAAATATCGCTAAACATCCTAAATAATAGATGTAAAAAGTTGTCGTTAACTTGTTACAATAATTACATTATGAAAGTAGAAAGTAATATAAAAGTTAACCCTAAATACTTCTATACTTACCTCAAAGATAAGCGTAGTAATGCAGTTCAATTGCCTAACACTATGGCGTTAAATACTTCGACTGCATCAGATGGAGCAGCTATTTGTAATTCGTTTGCAACTTATTTTGCGTCGACATTCAATGAATCTTGCAGTTCAACTGCAATACCTTCTGTGTTTGCTGGTGTGAACACCGGTTGCCTTGGAGGTATCCAAGTTGCTCGTTCTACTATCCAAATGTATTTGGAGAAACTCGACGTACACAAAGGGGCGGGACCCGACGAGATCCCACCTTACTTCATCTCAAAATGTGCTGTACCCCTAAGTTTTCCACTCCAACTTATTATTAATGAGTCCCTATCAACTGGTATATTCCCAACATTATGGAAAGCCGCAAAAGTTGTTCCTATTCATAAAAGTGGTGACAAAGAAAATATCTCAAATTATAGACCTATCTCAATATTGTCAGTATTTGCTAAATCATTTGAAGCCCTAATTTATCCATGTTTAAAAAGTTATACTCACCAGATTTTCGTGGGCGAACAGCATGGTTTTATTCAGTCCCGCTCTACAACTACGAATTTGGCCCTATACCATAATGAGCTAGTTGAAGCTCTCGATGCGGGGGGCCAAGTTAGTGCTATTTATATGGATTTTTCTAAGGCCTTTGACAAGGTCAGCCACCGAGTTTTATTAAGAAAGCTTGAGACATACGGTATTTGTGGTTCTCTTTTGAGTTGGTTCCAATCTTATTTATACCAAAGATCTCAACATGTCGTAGCCAAAGGGTTTAAATCTGACGACTACACAGCTAGTTCTGGTGTTCCTCAGGGCTCCCACCTTGGTCCGTGGTTGTTCAATCTATTTATTAATGACTTAGTGAGTCACCTTCAGTACAGTAGCGCTTACCTGTTTGCGGACGACTTAAAGATATGTAGATCGATTGTAAAGCCTTCTGACTGCGGGTTGCTTCAGAACGATCTTGATGCTGTGGTTGAATGGTGTACCACCAACAAAATGACTCTGAATACCAATAAATGTTTTACCATCACTTTTCCGCGCAATCACAATGTAATAAAATCTGAATACCGTATTGATGGGGCAATATTGGCAGAGAAAGCCGAGTTGAGGGATTTAGGAATCCTATTTGACTCAAAATTAACTTTCACACCTCAAATAGACCACATAATTAAGAAGGCCTCTAGAATGCTAGGATTTGTAATAAGAAACGGTAGACTTTTCCGCAGGCCAGCTACAAAAATAGCTATTTACAATACGTTTGTGCGAAGTCAGCTTGAATATTGCAGTGTTGTTTGGTCCCCCCAATATGAGGTACACCAACTAAGAATTGAACGCATACAGAAGAGGTTCATAAGGCACTTGGCTTTCTCTTGTCAGCAACACAAAACGCTCATTACGTACAGGGCAAAATTGAACTACTTTAAAATGAATACTTTGACAGTTCGCCGGCAAGTTCACGACATGATGTTCCTGTATAAAGTATTCAGAAATAAATTTGTCTGTCCGGCACTCCTGAGTCTATTTAAAATTCGAGTTCCACGTCGGATACCTAGAGGCGCTCTATTGAGTATGGGGTTACTACAGCAGCCGCTTGCTAGAACTAATCTGAAGCAATTCGCAACCATAGCCCGATTGTCCAAGACATATAATAGTATTTGTGGGGAGGTGGACTTGTTCACAGAACCGTTACCAACGTTTAAAAGACTAATTCAGGGGATCATGAGTTGAGTAGCGCAGATTGTAAAGTAATCATAGATTTTCCGTTTTATTTTATTAATTTTTTTTTTCAACACGAAATACCTATTTAGCAACTGGTATCTAATTTTTGTGTGTTTTACTTGTTTGTTAGCGCCTACCTGGAAATTTTACTTTTCATTTATTAAATGTTTTTCTTTTTTTTTAATTTACAACACTAATTATGTCTGTATAAACATTACTAGTTAAGGTTTCTTTTTATTCTGTTATAAGATGCATGATGTGACACCTTAAAATGTTGTGCATTAAACATAATATTATGGTTGTTTCTATAGTTTATAAGTGATAATGTAATAACTACTGGTTGTCCAAATAAATAAATAAATAACCGCTCCGTGACGTCATCAATCGCTGAACAATACGGATAACAACAGTATTGTAAGTTAATCTATGTCACTGTGACGTCACCAACATGGCCGCCAATCCCATTGTCATCTTGCGCGGTTTATACATACATAAATATTTAAGATATTTAATATAATTATTCTTGGACATTTTTTTTTAAATATTTTCTTTGGTTTTTTTTTAATATTGAATTATAATGAATATTTAAGCAATTAATTTTGTTAGATTGATTCGGTTGATTACCACAATCAACTAGGTACTATAAAACAAAGTTTTTTGATAAAAAAAGGGTCCCACGTTCGATTCCGGATCGAATCTGATCGGGATTTTGGGTGTTTTATATGTATATTATGTATGTGTTTAGAAATATATAAGTATGTTTATCAGTTGTCTAGATCCCATAGCACAAGCTTATAGCTAAGTTTGGGCTAGATGACGTTGTGTGAGAATGTCCATAGTGAGAGAGTTTTCAAAATCCGTTCAGTAGTTATGACGGACAATACAAACAAACCTTTCCTCTTTACAATATTAGTATAGATATAAAGTACCGAGTGTTACCTGTCATCAGAAGTGGGATTTCTATTACTCCTATGCCTTTTATCTTTTGTCTTTTTGTGTATAAATAGTGACTTACAGGTCATGTACATCCTCCCTGCTACCCCGAGGGCCCTCGTCATCATAATGTTGGGACATCATCAGCATCGGGTCGACGTCCACCTGAACACTCTCCAACACCATCAGACAGTCTCGAGTCTCTGTGGTGTTTGGGCTAAGATCTGTGTGGAAAAAAAAAACAACTTTAAATTACCGGGATGGGACCGAGTAATTGTCGGGATAAAATAATGGTCGAAATGGGACCAAATAATTATAGGAGTGGGACCAAATAATTATAGGAGTGGGACCAAATACTTATAGGAGTGGGACCAAATAATTATAGGAGTGGGACCAAATAATTATAGGAGTGGGACCAAATAATTATAGGAGTGGGACCAAATACTTATAGGAGTGGGACCAAATAATTATAGGAGTGGGACCAAATAATTATAGGAGTTCACCAAATAATTATAGTAGTGGGACCAAATACTTATAGGAGTGGGACCAAATAATTATAGGAGTTCACCAAATAATTATAGTAGTGGGATCAAATTTTTTTTTTGGTTTGGGTGTTTTCTATGTATATTATGTATGTTAGAAATATATAAGTATGTCTATCAGTCGTCTAGGTCCCATAACACAAGTTTATACGAGTATTAGCTTAATTTGGGTTTTATTTTTTTTTTTAATCCGCGGCTTGTGGCTGCGGCCGCATCTACGTCCATTGCCGACTGCCTCCGGTAGACACTGAGAGAATTCCCAGTGGCACTCGGCGGACCAGCTTAATTTGGGCTAGATGACGTGTGAGAATCTCCAAAAATATTTATTTCTCTATATATAGAAATGGTGAATGTAATTTTATCCCCCCTTAACTCTCGAGAACTGCTTATGCTCCAATGATGGTTGACCCCTCTATGGATAGCCCTCGATCTCTCCCTAAGGGGTCAAAAGTTATAGGCCAAAACTTATGGCGTGGTGCGGCGCGCAAGTCACGGTCTAGTATATTATAGAGTATGTTGCTGCAACGAATACACAACGCGGGAAACACTCACCACCGTCCACTGGAATCTCTACGAACACCGGCGGGGAATCCCCGTTACTATCGACTAGTATAGTCTCATCTCTCGGCACTTCTATCTCGATCATAGGCAATAGGCTGTTCGGTTTGTTTTTAATTTGATAGTTTGTTATCATTTCTTCAAAGTCTGGAGCTTGTCTGTCCACTGGGACAGACGGACTGAAAATATTAAAAAAAAAACAACATGGGACTAAATTGTTGCAATGGGACCAACATTAAATAATTTTGGCAAAAAGAAACCGACTTCAAATTACCGGATTGGGACCAAATAATTGTCGGAATGGGACCAAATTGAAATGACACAATTGAATTACATTAAGTGAAAGAATTTTCAAAATCGGGTTAGTAGTTTCTGAGCTTATTCACTGCAGACAATCAATCCTCTGTATAATATTAGTATAGATATAAAGTACCGAATGTTACCTGTCATCAGAAGTGGGATTTCTATTACGCTTATGCCTTTTATCTTTTGCCCTTTTTCTTTTCTTTCTTAAACTTTTTCGACTTTTGTCAATGGTAGAAATTGATGGTTCTGAATTGTCTCCATTATTATCTACCATTACACCTTGTGATTCCGCATTTTCTACCAATTTCTTTGGCGATCTTTCAACATTTTTTTCTAACAGTGTCATCTTTTCTACAATAATTTTTGGATATATTGTGTTTTCTAAGACTTCATCCTGTGATGTCCACTTTTCTACCATTCTATCGTGTACTTCTGTGTTTTCTACTATATTATCAACTGGCAACATTGACTGTTTTTCAATATTATCTGTCACGGTGGAATTTTGAGCATTCTGTAATAATTTTTATTATAATTTAATAAATACACAACGCCTATCATTTTTAACAATATTATTTCTGTGTAGAGAGGTCGCACCAAGATCTGAGGGTCCCAAGTCCGCCCGTTGTAAATTATTATCAAAGTATTTGTAAAATTTTATTTGTATTTGTCTTATCTTATAAATCTACTAGTTAATACACACACACACACACACACACATAGCACGCCTATATCCCGAAGGGGTAGGCAGAGGCGAGATTTCTAGTACCACTTAACAGGGGGCAAGCCTATTACCGTCACCGGGCAGATTTATAATGGGTTATATCCAAATTGGCCGAATGAATTTAATAAAAAGTAGCAGCTTTTTTGGGTGCAAAGGGGCCCTTCTTACATCTATCGGGCCCCAGCGACCTCACCTGCTAGTGGCGCACCTGCTGATTAACGGACGAGGTTCGTATATTACGGTACCCATGTGGTGGCTTTGGCCCCTACGTGGATACCAGGTGGTACAACAGTGTTGGTCCGGGGGGGTACCACCGTGCAGCTGTGCTAAAGCCCCCCAAGTAACCCAGCCCAGGCTGGGTTGCGTTAGGGGTTCAGCAGCGGCACTGCCGGGCCCGGGGCGGTGTATGGTGCGGCAGGCAGGGGTCCAGTGGGGGCGAAGCGGAGTCTAGTGTGGGTGGTGTGGGTCGATTCGCCGGCCAGGGAGACCCTTAGCAACGGCGTTGCCGCGGCCGCCCGCAACATAGTCATGGGGCCCGCCTGGGACCAACCACCCCAGTAGGCTGCCCCACATGTTGCGCATAATCCTGTTGTGGGGTCGCCGCTCCGGGTGGTAACCGGTGTGGGGTAGCGGCGGCCTTGCATCAGGGGGGTTTGGGAGCCCTTCCGTCCGGCGGGTCGGCTCCGACCTAACCACACGGTTCTAGACGAAGCTAGCCTCTGCACTTTGTCACTTACTGCCGCACCAAATATCGCCCTGTCTTCACGCTTCCCCATATTTCACAATGACAGTGCAACAAGAGAATAGACGGTACACAGCGGCCCCTAGAAACCCCACAAAGTTGACTTCGTTTGAGGTGGAGTTCGCGAATATCCGCGGACTCCATGCAAACCTCGATACCGTCCACCATCACCTGGAGTCGGCACGGCCTTCTGTGATGTTCCTAACGGAGACACAGATACGCCGCCCTGACGACACGTCGTACCTCTGTTACCCGGGCTATATCATTGAGGAACAATTCCGCGATAAAGCCGGGGTGTGCGTGTTCGTTAGGGCGGATGTTTGCTGCCGCCGGTTGCGCTGTCTGGAGAACCCCTCCTACTTCGTCCTTTGGCTGCACGTGGATCATGGCTCCATGAGCCAGATCTACGTGTGCGTCTATCGCTCCCACACAGGGGACACTGGGACAACAAGGCTTTTCGAATACCTCAGCGAGATGGCTGACGATGCGCAGGTGCGGTTCCCGAACGCTGACCTGGTTTTCCTGGGGGACTTTAACGGTCATCACGTTGAGTGGCTGGGGTCCCTTAGGACCGATCATGCGGGACGAACCGCCCATGCATTCGCTCTCTCCCACGGGCTGACCCAGATGGTACGGGGGATCACCCGGATACCTGACAGGTCAGACCACACGCCCGCCTTGCTGGATCTACTGCTGACGAGTCGCCCAGCCGAGTACAGTGTGTCGGTACGCGCCCCACTGGGCACATCCGACCACTGTGTGGTGCACGCCAGCTTCCAAGTGCCACCGCCTGCTCGTGCTGAACAAATGACTCGACGACTATGGCACTACTCGTCGGCAGACTGGGACGGTCTCCGCGATTACTTTGCGTCCGTCCCGTGGAGCCAGCGCTGCTTTGTAGGGAAGGCGCCTTCGGATAGCGCTGCTGCCATTGCTGGCGAGATCAGTCTAGGGATAGAATATTATATCCCTTTCACTGATGTCGCCAGCATCCGCAAAGCTCGTCCCTGGTTCGGGCGTGAATGTGCCGAGGCTGTCCAGAAAAAACAGTCGGCATATCGCGCCTGGGTCAGGGCTCGGGCGGCACGTGACCCGAACGTGAACCGCCTCAAAGCAGCGTACAATCGGGCCACTAGGTTCAGCAAGAGGGCCTTCAAGAGAGCGGATGCCCAGCGCGTCGCGCGGCTTGGTCAGGAGCTCACATCCCATCCCACGGGCAGCCGTGGATACTGGCAACTGGCCAAAGCCGTACAGTCAAATTTTTGTCAACCCTCGCTGCCACCACTGCGTTTTCCTGATGGATCACTGGCTCACAAAGCCCAAGAGAAGGCGGACATGCTCGCCGACCTCTTTGCGGCTAATTCCCGGGTCGATGACCGTGGCCTGCAGCCCCCCGCCATCGCCAACTGTGGCCACACTATGCCTGATATTGTTATCAGGCAATGTGATGTACGGGCAGTGCTGCGGTCACTCGACACGCGGAAAGCCAGTGGCCCTGACGGCATTCCGGCGGTGGTGCTACGAAAATGTGCTGCTGAGTTGTCTCCAGTATTAACGCGTCTGTACCGCCTGTCATACTCTACAGGCCTCGTGCCGGAGGCCTGGAAGGAGGCGAACGTACAACCGATCCCCAAGAAAGGGTTTCGATCCGATCCAGGCAACTATCGACCCATAGCTGTCACCTCAGTCATTTGCAAGGTGCTCGAGCTTCTTATTAATAAGCAGCTCATGCGATACCTGGAGGATCACTCGCTAATCAATGATCGGCAATATGGCTTCAGGCCAAAACGATCAACGGGTGACCTCCTGGCATTCGTCACGCATGTATGGGGTGAGGCTATGGAAAAGTTCGGCGAGTCCTTGGCTGTTAGCCTGGACATCGCCAAAGCTTTCGATAGGGTCTGGCATGCTTCGCTCCTTTCCAAGCTTCCGGCATATGGTCTACCTCCTCAACTGTGCAGCTGGATTGCCAGTTTTTTAAACGAGCGCCGAGTGCGGGTCCTCTGCGGTGGCCAGGCTTCTCGCTTTTTGCAAGTGAATGCCGGGGTACCGCAGGGGTCCGTACTGTCACCAACTCTCTTTCTTGTGCATATCAATGATATGCTTTCCCTCGGGAACATTAATTGCTATGCAGATGACAGTACATTGCACGGGAGTTACTCGGTTCGTCCGACGGCGGGGCGATCTGTGATAGAGGAGGAGAGACGACATCTCGTGGGTGATCTCGACCGAAACCTCGACAGTATCTCCCAATGGGGTGCCGAGAACTTGGTCGAGTTCAATGCCCACAAAACACAGGCGTGTGCATTTACAGCGAAAAAATCCCCTATCCTTCCCCTACCCACTCTTCAGAATGCAATATTACCAATGAAGGACAATCTAGACATCCTTGGCATAGACGTTCGTCGAGAGCTCAATAACACAAAATACATTGAGAGATGTATTGGGCTAGCTTCGCGGAAACTAGGAATACTGAACAAGGTAAAGCGATTCTTTACACCGCACCAGAGGTGTCTGCTTTACAAAACGTAGATTAGACCCTGCGTTGAATACTGCTCTCACCTCTGGGACGGCTCCGCGAAGTATTTGCTGGACGCACTCGACGCTATGCAGCGACGCGCTGTTCGCATTATAGACTGTCCGGAGGTAACGGGAAGCCTTGAGCCGCTAGCCCAGAGCCGAACAATTGCTTCCTTGGCCGCGTTCTACCGTATTTACCACGGTGAGTGTTCTGAAGAGCTCTTCAACCTGATCCCACCCTCTCCCTTCCGATCCCGAACAACGCGTGCCGGGCAGAGATGTCACCCTCATACCGTGGAAACCGTCTTCGCGAGAACCGAGCGTTTTAAACGATCGTTTCTCTGCCAAACGATGGTGGCTTGGAACGCCCTGCCTGCGCACGTGTTTCCTCCAACATATAACCCTGGGCTCTTTAAGCGAAGCGTGAAGAGGCACATTACAGGGTCGTCAAGTTGAGGGCCACTCTCTATAGTATTCCTGTGTACTGTGAGAGTCGCCCTCAATTGCCAGACGTCGCCTCAGCTTACCATCAGGCGAGTGGCGTCAATTTGTCGACCTAAATATAAAAAAAAAAAAAAAAAAAAAAAGCTATATTGTAATTTTGAAAAAAAATTTTAATCGTGTTGCCTTGCGATGAAGTGTTGATGAAAGGCAACAAAATCATACGTGCCAGCCGCTATGGCAAAGACAATTCAAGTCCTGGGTGTCTCGGATTTGTCAAATTATATACAATATCCTTCCTCGAGAACCACTCTATCCATTAGTGACAACCACATTAACATCCGTTGTATACATTTATAGATCTAAGCATACATAGAGAACGAAAGCGACTTTGTTTGATACTGTGTTGTGGTGGGGTCGGTCGGTAGTGCATCGGCTTTCAACTCTGGAGGCTCAGGTTCCATCCCCGGGTTGAGTCTTATATTTGTGTGATCCTATTTCTATGTATAATATATATGTATTTAGAAAATATATAGGTATGTATATCAGTTGTATAGATCCCAAAGCACGAGCTTATAGCTTAGTTTGGGCTGACGTTGTGTGAGAACATCCAACAATATCCATATTTATTTATAAGACATTACTATACTTACATTAACCATCAAAGTAGGTACAACTTTGCCTTTGAGTCTCACTTTGCCTCTGATTGTCGCGAATTCCTCCTTATTGAAATGCCTGCTGCATATCAAAGTACCTAAGGGTACTTTAGTACCCATGTTCAGTACATCTAACCATTTCCGTCGAAGACTACGACTTGTTGGAAATCTGTGGACAATGTAAATACTATTATTCGACCATAATGGGACCAATAATTTAAAAAAAATGGGTTAAAAAGTAGATTATGTCACTCAGGAATAATGTACAGTACCCGGCGATAAATATTGCACATCAACCTTTGGAAAGAGACAATCGGCTAATTTTAAAAAAATACACCAATTTTTCTATAAGTGTTGGCTTTAGGTTTGGGTAAAATAAAAAAAACATGTTCACATTATGACTGACAAAACGTCACATAAGTAGTGTGCGACAGAGATAACGCTCTACGAAGCAGAAATTAGCCGATTGTCTCTTTCAAAAGGTCGATGTGCAATATTATCGCCGGGTTCTGTAGCTACATATAAGTAAAAGAATTTTCAAAATCGGTTCAATGTTGGAGCCTACACAATGAAAACAAATAAACAATCTAATATTCCCTCTTTATAATATTAGTATAGAACAATTAGCTGACCGATGTATTCCAGTCCAGCCATTCTCAAGTCTTAGCGACACAAACAAGCAGCAATAATTTTTAAGGCTCGACCGAGATCTCGGTCTCGGTCTCGGCATTCTCGGCTACACATTCGACCGAGAATATTGTCTCGGTTCTCGGCTAATTATAGCCGAGATTCTCGGTTATGACCGAGATTGTAACTTTGTTCGGATCGGCATTAAAATTTTACCGCGCGTGGCCTTACCTAACCTAACCTATACCGTATTGAAAAAGGAGGCATACTAGAAATTAACAGTGATGAATGGAATTTCATGAAAGATATAGTGAACGTTTTGCAATGCTTTTACCAAGCCACATTGGATATCTCTTCCGACTCGTCCTGTGTTTCAGTGGTAATACCCTTGGTGGCAATGTTAAATGGAAAATTGGCACCAACACAAAATTAACCTTAATATTTTTTTATAATATAGAGAGTTTTATCTAGATACCTAATTTATGTTACTTACTCGAAATAATATGTGTTTATAGGTCTGTCGGGACACCCTTCCACGCAGCAAACACGCATCTTGGTAAATCTGAGCTGGAAATGTATACAATAAATATATTAGTACAAATGACCCAGCAGAGGGTGTCAAATGGGCTGAGATGATGATGATATTGTAGCTAATATAATACACTAGCGGACTACGGATACTATCATTATAAAGTAGAAGAGTTTGTTTGACACGCTGAAGTCTCAGGAAGTACTGGTTCGATTTGAACAATTCTCTTTTTGTTGAGAAGTGCATTTATTGAGGAAGGCTATAGGCTATATAACATCACGCTAAGATCAATAGGAGCGGAGCAGCAGTGTGATATGTTTCAAAAATTGGTTGAACTTCTGTGGAGTGCGCTGGCCAAACGGTTAATGTTATGTTAAAATTATGTACTAAATAATTGTTCCTCTTTATAAATGGTTGTGCCATAGCGGCTGGCATGTAAGATTTTGTTGCCTTTAATAAACATTTCATCGCAAAGCAACAGGTTTCAATTTTTTTTTTTTTAAATTACAATACATACATATTGCTTCTACTTATTATTAAATTCATTTGGCCATTTTGGACATACCCCTTTTAGACATACATTATATGTGTGCCAGGTGACGTGGGACCAAAAATACTGGCAAATTGTGGGTGTCTAATGCACCTCTGCCTACCCTTTCGCGGATATAGGCGTATGTGCGTGTGTATAATTTTATTATTTTAGTAAAGGATATAATTTTTCGCAGGCGAAGCCGTGGTCGTCGGCTATATAAACAAAATATAAACAATTATTTAAACACTTAATGACGCGAATTGAATGAAGTGACGACCCTAAAATGTTACCAATGCGCATTCAAAGCAAACATGTACACCCCTATTCTGATTATTGGATCGTTTTCATATCGCAACTTATTCATCGACCTTATAACAACGTAACATTAGAACCATAATGCCCCAGCAAACAAAATAAGTAGCGATATCGTTACGATGTAAATTGCTGAATAACACTGCGTCAATAAATATTTCTAAGCTATAAAATTGATAAAAATATACGCATTTAATGCTAGAAGTGTTAATTTTTGTTGTTAGTAAACAAAACAGCAGATTTTACGCGCGTAAACATCCCAGAAGTGTTAAAAAAGTAAATTATGATTGTTTGAGCTTACCTAAATCGATTAATCACTGTACAGTTCAAAAAGGCTATTTATAATCTTTAACTTATTTATATTATCCATTTATTTCACACTCTTATAGAGAAGTTAAACTTATCCGGCTTTTTACGAATTCAAAAAACATTTACGAAAGAGAAGCAAGGAATATTTTTCATTTTCGTTTGACGTTTCGTATTTTGTATTCTCTTTGGATGTTTCATACAGTCATAGACAAATTGACATGATACTTGGTTTTTTTAATAGTATTTCTCTCATGGCTTCTGTACAACTTCAAGAAAGCAATGACGGAAGACTATCTCGCTTATTACCTGACTGCCAGGAATGGTTATACCCTTACTATCTGTATGTTTATTAACCTCTAAAACTCCTGAACTGACAAAGTTGAGCTGTAAAATATCTTGCAAACGAATACTTAAATCAAACAATCGTTTTAGCAACCTAAAAAATACGAATTCCGGTTATGTGCAAGAAAGGTACCCCAAAATATAAAAATTCAATTACCGACGCGGGATAAATCCGACCCAACCCGAGACAGAGGCCAAACAGAACAGGTGGCCTAAGTCCGCCAGGAGCCACTGGAAATACCTCATGGCGCGTACTAGAGACGCCTGGCAATGGACGTAAGAGTGGCCGTGATCGCAGGCATTTGACATGAGTGTAGATAAACATAATTAAGATGGCTATACTTTATAGCATGGCATTCACATGACGCTATATTATGGTAAGCATTTATAGTATTTATCTCAATATACTTATATATATACAATCTATGCTCAATTGACCACAATCCTCTGAAGTGTGCATGCACACGATCGAGACAAAGGCGCGAGGAAGGGCAGAGTGATAGCGCGGTCAGCACAGCGCATCGCTCAATTATATAGAGTATCCGTATAGCAAAATAAACGCTATAAAGTATAGCGTAGTGTGATCGATTTTATAGTAAATTTATAACATTGTGCTGTATGCTGCGATGCCGTATACTGTCGCGTATTCCGAATGACACTTAGTTAATAAATACAATAATCAAGCATTTAACATTGTTCGGACAGAACTCTCATTGGCCGATGTGCCGGCGCTGCTGCTGCATTGGCTGAAGGCCTCAAACGGCGTAAATATGCTCACCTAGCAGGTGAGTACATATTTGAGCCGTTTGGGTTGAAACACTGAGGTCATGGGGGCCGAGCGCGGCACCACCTTTATAGAGACATTGCTAAACCCTTAATCGATGCTTCTCAGGACCAAAGGCTGTCTATTTTCTGGCCCAACGAATAAGTATCGCAATCCAACGTGGCAACACAGCCAGCAGCATTTCGCAGTGATTTTTTAAACGATATTTTGTAGTGGAAATATTTTTGTACATAATTATTACATGAGTGAGGAACAAAGGAAACATGACACTTGGTTCGTGAAACAAGAACTTAAACATGATGACATTTAAAAAGTATACTATTTACTACTATACAAATGAGAAGAATAATGACTTTGGAAGAAATTAAATAAGGACTGGGCAGTATGGTCTAGGCCTCTAGCCTGTACCTTAAATGGGCAAATTAAGAAAAAAACAAATCGCGTCATTAAGCGCTGTACACATTATTCGGATGTCCGCGCATAGACAAGAAAACTCTGTCCGAGTGATGTTAATGGGCTATTGAACTGTCCGATCAGGACCGATTGAATGAATGGGTGAACAAACAGTGTGACCAAGTTCTTCAAGAGTGTGACCAACCTAAATAATTAGTGGTTGGATAAAAATTGGCTGGGGATCTCAAAAAAAAGCTTTTCTACATTGTTATACACTGTATGGAGTTGTCGCATGGACCAAAATCCTTATTTGTCCTCCATACAGGTATAAATAAACAATTTACTGAATAAAAACACCCACACTCCAACTACTTGTATTTAAAGATGGGTTTAGACTTTTAGACCAAACGAACGAGTGCTCATTTTATCGGTTCTACGTAAAATTTCAAATATTAGAAATTCTCTCGCTTCTATTTTCGCTTGTATGGATTCTATGAAAGAGATGAAACAGAGAAATTGAAGTGATACGTAGGTCACACTATAAGTTTTGCGTAACTTAAAAAAGCAACATGTTAAAACCAAAATATTATGTTTATTGCTTTTCAAAATACTCTCCTTTACATTTAGGACAGGAGGACCACAGATTTGAAGGCATGTTTTCAACGTGCTGATTGAACACTATCACTGCCTCTTCGGAGTTGGTAAAAGTTAAACCTCTCATCAAATCTTTGATTTTGGGGAAAATACAGAAATCACAGGGTGCTAGGTCGGGGCTATGCGCAGGATAGGTGACGAATTGTACTTTTTCGGAAGCTAATAATGGCTTTGTTTTTTTTGGCTGTGTAAGAAGAAGCGTTCACATGATGTAGGAGAACGCGGCTTTTGGGTCGTCTTTCGCGAACTTTTTCTAACACCCTGGGTAAACAAATGGTAGAATACCACTCGGCATTAACACTCTTTTGATCTTCAAGTGGCATTGTACAGATGGGACCCGTAGCTGAGAAAATAAACGCGATCATTTTTTTACCAACGTTTCTCGCCTGCCTCTTTTGTTGGCTTGTTCTCATTTTCAAACACCCATTCACAAGATTGCTGTTTTTTTCGGGGTAAAAACAATAAATCCACGTTTCGTCTCCTGTGACAATGTCATAAACAGCAATAGAATGTCCGTGGTCATACTTCAGTAGCATCTGTGAGCACCATTCCACGCGAGCCCGCTTCTGCTCCGCTGTCAGTTCATGAGGGATCCAACGACAACAAAGTTTCTGAACTTTCAATTCTTCGTGTAAAATTTTCTGGATTTGACTCATACCAATAGTCCTCGAAGTGTCTCATAGGTAATCCGCGGGTTTTCTTCAATTAACCGCTTACTGTTAAGCCACATTATTTTCGTTGACGGCAGTTGAAGGCCGCCCTTCACGAAATTCGTCATGTAAAGAAACTCGACCTCTCTTAAATTCAGCAAACCATCGCCTCACGGTGCTCAAACAAGGCGTTTATCTCCCAAAAGCATTTTGAATACGAGCAGCACAGACTTGTGGAGAGAGAGAACTTTTAAACTCATAAAAAATCATCGCTCTAAAATCTTTTCGACTTAATTCCATTTTCGTTGCATACGTAGAACTTTGATGTGATAAAAAACAATTGAGAAATGATTTCCCGCCAATTGTTTTTTTTATTACTAAGAAGGTTGCAACGTTTAAAAAAATATAACATTCGAAATTCAAATAGTTCCGATTAGCTAGAAGTGCAAAACTTTTAGTATGCCCCATGTACATTAAAGAGTGCCCAAAACACCTACAGATGAACGGATTAGGCTCTGACTAACTTAAAAACTAGGTTAGTACTAGTTTTTTTATTCTTAATTGTACAAATTTACAACACATATAACAAACAATAACAATATGTACAAAGACGTGCTTAAGCCAGTAATGGCTTTTCTTCCAGCAGATGTTAGAGATGTAGAGGAGATAGATTAATACTGAAGAGAGAAGACGAAAGTGTAAACGCTGTAGTTAGTTGCAATAGCCCTATTATGTGGGACCAATCAATCAATTGGTGAATTGTGGGCAAATAATATGACGTCAGGAATAATGGGACTATACATAACATTAAAAAATCGTAATAAAGTTCCCAGAATATGGTATTAGAAAACAGAGTAGTGTATGACCGTCCATACATTTCTCCATTATTATCGATTAATTTACAACAGTGAGAAAGAAAACACAGTACAAGTAGTGGCACTATGCATGCAAAGGCACCACGTTGAAGGAATGCTCAGAATGCTGGCGCATTGTCACATTAATCTCTCTAATTTCTGATGCTGGAAAATAATGTATGTATTCTATACTTTCACAAAATACTACTATGTACGTCAGTACGTGATAAATTTGTATGAGCGCCTATTTCACGCCAAAGCTGCTCTTTCAATGCATTATTTTTTTAAATCTCCGCATGTTTGGTCAAAGAGTGCAGTGCGCACTATCACACATTCTACATATAGTTCTTCGAGTTCGGCATCTACCATAATGATTTTCTTCTTCTTCGTCTTTTTTTTAAATGTGGCTCCATCGATATTCATCGATGATTTCGCCAATGTCCCACACAGAAGAACTAGTTATTCCTAACTAGTTCCAGGTGCAGGACAAGAAACGTTGTTCGGTATGAGAGTATTTAGAAACCCTATTTTTGCGTAGCGCCAGAGTTAACCTAAAAAGCCACCTGCCACGCACTCAGCAAAAATCGAACTCATATAATGATTTTAACTTTTCAATACTTATATCTGTCTACAATTCTACATGACGTATGTACTGGACACTGACTGACATATTATTGTTTTTGTTTGTTCAATACCATCCAACCAATAAAGAAATAAAATGGACATAAAGACTTGTACCTAACTTATAAATCAGAGAATGAATGATTTCTGGACTCAAAAGACTTGTTTTAATCATTTAAAAAGTTTTACCGTGATTGCCGTCGGACATCCATAGACTACAAGTCATTCGGTCTAAAGTTGTCCGACAGGTGTGAACGGTACAATGGAATTCCCTACACTGGATCGAAAATTCTATAGTACTTGACAGTATAGTCTATGGCTTGTCCGAATGATGTGAACAGCGCTTTATTCATTCGAGTTTAGTTTAATTTATGGTTTTAGATACTGGTACCTACATAGTAGGTACTAGATCTGTGATACTACCGTTCATGGATTTTAACGTAGTAGATTAGGTATTATGTAGGTACATACCTACTGTTAATTTTGTATAGTAGTTCATTAAAAATATTTTTGTTATATGGCTTAGGCTGATGGCGATTGTGCCAAAGCCCAATAAATTAAAAATATTAAGTAGTATTGTATTTTTTGGATTTTAATTAAAATTTGTGTGATGAACTGTGAAGAGAAGCAAACGTTAAGAAGGACAACGTGAACGTAGTGCTTATATTCTCTTTGCTGTGAAGTGAATAAGTGAAGTTTCTTGGACTGGCCACGGCGATATTCGTTTTTCAAAACAGAATCCATTTGGTGTAATCTATAATAATAAACAAGTGTGCATTAAATCTTAAACTGAAAGCTGAAATCTATATTATTATTCAAGTTTATCTGCGGTGTGCAGTGAAACATAAAGTAAGTAACTTCTTTGTTGTATAAAACTATATCGTATTTTGGAAGCGCTGATCTGTAGCTACATTATCCCCAAGTGACAAATGTTACTCCGATTATCCCGGTATTGTGTTCCCGTCCTCAGAAATATTAAATATTTAGAGGAGGCTATGAAACTTTGCCTGGCTAATACCCTCTCCGCCACTCTTCCCCTCAATTTGATGGACGTCAGTACAAGTCGTCTCTTGACTTTCCACTAAATTGAATTCTGTAAGATATTTACTTTCCTTCTACTTAATTTCCATTTATTTTTATTTATTGACAGATGGAAGGAGTCAACAATGTACTGGATCCCGCGAACCTAGGGTTAACCTCTGAGTGTGACCTGCCTCTGGATATTGTGAAGGAAGAGCTGGACACTGAGTATGTTGGTGAGTTGACTTTCCTTTATTAAATACAAGCAGACGCCCCTGGGCCTTGCTCGTTTGACAAATTTATTGTACTAAAAACCTTCCTCGTGAACCACTCTATCCATTTGTAAAAACCGCATGGCTCAAGTCGCACCTTCCATGTTTAATGAACTCCTAGCATACCACAGAGCCTCTGATCTGACGTTTCAACTAAGTTACATAGTCACAAGCTGAGATACCACCATGACCATGGCCTGATGTTACTCGGTCAAAATGTCAGACCATAAGGTAGTACTCATTGTGCTAGCGTAGTGTGGGACGGCCACCTACCAGATGGACCGACAACCTGGTACAAACCGTTGGATGCAGGTGGCAAAGTACTGGTTATACTGGAAACTCATTGGAGACGCCTATGTTCAGCAGTGGACAAATAGGCTAAAATAATGATGACTTGTATAGCAGTCATAGCAGATATGTTGTTGGTCATCAGTTTTACCACCCATATAGTATATATAGAATACTACTTTGGGGAAATGCAGCAGATATAGAAACAATTTTTATATTACAAAAGAGGGCAGTCCGTGCCATTTATTGTTTAGGTAAGAGAGATTCTCTTAGGGAGCTATTTAAAGATATTAATGTTTTAACTGTAGCTTCCCAATATATATTTGATAACATTATTATTTCGTTTATTCAATAACATTCTTATTTTATACATTTTTAAATAGATTTATAAAAAACACAAATACATTTAAAAATATAAAAAATAGTGTCCCATCAGTAGCGGAGTAGGACCCAAACTACCGGCGGTGGAGGCTACAGACTGAGAAACCTCCTAACAATACGGCACGTGTCGAGGATAACAGCCTTCTGAATCTGACTCTTGATCCAACAGTCTAACGAGAGTCTCTTGAGGTGTTGATCGAAACTCTTAGCTATTAGTCCGTTTGCCGAAACGACCATCGGGACAATGATCGTCGAGTCTACGTTCCACATGGCGGTTATCTCGAAGGACAGATCAAGGTACTTACTAAGTTTGTCCTTCTCTGCCTTAACAAGATTCTCGTCATGCGGGACGGCGACATCGACGAGCACTGCCCGACGCTGGGTCCGATCAACCAACACGATATCGGGTCTATTGGCAACAATAGTCCTGTCCGTGATGATTGATCGGTCCCAGTAGAGCAATGCACGACCATTCTCAAGAACTGGCACTGGTGTGTATTTATAGTACGGTACTTCAGACTCAATAAGGTCATATTGAAGAGCAAGTTGCTGGTGGATGATCCTGGCTACTTGATTGTGCCTATGCAAGTACTCGGTGTTAGCAAGATATGAACAACCGGAAATAATATGGCGAAGTGATTCACCAGGACGGTGGCATGCTCGACAAATGTCGACCGTACCGTCCTTCATGATGTATTTCCGATAGTTGTTCGTCTTGATAACCTCATCTGCAATTGCACAGGCAAAACCTTCAGTTTCCCCAAAGAGGTCCCCAAAACGAAAAAGACGATCGTGGGTGTAACATTCGATGCAATGTCAGTTGTTGACGGACTCGCCTATCCAGGGCGTCTAGTTCCGTTTGAGTCCACCTAAGTATGCCAAACGAGTACAACAATAAAGGTATCACCCAACCGTTGAAAGCCCGCATTTTGTTACCACCGGACAAAGAACTGTTAAGAACTTTTGTCAGGCGGCCAAAAAAACGTTCTTTCACCGATTTCTTAATATCCTCTACCGCTATACCCAATGACTCTGACATACCTAGGTATTTGTATGTTTCGGTCTCGGTGAGAGATCTGAGAGTTATTATCTCAGAAAGTTGTAGATTCGGTGAATTTACAACCTTCCCCCGCTGTACATGCATAATCGCACACTTATCAACACCGAACTCCATCTTAATGGCATTACTAAAAACTTCCGTAGTTTTTAATAATGTCACAAAATCTTGGTGCTTCGGTGTGAATAGTTTGAGGTCATCCATATACATCAGGTGAGAAATAACATCACCCCCTCTACGAAACCGATAGCCTAGCCCTGAATCCTTCAGCAATGTGCTAAGTGGATTCAGTGCTAAACAAAACCACAATGGACTCAAACTGTCGCCCTGGAATATACCACGCTCAATCCTTATCAAGTCATGCGAATCAGAGGCGTACCCACCACTACCTGGTTGACGAAGGACTGTGGTCCACTGCCCCATACACGAGACTAAGAAGGATTTAAGAGTCGGATTAATTTTATACAACTCTAAAATTCTCCTCAGCCATGAATGAGGCACCGAATCATAGGCCTTCTTGTAGTCAATCCAGGCAGTAGAGAGGGCGCCCCTACTCCGCTTGACCTGTTGGCTAATGGCCATGTCAATAAGGAGTAGCTCCTTAGTACCACGTGACCCAGCCCTACATCCATTCTGAGCGTTATCTAAAATATTGTTAGACATTATGTGTGAATTTAATTTACTTCTCAGAATGGATGTAAGGAGCTTGTAGATGGTAGGTAAGCAAGTGATAGGTCTATAGTTTTTAGGTTCCATGGTACTACCTGATTTATGGAGCAGGAAGGTGATGCCAGTGGTCATAAAAGCGGGTAAGGAACCAGACTCGAGGGCTTCTTGATACTGTGTTGCCAAGCGTTCATGCGAACTCTGAACCCACTTTATCCAAAAGTTGTGCAATCCATCCGGCCCAGGACTTTTCCAGTTCGGGGCCTTACGAATTGCACAACTAACATCTTCGGAGTCTATGGTAATAGACTCCATGGGTTCGATGATACTGCATTCACGCTCAACGACACGGATCCAGTCGCCCTCCGCATGTTCGACGGGTACCGACCATATGTCACGCCAAAATTGATTCATGGTGTGAGCATCTGGCAGTTGTCCGTCGCTCAAACGTTGTCCAGTTCCCTCCCACTCTCGGTACACCTTCCTTTGGTCACTTTGGAAGATGCGATTCTGCCAGTATCTATTTACACGCTCTCTATAACGACGGATACGGCTTGCCCATGCATACACTTTCTGTTTCAGAAAGTCAATACGTTCCGTGACATTGGTTAAGTATTGCTGGGGACGAATACCGGTCCCAGCGAATGCCTGACTCACGAAACGCATGACCCGGGGACGACTATTTCCCCGGCTAAAACAGATAAGCTTCGCAATGAGAGTCCTAAATGTGCCGATACGTCGCTCGATTCTTGCCTGCCATACGGGCACACCACCCGATCGTGGTGCACGGTTAAATTCAGGGAATTTAACGCGTGCAACACGACAAGCGGTAATAGCTCCACAGTAAAGAATCGAGTGGGTATCGAGCAAATCATTGCTAGTCCGTAAGTACGGAGCTAGCAACGCATTCAGGGCTCCCATCAACGCCAGATTTCGTCTATGCATGGGTAAGCGTGGTAGCCGTGGTCTAGAATTGTGTGCAAACCTATATTGAGAGATCACATCTTCTAAAGTACTCCTTAATTGCTCGCTTACCTGGACAGATATATCACTCGTATCATCTCCCACGTCGAGCACGGTATCAACTAAAGTGGCACTAGTTGCAACCGTGTGTGTAGCAGGTGACGGTGCTCTCGTTGACGCTGGAGCTGGTCGAGTAGATAACACTTCCAGGCGTAGTCGATCTAGCACAGGTTGATCCAACAACTTGCATCGTTGGATAGCCCGCACTTGATCCGATAGTCGCTGGACGGCAACGGTCATTGTTGGTTCAAGAGCCTGAAACAAAGGGAGCATCCTTGAACGGTACGCAGTCAGGTTGGTTTCCCCTTCTGTAGCCTCATAATATGCCCGCATGACGTTTTCATTGATGGATGAAGTCCATCGCATGCGGTGCACAATACCACCGGTAGTGGGGACCCTACTCGAAGCTGGTAGGCTTCGGGGCCCCAAACTGCTCGGCGGCCGGCCTCTCCCTCGCCGGCGTACAGGTGTTGGCGACGTCGGCGGGGAAAAATACTCATCACTTGACGATGAACTCGACGCCTCAGCAAGCACTTGTGTCGCAGGAGTGCGGTCCAGCGCTTGCGAGGCGGAGTTAAGTGATGAGTCCGGGGGTGTTATCTGTGCATTTTGACTCCTGGCTCTTGTTATCATCGCTATCCATAATCATTCATAATATTTATTTTCTCGTAACATTCTGATATTTTGATAGTTGACGTTTGTCAAAACTTCGCTTCATATTTGCAGACTTTGGTATTCTTGTAATAAATTGTGAAATATAATATTTATGGACTTTTTGGTGATATAATTTAGAAATCAGTAAGAATTTTAAAAATTGAGGAAGATATTTGAGATAAAAATATTAAAATATTTTATTGATGAAAATGACGTATGTACAGATGTCCAGAGTTGCCAGTATTATTATTATATCGTTTATTCATTTCTATTCTTATTTTATACATTTTTAAATACATTTATAAAAAACACAAATACATTTAAAAATATAAAAAATAGTGTCCCACCAGTAGCGGAGTAGGACCCAAACTACCGGCGGTGGAGGCTACAGACTAAGAAACCTCCTAACAATACGGCACGTGTCGAGGATAACAACCTTCTGAATCTGACTCTTGATCCAACAATCTAACGAGAGTCTCTTGAGATGTTGATCGAGACTCTTCGCTATTAATCCGTTTGCCGAAACGACCACCGGGACAATGATCGTCGAGTCTACGTCCCACATGGCGGTTATCTCGAAGGACAGATCGAGGTACTTACTAAGTTTGTCCTTCTCTGCCTTCACGAGATTCTCGTCATGCGGGACGGCGATATCGACGAGCACTGCCCGACGCTGGGTCCGATCAACCAACACGATATCGGGCCTATTGGCAACAATAGTCCTGTCCGTGATGATTGATCGGTCCCAGTAGAGCAATGCACGACCATTCTCAAGAACTGGCACTGGTGTGTACTTATAGTATGGTACTTCAAACTCAATAAGGCCATATTGAAGAGCAAGTTGCTGGTGGATGATCCTGGCTACTTGATTGTGCCTATGCAAGTACTCGGTGTTAGCAAGATACGAACAACCGGAAATAATATGGCGAAGTGATTCACCAGGACGGTGGCATGCTCGACAAATGTCGACCGTACCGTCCTTCATGATGTATTTCCGATAGTTGTTCGTCTTGATAACCTCATCTGCAATTGCACAGGCAAAACCTTCAGTTTCCCCAAAGAGGTCCCCAAAACGTAGCCAGTTCACCGAAGCGAGCAGGTCTACGTCGGGTCCTGTTAAGACCCGGTAGAACCGCCCGTGTAGCTCCTTACTCTTCCATACGTCCTTACGGTCTTCAGTACCTAGCACCTTTGGTTTACGCCAGTTCTCGTTAGCCAAGGAAAGAGGTGTTAGGCCCTTGTCAACCATCACAACATCGCAATGAATATCACACCCGTTCTGTAGAAAGTAATCTCTCAGACTGCACACTTCACGGTTGTGGAGGTTCTTGGCATTCAAAAAGCCTCGACCTCCCCACTTCCGCGGAATGTTCAGTCTCATGACAGAAAATCGTGGGTGTAACATTCGATGCAATGTCAGTTGTTGACGGACTCGCCTATCCAGGGCGTCTAGTTCCGTTTGAGTCCACCTAAGTATGCCAAAGGAGTATAACAATAAAGGTATCACCCAACCGTTGAAAGCCCGCATTTTGTTACCACCGGACAAAGAACTGTTAAGAACTTTTGTCAGGCGACCAAAAAAACGTTCTTTCACCGATTTCTTAATATCCTCTACCGCTATACCCAATGACTCTGACATACCTAGGTATTTGTATGTTTCGGTCTCGGAGAGAGATCTGAGAGTTATTATCTCAGAAAGTTGTAAATTCGGTGAATTTACAACCTTCCCCCGTTGTACATGCATAACCGCACACTTATCAACACCGAACTCCATCTTAATGGCATTACTAAAAACTTCCGTAGTTTTTAATAATGTCACTAAATCTTGGTGCTTCAATGTGAATAGTTTGAGGTCATCCATGTACATCAGGTGAGATATAACCTCACCCCCTCTACGAAACCGATAGCCTAACCCTGAATCCTTCAGCAATGTGCTAAGTGGATTCAGTGCTAAACAAAACCACAATGGACTCAAACTGTCGCCCTGGAATATACCACGCTCGATCCTTATCAAGCCTTGCGGGTCAGAGGCGTGCCCACCACTACCTGGTTGACGAAGGACTGTGGTCCACTGCCCCATACACGAGACTAAGAAGGATTTAAGAGTCGGATTAATTTTATACAACTCTAAAATCCTCCTCAGCCATGAATGAGGCACCGAATCATAGGCCTTCTTGTAGTCAATCCAGGCAGTAGAGAGGGCGCCCCTACTCCGCTTGACTTGTTGGCTAATGGCCATATCAATGAGGAGTAGCTCCTTAGTACCACGAGACCCAGCCCTACATCCATTCTGAGCGTTATCTAAGATATTATTAGATACTATGTGCGAGTTTATTTTACTTCTCAGAATAGATGTAAGGAGCTTGTAGATGGTAGGTAAGCAAGTGATGGGTCTATAGTTTTTAGGTTCCGTGGTACTACCTGATTTGTGGAGCAGGAAGGTGATGCCAGTGGTCATGAAAGCGGGTAAGGAACCAGACTCAAGGGCTTCTTGATACTGTGTTGCCAAGCGTTCATGCGAGCTCTGAACCCACTTTATCCAAAAGTTGTGCAATCCATCCGGCCCAGGACTTTTCCAGTTCGGGGCCGTACGCATTGCACAACTAACGTCTTCGGAGTCTATGGTAATAGATTCCATGGGTTCGATGATACTGCATTCACGCTCGACGACACGGATCCAGTCGCCCTCCGAATGTTCGACGGGCACCGACCATAAGTCACGCCAAAATTGATTCATGGCGTGAGCATCTGGCAGTTGTCCGTCGTTCAAACGTTATCCAGTTCCCTCCCACTCTCGGTACACCTTCCTTTGGTCACTTTGGAAGATGCGATTCTGCCAGTATCTATTTACACGCTCTCTATAACGACGGATACGGCTTGCCCATGCATACACTTTCTGTTTCAGAAAGTCAATACGTTCCGTGACATTGGCTAAGTATTGCTGGGGACGAATACCGGTCTCAGCAAATGCCTGAGTCACGAAACGCATGACCCGGGGACGACTATTTCCCCGGCTGAAAGAGATAAGCTTTGCAATGAGAGTCCTAAATGTGCCGATACGTCGCTCGATTCTTGCCTGCCGGTCGTAGTGCACGGTTAGCTTCGGGGAATTTAACGCGTGCAACACGACAAGCGGCAATGGCTCCACAGTAAAGAATCGAGTGAGTATCAAGCAAATCACTGCTAGTCCGTAAGTACGGCTCTAGCAATGCATTCAGGGCTCCCATCAACGCCAGATTTCGTTTATGCATTGGCAAGCGTGGTAGCCGCGGTCTAGAATTAGGTATAAACCTATACTGCGAGATCACATCTTCCAAAGTACTCCTCAATTGCTCGCTTACCTGGATATATGTATCACTCGTATCATTTCCCGCGTCGGGTGTGGGCGTCGCTAACGTCACACTTGTAGCAACCGTCTGTGTCACAGGTGACGGTGCTCTCGTTGACACTGGAGCTGTACGAGTAGATAATACTTCCAGGCGTAGTCGATCAAGCACAGATTGATCCAACAACTTACATCGTTGGATAGCCCGCACTTGATCCGATAGCCGTTGGACGACAACGGTCATTGTTGGTTCAAGAGCCTGAAACAAAGGAAGCATCCTTGAACGGTACGCAGTCAGGTTGGTTTCCCCATCTGTGGCCTCATAATATGCCCGCATGACGTTTTCATTGATGGATGAAGTCCATCGCATGCGGTGCACAATACCACCGGTAGTGGGGACCCTACTCGAAGCTGGTAGGCTTCGGGGCCCCAAACTGCTCGGCGGCCGGCCTCTCCCTCGCCGGCGTACAGGTGTTGGCGACGTCGGCGGAGAGAAATACTCGTCACTTGAAGAGCTCGACGCCTCAGCGAGCACCTGTGTCGGCGATGTGCGGTCCGGTGCCTGCGAGGCGGTGTTTAGTGACGAGTCCGGGGGTGTTAGTTGCGCATTTCTGCTTCTGGCTCTTGTTTGCATCTCAATCACTTCATTTTGAATTTAGCCATAATATTGTTGATATTTTCGTAGGTATTCATATGACATGTGTCAAATCTTCTATGTTAATTTTGTAGACTTTGTTTATTGTTATAAAATAGTATAAAATCCTTTATTTATTGACCTTTTGCTTCTATTAATTTGGTATCTGAAGTAATTGTATAAATTTAGGCAATAATATGTAAATAAAAATTTCAAAATATTTTAAGAATGAAAATGATGTATGAGATGTTCAGAGTTGCCAGGTTATTTATTATTATTATTATTATTTTATTATGGACGAGCAGCATTTAGTGCTGTTATGTCCACATCCTAGTGTTGGAGTATTGTATTTATTATTTCACTTATTATTTAGTTCACTTAGTTCACACATATAGTTCACTGTTTATTCGTTTGTTTATAGTCTTCAAGCCATTGATCCAAGCGACACTTGAATGAGTTCACAGATCCGGCCGATACCACATGTTCAGGCAACTTGTTCCAAAGGTTTACAATGCGATTGTTTATGGTGTGATGAGCGGTTAATGACTGTGATGGTGAGCGGCTTAGAGCGAGGCTGTGTCCACGGGATGAGTGTACTTTTTCCTTCAGCACAAATATGTCAACAAACTGTTTAGGCAAATTGTATTTATTTGTTAGAATCTTGTAGCACTCAATGTCTACTACTAATAACATACTATATGTCAGGAAAAATATATCTAGCTATACTAAAGTAAGTGACGTTACAGACAGAAATCTACGTAATAAAAATAAACTACTCCCTCCGTGTTATCGGCTTAGCAAGGTTAGTCCTTCTTTCAAGGGGGAAGGTATACGCTTTTATAATAAATTGCCTGAATCGGTCCTTTGTACGCCCAACAGTAAATTTAAAACCTTTATAAAGACCACTTTATGTCAAAAAGCATATTATAAGACAGTTGATTACCTTAATGATAAAAGTGTCTGGCTTGAGCATGGTGCAGCCGCCTCCTAAAATGCCGTAATTGTAGCATATTTTGTATTTAGGTGACAAACAATTTTTTTTGCATTAAAGACGCTTTTTGATTCTGACACGAGACCAATGTACATTCGTCCACATTTAGTCTTAAGAAAATGTGTAAATGAGTAATTTATTGAAAAAGAGTGACCGAGAGTTTTATTGCCAGGTTCTTTCTCTCGGTTCTACTTATTGCTTTGCGAATCTGGCAGTACATGTAAATATAGAAGCAATGACATTTTTTATTTTAAGTACTTACTGACGTTTGTAAGAGCCATTTAGTGACCTATACAAATAAATAAATCATTTCATTTCATAGGGCCAAAATTAAAATTTCAAATTCAAATATATTTATTTGCAGAAATATTATACATGAGGTGTTGGCAATTATATTTGTTTCACATATTTCGTCAATTACTTATCTATGACATGCAAATCTATAAACCAGCTATTAAATTGTAAAATTTATTTTGCAAAAATGTCATGGAATGTCAATCTAATTTACACATTAAAAAAAAATTAAAAATTTTAAAGTTATGCAAATAAATTATCATGTCATTATTTCTCCACTATGAATTCATTAACTGAGTAAATTATGCGTCCATTAGCCATGATTACAGATGTTTTTTAAACATTTTCAATGGTAGGTATATAATTATAGAGGGAATTTCGTTAAAAAATTTTATGCACATCCCGTAACAGTTTTGTTGGTAAAGAGTAGTTCGGGGCACAATATCCAGAACCAATCTTTCGCTGTTACGAGTGCAGCGTGAGTACATATCTCTGGCAGTTTTGAATAATTCAGGGTTGATTCTCACAAACACACTTACTTCGAAGATGTACATAGCTGGCAGTGGTAGTATATTAAATCTTTTGAATGCGGTTTGCATGATTCATGCGTGGCATGAAGTACACACTTGTATGGTTATTATTATTATTTCCAACGGGGACGCCGGCAGCGGGACGGATGATCCACCCGCGACGTTGCGGGCCATTTCGTCCATTTCCCCAATACTCCCATTGGGGAGAGTGTGGTTGATCCAGCTTTCTCACGGCCCCCCATCGAACCTTCCCGTGTCTTTTATAAAACTTATCATCTGTTCCACAATCAGATTGCTTATGTCTTCCTCGTTCAGTCTGTCAGACCCCAGGATTTCCCATCTGATCAGTGAGTACGAGTACATGGGACATTCAGCCAGCAGGTGGAAACTTGTTACGTTGGTGCGGTTATCATTTAACTAGATCCCATAATACAAATTTATATTAGCTTACTGGATAGATGGCACTGTACTAAAAATGTATTGTAATATTTATTGACCGAGACTCCCAAGAGGAAACATGAGACTCGCCATAGAAGTCATCACAGGACACTGTCGACTAAACAGACACCTGACAGTGATAGGAGTAAAACTGACCCGAAATGCCCAGAGTGCATGGACAGTGATGAAGCAAGATTCCATTGCTGACTGAATGCCCCATGTACTCATTGATCAGATGGGAACTCCTAGGGTCGGACAAACTATACGAGGACAACATTAGCAATATGAAGGTGGAACAGATAATAAGATTTATTAAGAACACAAGTAGATTCTTATCTTGTGAAAAATGTTTCACTCTATTTGGCCAAAACCGTAACTCGGTCGGTTCCTACTATATCCTGTTTTCATAGGGCGCGGGCGTGAACCCGCATTTGGTTATACTCTTAGCGCGTTTAATAGGTATGTGACATTATAGTCCCAGTGTTGGTAGACATATCAGAGAAGGTCCTTGAGGCAATCTGAACGTTTGTCAGATTGTTGTCCAGTAAAATCCTAACACAACAACGTAGACCTGGCTGTAGGGTAGAGATTCTTTTACAGGCCATAGGGGTTCTCAAGTTGGAATTATTTAAAAACTAAAGTAGATAAGTTCTTCTCTGAATATAATTCGCGATGTCAGACTAAATTTATTACAGGACAACAATCTGATAAACATTGAGATTGGCTCAAGAACCTTCTCTGATATGTCTACCGGCTCTCATTCTATTATATGAGGTGCTATACCACCCTGTCCACCTCTTAGGGGATATAAATAAATAGTGTGTGTGTAACATTACACATATGTATAATTAACACATAGTATTGTTTCTCATCTCCCTGACAGATGGCGACTCTTTGGCCGAGTGCTCGCGACTGTCAGACTTCAGTCCCGTTATAGTGAAGGTCGAGACCGCTGACGTCACAGCCGGTGAGTATGTGTTGTCTGACACTGATCCAATAAGTTAATTTTCTATATGTGTAGTGTAGAAGTGATATCTTCCAGGCAATCTTTGGATGGAATGATAATTAGAAGAAATAGTGCGGGTAAAGTAAGTAGTGTTTTTAAACTTTTGTTTTTGTATGTTACCTCTTATCTTTCGATTGCGTGAACAGAAAGTGAATCCTTCTTAAGGCACACCTGTTTTTTTCCTTCCGTGCTGTTTGGAGATAATACCAAAAATATCCACTACTCAATACAACCTAAGGCTGAAGCCTCACGGGCGTTTTGGGTCCGTTTGCGGTGCGGTGCACCATTGCCGCGTGTCGCGAGTGCTTGTCATCTACTAACTGTCACTAGGACGACGCGGTGCGAGGCGGTACACCGCTGCACCGCGCGTAAAACGTCGGTTTTCGCGTTTTGGACGCGGTGCAACGACGTGTAGTTGTGTATGGTCACTCACTTCAGTCTGTCAACGACAACAGAGCGAAAGAAATGTATTATATCTCTACTGTTACTTCGTCAGCGTCGGATTAAGCATAGACGCACAAGACGGTTTTGGATTTCACCATTAATTGCTTTAAGAAATACGGATGGGCCTTTTTCTGAAAGAATATCAAGAGTTAATGATAGATGCCAGCCAAATTGCTCGATTTCTTTCGCATGAGTCCGTCCAGTTTTATACATTTGTTGAAATTAAAATTGAGTGTGCTTCTTACTCTGGGCCCGGGGGCAGCCTTTAAGTTTAGGTATGGGTTACTCGTGTATATTGTACTGCAGCACAATCGTTTCCTAGTAACGTAAGTTTTTTCTTTAACCAGCAATATTTTTCAAATCCAACCACCTATTTTAATTAATATTGAGGTTCGTTTAACTGTTTCATCTGTAGGCCGAGGGATATTGTTTTATTTAAGTTAAGTACATGTTTATGATATGAGTTTGTTTTTTTTCTTTTTTCTTTCTTTCTGTGAATACGTATAATAAATAATAATAGTGCCCGGTGGTGAATGTCTGCCTGTTGTCAGGACAAACCTGGATAGGTTTTTTGGCAACTTTTATACTGAAACTTATAGTATGAATTTGTAAAATAAATATATTTAAATAAAAAAATAAAATGTTTGGAACCATATATATATATAGGAAGCAACATACATAACCAACATAAATCGTGGGTTTTTTGGACGTCATATTTTATATTGTCATTTGGTTAATCAAATCCTATCAAAAATATAAATGCGAAAAAACTAAATTCAAGGTCAAGTATATCCATCGTCGTCGACTTCGCCGAAAATAGTTTCATTCAACAATATATAATGACTTAGGTTTTAAAGTGGTTGATGGGCTTGCTGGGGTTTATTAAATGTTCAACAAACATTATGAATACCCCGTTACATGGGCAGCAAGTAACGAATTAACGACTCGCTCAGTGTGCGCTCGACCGTCCAATTGTTAGACGTAGGTGCTTTGTTGCTTGCTGCATTGGTTTTTAAAATCTCTTACATACATTGCCGGACGTCCCAGTGACGCCCTCGAAAGTCTAACGCAAGGGCGCTGGCGATCTTTGACCGAATACATAAAAATCAGCCTTTGGAAAATAAGTAAACTTAACCTCATTTTCGATCAACTC
Source organism: Nudaria mundana (assembly GCA_963556515.1). Lineage (NCBI taxonomy): Eukaryota > Metazoa > Arthropoda > Insecta > Lepidoptera > Erebidae > Nudaria > Nudaria mundana. Next base: position 615,526 of record OY748309.1, read on the forward strand.
TGTCACCCGATATCTAGTAATCGGCTCTACTTTCAGGTTAGCGAGTAGAGGGTCTTCAAGGTACATATGAGTCCTGCCTTTGGCCCAAATTATATGCTTTAGAATAGTTTAGAACTTAAGTTACGTCTGGCTCTTACTCTTTAACCTTTTGACTTATAAGGACCACTTCCCAAAAGGACAATTGCCAAATCGCGCACTTCCCAAAAGGACAATTCCCAAATCGTCCACTTCCTAAAAGGACAATTCTCAAATCGCCCACTTCCCAAATCGTCCACTTCCTAAAAGGACAATTCTCAAATCGCCCACTTCCCAAATCGTCCACTTCCTCAAAGGACAATTCCCAAATCGCCCACTTCCAAGGATACACACCTACAAGGGTTTAACCCCTTCGGAGCAAAATGTACAAGACGCAAAATGTGCACGACACGCAAAATGTAACTGTAATATTTTTAATATGTACTGTAATATGTAACCTTCCATGCTGGCCTGGGAGCGAAGGAAAAACTTAGAATGGTCCAGCCCTTACACAACCCGGGGTGTCGTAGAAGTCGACTGAGGGAGATGGCCCGGTGCACAATAACCAGCACTGTAGGGCACCCATCAGGCGGGGGACAAACCGTCCACAATAGCATTCCCAAGGAGGGTTGACGTCAGGCAGGCGGCCGGTTGTAAAAAAAACCACTGCCAAAACCATTTTTGCAACATGAGGAGCAATAATAGAGAGCGAAATAGGGCTAGGGCGTACCCCACAGGCGACGCGCAGGGACAGCACCCGGTACCTGTGGGAAATTGACAAGGGTTGTCGCATAGGGGGTGGATGCGACGTAAGACGCAAGCCCATCGCGAAAGAGAAGTAAGACTGAGGTATGCAAGTTGGAATGTTGGCTCTATGACTGGGAAAGGAAGAGAGTTGGCCGATGTGTTTAAGAGAAGAAGAATAAATGTGGCATGTTTGCAGGAGACTAAGTGGAAGGGTGCAAGTGCTAGAGAGATTGGTGAAGGATATAAGTTATATTACATTGGGAGTGATGGAAAAAGGAATGGAGTTGGTGTAGTACTGGATGGTAACTTGAAAGAATGCGTGACGGATGTGAAAAGAGTAAACGACAGGATAATAGTTGTGAAAGTAGTATGGGAGAGTATGGTGCTAAATGTGATCAGCGTGTATGTACCACAGAGCGGGTGTGATGACAGAGAGAAAGAAATTTTTTGGGAGGAATTTGATAAAGTCATGATTAGTATACCAGAAAGTGAAGAAATATGTATAGGAGGAGATTTTAATGGACATGTAGGAAGAGTAAATGAGGATTATGAAAGAGTGCATGGAGGATGGGGATACGGAACCCGTAACAGTGACGGTGAAACACTACTGCAGGTTGCTTCCTCCCTTAACCTGGCCATAGTGAACACGTGGTTTCGTAAACAGGACTCACACCTAATCACCTATAAAAGTGGTGTTCATTTGACACAGATTGACTATTTCCTAATCCGGGGGAGTAGGTTGGTCTGTGTCAAGGACTGCAAGGTGCTGCCAGGAGAAGGGGTAGTGAAGCAACATAAGCTATTAATAATGGACTTAAAGACCAAAGTAATCTCACAAAAAGGCAAAAAACGCCCCCCTCCTCGAATTATGTGGTGGTTGATAGAGAAGAAAGAATATGCAAGTAAGTTTAAAGAACGAGTGGTGAATAAAATGATAGAAATGAGAGATATGATGGATAAATCAGTGGATGAATGTTGGAATGAAATGGCGAGTTGTATCAGGAAAGTAGCAAAAGAAGTGTTTGGAGAAACGAAAGGTAAAGGTGTACTTGATAAGGATACATGGTGGTGGAACAGAGAAGTGCAAAAGGTAATTAAAGAAAAAAAGAAAGCTTTTAAGGAATGGCAAAAAGAAAAAGGGAATGAAAGTGAAAAAGAAGAAAAAAAGGAGAAGTATAAGGAATGGAGCAAAAAGGCGAAAAAAGTGGTAGCAATAGCTAAATCTCAGGCCCAAGAGCAACTATACAATGCTCTTGATGGAACTAAGGGCCAAAAAGAAATCTATCGCTTAGCGAAAGACAGAGATGATAGAACGAAGGACGTAAGACATGTAAGATGTATAAAAGATGAAAAGGGTAAGATTTTAATAATAGAAGATGAAGTAAGAAATCGATGGAAGGTGTATTTCGAAAAACTTATGAATGAAGAGAATGCATGGAGTGGAAATTTAGAAGAGAGACGTGTGAATGTAGGTTTAGTGAAGGAGATTGATAGAAATGAAATAAGAAAAGCGGTACGAAATATGAAGAATGGGAAAGCCGTAGGGCCCGACGGTATTCCAGTGGAAGCGTGGAAGATATTGGAAGAAGATGGATATGCGTGGCTGACATTATTCTTCAATAAGTTGTTGTATGAAGTGACGATCCCCGGTGAATGGTGCAATAGTTCTCTAGTGCCCATTTTTAAAAATAAGGGTGATGTGCAAGACTGCGGCAACTATCGAGGAATTAAGCTCATGTCACACAGTATGAAAATTTGGGAGAAAGTGATAGAGAAACGAGTGCGAGAGGAAAGCGAGATTACCCAAAACCAGTTCGGGTTTATGCCTGGTCGCGGGATTACAGACGCCATATTTGCACTCCGCCAGCTGTGTGAAAAATATAGGCGTGCACATAAAAACTTGCACATGGTGTTTGTAGATCTCGAGAAGGCATACGATCGGGTACCCAGAACGGTTTTGTGGTGGGCCTTGAAAGAGAAAGGTGTGCCTGGGAAGTATATAGAGTTAATCTGTGCGATGTATTGTCGGTCGAAAACCTACGTACGAACCGCTGCTGGCAACATCGACGAGTTCAGTGTCGCGGTAGGCTTGCATCAGGGCTCGGCGCTAAGCCCATATCTCTTCCTGTTAATAATGGATGCTTTGACATCGGAGATACAGGAAGAGACCCCCTGGTGTATGCTATTTGCCGATGACATTGTACTCGTCGGTGAAGACGGGCCTGAGGTACAGAGTAGATTGGAAAAATGGCAATGTAAACTGGAGAGTGTAGGCTTGAAAATCAGTAGAACCAAAACTGAGTACATGTTCTCTGATTTCGGCGGTCTCTCCAGTCACCAGGAGCTAACTGGTATTAGTGTGCCGTCTAACACCCATGGTGTTAGACGGCACACTAATACCAGTTAGCTCCAGTTTCCGGTACCTCGGCTCTCTTATCCAGGATGATGGGGAAATCGATCGTACAGTGAAGCACAGAATTGACGCAGGTTGGATGAAATGGCGGCAGGTCAAAGCCACTATATGCGACCCCCAATTTCCTCCGAAACTTAAGGGGAAAATTTACAAGACTGTCGTCAGACCTGCCGTCCTGTATGGACTTTCATGTTTGGCCGTAAAAGCGACGGATGAAAGACAATTGCATGCAGCGGAAATGCGAATGTTAAGATGGATGTGTGGTGTGACAAGAATGGATAGGGTAAGGAACGAGTATATTAGAGGAAGTTTGAAAGTTGCACCAGTGAATGAAAAATTGAGAAGCGAGCGGCTGTCATGGTATGGACATGTTATGAGAAGAGAGGAAATTAATGTCGTTAGAAAGGTGCAAAGTATGACTGTAGAGGCTTTAAGAAGTAGAGGTAGGCCAAAGAAAAGATGGATGGAATGTGTGAAAGAGGATATGACAAGGAGAGGAGTGAATGAAGAGATGACTTCTGACAGAGGTGTGTGGAGGAGAAAGACTTGTTGCGCCGACCCCAAATAATTGGGATAAGGGCAGGTAGATGATGACTGTAATATGTAACTGTAATATTTTTCCACTATAACAGGTTTTGTGTTCTCAAATTTAATTATTGCAACAGGAACAAAAGTAGGTCAAATTTTAATCACGATATTAACCCTTGTCCAAATATATAGTTTTATCATCAACGGCATTTATCTAGAAGTAAACTCCTTTTTACTTCATTCAAATCGGACCTTCCGTTTAGAAGTTACGAGTACAAAAAAATGTTACGAGCAAATTTCTAGCTGCTCGCAGTGTTACGTATGGTTATAAATTTCCTTATGGGATCTGTTAAAAGGTGGGGGTGGGGTGAGAGTGGGATTGGGAGCGGGAGCGGAAGTGGACGCAATAAGCGAATTCCACGCGAGCGAAACCGCGGGCGACAGCTAGTTAGGTTATAAATAATTCAATTTTTTTGTTTGTTATTGAAAAAAGAGGCGGTTACCTTTGTAAATAATATGCTCACTATACTTCGTTCGCTCGTTCGCGCAGTTCGTTCGCGCGAATGTAGTCAGTCATCATAGGGTGGTCATAGACATTATTATGCTAAAATAATACATTACAAAATGGGTTTTATATCCATTTTCGAGCTAGTAGACAGAAGGTCACTCACTAAAACCCCCCTTCGGAGCAGAATGTGGAAAACTCGGTAAAAACCTTGTATGTGTGAATTCAACTATATTTGGATAGAAACAGGCGTTACTTGGCGAAAATCCATGACAAAACAATGGTAAGTAAAATGTTTTAAGAAAAAACTTTTTAAAATTATATAATAGCATTAATTTTTCGCAGAATTAAAAAGACAACAAAACGTCGACAATTGTTTCGCCTCTAAACGAGGCATTATCAAGACTGTCTCAGAGAGAACAGCGACGAGCAACGGGCTGTTCTCTCTGAGACAGTTGTCTGAGAAAGTCTGAGTCTGAGAAAGTTTTTTCTTAAAACATTTTACTTACCATTGTTTCAACTATATTTGTACATTTTGCGTGTCGTGCACATTTTGCGTCTTGTACATTTTGCTCCGAAGGGGTAAAACCCTTGTAGGTGTGTATCCTTGGAAGTGGGCGATTTGGGAATTGTCCTTTTAGGAAGTGGACGATTTGGGAAGTGGGCGTTTTGGGAAGTGGGCGTTTTGAGAAGTGGGCGTTTTGGGAAGTGGTCCTTATGAGTCAAAAGGCTCTTTAATAATACTGTTAAAGAGCGTCCGCCACCGATCTATCTATGAGCAGACTCAATTTCCAAAAGACGCGGGTGACGAAATGCGACACAGGTGATAATTCAAGTCATACGCAGGACTCAAACCCGGGGCTACGATGACCAATACAATATCCAATCTTTAGATTTCTAGATTGCGCTATTAATTATTATTAATACAGCAGTTTTGACATTAAAAATGGGTTTCACAATAACTCCATTCCATTCCATATAATAATTCAGTCCAGGTTCAAGAAGACCATAAAATCACCGTGTATTAGGAAATATATTGATACTATTTTAGTTCCTATCTAACTAATAAGATAAAATACTTCTATCTACCCTAGATTTTATTTTCATCCATACATACATACAAACTTTCGTGTATACATAAGACTGCTGGACATTCAAACGTAAACACACACACATATCACGCCTATATCCCCGAATGGGTAGGCGATTTGCCAGTATTTTTAGTCCTACGAAATAGGGGGCAAGCCTTTTGCCGTCACCGGGCACACATGTAATGGGTTATGTCCAAAATGACCGAATGAATTTAATAAAAAGTAGGAAGCAGCTATATTGATATTATAAAATAAAATAAAACCCTTTGCCTTGCGATGAAATGTTGATTAAAGGTAACAAAATCTTACGTGCCAGCTATGGCACAGCCAATTAGAGTCCTGGGCGTCTCGGACTTAAGTCCTGCAAACATAACTGTTCTGTGTTACGTTGAGTCGAATCAATCAAGTACCTAAATACTTAACTTTTTGAAACTAATGATAGCTTTAACAATGAATGTCCGCTGAACAACTTTTGTAGAATTAAATCTTCGTTCGCTCATTAAAAAACGGGTGTAGGTAAATAGGCTATCGGCCGAACATTGAAACGTCACTCAAATATTCAGATACTCAACAGTGACGATTTTGTATGAAAAATTGGCTACTCAAACATTTAAACAGGTCCTAAATGGTTGCCTGGAAAATGGAAGATTGATTTATTAGACTTTTTATTATTCGCCGAGCGTAATGCGGACAGACAGAAAGAAGTACAGGACGTTGTCGTAGGACCAAGCCCCTGTACTACTACTCGCACTATTAAACAAGAATCCGCTCACCATAATTTATGGGATGCAAATACAAATAGTGCTTCTGATGATAATAATGTTAATAAAGCAATATCTGTTAATGAAAAAAGCTCAATTTAAAGTTCTAAAAGTTCAATGGACACTGAACAATTCTTATGCAATACTTGCCAGAAACGATTCACTACTAAATCAAAGTTCACAAGACATATCCGTACACACACTGGTAAGACTAAGAGACCTTATCAATGTAGCGATTGTATGAAATGTTTCTTCAAAAGGGCCATTTAATAACTCATATCTGTACACACACTGGTGAGAAACCTTATGAATGTAGTGAATGTATGAAATGTTTTAGTTATAAGTCTCATTTAATTGCGCATACGCTTATACACACGAACATTAAACCTTATCAATGTAGTGATTGTATGAAATGTTTTAGTAAAAAGTCTGATTTAACGACGCATATCCGTACACACACTAAGTTACACACACTAGTGAGAAACCTTATGAATGTAGTGAATGTATGAAATGTTTTAGTTATAAGTCTCATTTAACTGCGCATACGCTTATACACACGAGCATTAAACCTTATCAATGTAGTGATTGTATGAAATGTTTTAGTAAAAAGTCTGATTTAACGACGCATATCCGTACACACACTAAGTTACACACTAATACGCCTATAACTTTTGACCCCTTAGGGCTAGGTCAAATTTTCGATTTTTTGGCTTGCCTTCAGATTGAGGGAGAGCGCGGAACGAGCGACAAAGAGGCACAATCGGCCTCCACGTTCGGCAGTTATGACGTTGTCACGTTCAACTATCGTCAGTAATCCGACTTTACAGACAACCGATTTTTTTTCTGCAATATAATGCTACATTTTTAGCGAGTAACATAGGTTATATAACATCACAACAGAGTTAATAGGAGCGGACCAGCATTGCGTATAGACTAAAGCTTGTTGGACGTCAATAACAGCAATCTCTCAGAATTGATAATTCCTAGGAAAAAAAGTTATAAGGTCATTTTTGTAGGTAATTTTAGTATCTACAATTTTACAAAAAAACATTTTTTTTTATATAATTCACTGTTTACGAGAAAAATTCAAAAAACCGAAAATTTTCTACTATAAATATATATATATATATATATATATATATATATATATATACATATATATAGTTATTCTATATTATATATTATATATTATATATATGTTATATATGTTATATTATATATATATAGTTATTCAAGGTTATATATATATATAACCTTGAATAACTTTTTTAGCACAAAACGGTTCGATTTGAACTTTGATATTTGATTTATAATGGTGTACCTGCACCAATTTGCAGCTCTATACGTATTAATGCAACCTTACAATTTTGTTCCGAATATTTTTGCTGGATTACTCTGTTAGCTACCTGATGTGAGTTTTTTTTTAGAAATAGGTGTATGCCTCGGTAGAATAAACCTACTTAAGAAAAATAAGCTTGCTGTTAATCAATAAGTTTCAATGTTCTAGGGCCCACGCACTATATTACGTTCACATAACAAAACTGCGTTTAAAAAAACCGACTTCTAAAACTAAAAAGGTATCCCCTTCCCCCTCGGATGCGAAAGCTGATAGACGTGTGCACGTACTGCTCCATTTTCTGTTTTTTTTTCGTATATTAAATAATAAATTAAATTAAATTCAGTGTCTAAAATTCACAAAGATACCAGGCGGACAGAGAAACCTTGTAGTCACGTACAGTGTTTATAAAAGTACCAGGCGCAAGACGAGCTCTGAGTCACCTATACGTAGTGAGTACCTGTACATACATCACACTCAACTTAGTTCCGGCCTATCACAATCAAACAGGTAGTAATTGGCGTTTGCACTAATTGGTTGTCACACCCACCTGCGTATACGCACGTCGACACCTCCCACATACTTTCGTAGGGCGGGGTCAATGACCGGTGACAGTATTGGATTGGTGATTTCCTGTCTCACATTGCATTTTTAAAGATGTTTCGTAATGTTCAACGTTCTCCAACTGTATCGCAATACTCCGTATCCGATTCTGATTTAATGAATATGCAAGAGGACTGTGGCTCAGCGGCGCAGAGAGACAAGCGCCGACGTCTATCCAGTGAATCCCACGATGACTTAACTGCCTTTAGGTTGGAGTTGAAATAACTATTTAAGACGTTTACAAGTAGCATTACTTCACGCATAGATACCTTGGAAAGTCACATCTCCGATGTAAAAACTAATGTTACATCAATTTCTACCACCAACATCGATATCGGAAATTCGATAAATTTCGTGTCAGAACAAATTAACACAATTGAGGCCAAGATGACGTCACTGGAAGAAGATCGTAAATCGTATTGCACATTTCCAAGTTGGAAGATAGCTGTGAGGAATTACAACGTAACATGTATAAAACTAGCCTAGAGGTTCGGAACGTTCCTAGACGGAATGCGGAGAGTAAGACTAACTTATTTGAAATGGTCCACAAATTAGGTACCTCCTTAACCTGTCGAACCACACTCAAACACTTAAAAAAAAAATGGGAGCACTGGCGGGTGGCGGGCGGGTGGCGGGCGGGTGGCGGGCGGGTGGCGGGTGGGTGATGACATCGTGACGTTGTCTTACCATCTCGTAGAAAAAAAGGAATATCTCTACAACCAAACCATATTTTACGATTCTGTAAACGGCAATAGGTTTATTGATTTATGTTTGATGATCAAGCCCCAAAAAATGAATAATAATGCAAACAAATTATTTATTATATATTAGTCCAAAATTTGGAAACCAAGAATTTTTTGGAATTCAAGAATTCAAATGAATTTCAAAAATTCAAATGAATTTCAAGAAAATTCAAATGAATTTCAAAGAACAAGGACCTATGCTATCTAATAACGTAAATAATTTGATAAAAGGCCTCAAGGTGTTTATAAAAACACCACATAAAACTCGACCCGCCGAAACATAAAATCAACGGGCCAATTTATAACGGTTTTCCACCAAATTTGTCAAGCTATTATTACACTGAAATATATAATTACGTACATTATCGTTCTCAAAACGATTTACAGAGATAAAAAGTATCTAAAGTATCTTTATTTATACTTTTTTATACTTTTCACTGTATTCACTGACAAACATCGCAAAAATAACTCGGAAATCGGTAACTTTCTGGGGCTTCATATATTAGATATAACGATTTTTTTTTTTTGAAACTATTACCTAAATAGAATCATTATAAACCGAATAATCATATTTTCTAATAAGAAAACATTACTTACATGAATAAATTCGAATTTAAAGATCCCCGTAGAAAAGTCTGAAGTTAGTGATGTTTACCGCATACCTGACAAGAAAAACCAGGATGTTGGAACTCTAATTAGAGAATTCACGAATACGCTTACTAAACTAAATTTCCTCGGTGCGGTAAAGAAGTATAATAAAGAACATCGTCCTTATCAAATCAACTCCGGTGCTGTTGGTTTTGCTGACCCACTGTGTTAGACGCTCAGAGATATAAATGGGGTTCACATCCCATTTATATCTCTGAGCGTCTAACACCAAAAACTAGAAGATTGCACTCTCTTCTCGTCCCTGGTTGTACTCCCTCGCTCCTTGACCTTATTCTTGTATCTTCTCCTAATTTAGTAGCAAGGCATGGTCAGTTTTCTGCTGATGCCTATTCACACCATGACCTCCTTTATCTGTCCTATAAAGTTCACACTCCTAAACCTAAAGCTAAAATCCTCCTGCAACGCAATTTTGGTGCCATGGACCTTAACAAATTGCGTAGTATCTAGTATAGATATATAGAAGCTAGTAGTATCGACTGGAATCCGCTTGAAGACATGCAGTCTATCGACGATAAGGTGGCTTCACTGAATAGCCAGATAATAGGTCTGTATGACAAACATGCCCCGGTCCGTGCTGTAAGGGTGAAGCGCTTGCCTGCGCCTTGGTTAACTTCCGAGATCAGGGCGTTATTAGCGAAGAAGGCTGCAGCCAAGTGTCGGTATAAAAGTCGTCCTACCATTGCTAATCATGACAGATACATCACAATACGGAATCTCTGCAGCAAGGTGTGTAGAAAAGCGCAGCGCCAACATATCCACAATTCGGTCGAGAACGGGGACTCGTCGAAAATTTGGAAATTTCTTAGAACCTTGGGAGTTGGAAAGTCACGTCATGATTCAGTCTCCAAAAATATCAATATCAATTCACTTAATCAGCACTTCTCTTCTTCGTCCAAGTTTGATCGGACCAATAAAGACATTACTCTGCAGTATCTTTCATCGCTTCCAACTCCTGAATATCCTCCTTTCTATTTCGATCAATTGTCTACTTGTGATGTTAGGAAGTGTGTGTTGTCGGTGACTTCCAATGCTGTTGGCAGTGACTGTGTCAGTAGAAACATGATCTTGCCAATCCTTGACCAAATACTACCCATAATATGCCATGTTCTAAACCACTCCCTTTCTTATGGAGTCCTCCCAAATATTTGGAAAGACGCTCAAATCATCCCTTTACCCAAAAAATTCAATCCTTTGTCCGCTTCCGATTACCGCCCCATTTCTATATTGCCTTTCCTTTCCAAAATCCTAGAACGTCTTGTTCACACTCAGCTTAGTTCATACCTGACTAAAAATTTGTTATTTAATCCTCTTCAGTCAGGCTTTCGTCCTGGCCATAGCACAGTCAGCGCATTGATTAAGGTCACCGACGACATTAGGCTGGGTATGGAAAATGGTGAACTTACATTGCTGTGTTTGCTGGATTTTAGTAACTCATTTAGCAGTGTGGATTTCCATGTCCTGCTTAGCACGCTACGTTCCATTAACATATCTCCAAGAGTAATTGATTGGTTTCATAGTTACCTGTTTGGCCGTCGGCAGCGTGTATGTGTTGAGGATACCTTTCTCCTCATGGCATTCTACGTCTGCTGGTGTACCTCAGGGTGGCGTGCTTTCTCCTTTACTCTTCGCAATTTTTATTAATTCTATGTCTAAATCGTTAGTGTCGTCCTACCACCTTTATGCAGACGATCTCCAAATCTACACTCAAGCGCCGCTAACTGATTTGTCCGAAGCATTCTCCACTATCAATGATGATCTGATGCGTGTGGCTGAGTGGAGCAGGCTGCATGGGTTGGAAGTGAATCCATCAAAGACGCAGGTCATTGTTGTTGGTAGCCCTTGGATGGTACAACGTATTGAGTGGACGGTGCTCCCAAAAATTGTCTTTGATGGGGTCACTATAGCTGTGAGCACCGTTGTAAAGGATCTGGGATTATATATCGATGACATGTTGTTTTGGGGGTCACAATTGCGCGAGGTGAGCCGCAAATTGTTTGCGGCTGCAGGATCCATGCGAAGGCTTCGTAACGTTCTTCCAACGGCTACCAAAATTGCACTTGCTCAATATCTCCTTCTTCCCCTCCTAGACTACGCCGATGTCAGCTATCTCGATGTCACTGAAGAACAACTTGACAAACTTGAGCGCCTTCAAAATTTCTGTATTAGGTTCATATTTGGTTTACGTAAATATGATCATGTCTCAGAGTTTCGCAACCAGCTCAAGTGGCTCCCTATTCGACTTCGACGGAATGCTCGTATTCTTTCCATGCTTTATAGCATTCTTTTTAACCCCACCACCCCCTGTTATTTAAAAGAACGTTTTATGTTCCTGAATGACACACATTCCAGATATTTGAGGTCGTCGGTATCCCTGGAATTAACAGTTCCTACTCATTCCACAAAGTTCTACGACAAGTCCTTTACGGTCCAGGCTGTTAGGTTGTGGAATGCTTTGCCTGTCGAAATTAGAAGGGCACAATCCCTAGCTGTTTTTAAGGGACTGGTCAAGCAACACTATCTGGATTCTTGAAGTAGCTTGTTTATATTTTGTATGTATATATTTTATAATTACTGAACTATTCTTATGTAACCTATATCGTACCTGCATTATATATTTGTAATACGTATCTAGATTTATTATAATTATTGTATAGTTTTAATAGTAGTAATTTGGCACCAATATTTTACCCACCTTAATGTTTGTCTCTCTAAATACCTGTCCATCCTAAGGTTGCCTGTAAGATATTGCTTTTAGCGACAAGGCCGCCCTTTGTACATCCTGTATTTTTTGTATCCTATGATTTTTTAAATTGGTGTACATTAAAGTTTATTCAATTCAATTCAATTCTTGCACGGGATTTTGCCAAGACTGAGAACTACGCCTACTGCTGGACTCCAAACGGGCGTGTATTCCTGCGCGCAAAGGAAGGTCAGCCATACACAATAGTTAGAAGTGAAACGCACCTAAACTCACTTAAACAGACAGTATGACTAGTTAAAATCTACCCTATTAAAATAAACTGTTTCCTTGCACCCACACCTCATGTCCATTATTGGACTTTCATACCCATACAATTTCTCATCAACACAACACTCGCCATAACACTACAAACTAAACAACACACACTTTGTACACAGTATTTACTCATTACCAAACTGGACTGCCATACTCCCACAAACTATACATATTAACAACCTCAACACACATATATATACACAGCATCATGCCTATATCCCCGAGGGGGTGGGTAGAGATGCATTGCACTGCCACATTTTGCCAATCATCTCAGCGAAGCTCAACAAAACTTTACGAACAATTCAAGTTTCATTGATTATTTTCAGTCATTACATAACGCTTATTAAAGTTGTACACTGTAAACAATTTCACTTAATAATGACTAGCTACGCGTCCTGTTTACCACTTTTCTCTGACTTAATTTTGGTACTCGCTTGTAAACGGAACCTCTTACTCCTTTATAATCCTTATAAATGGCTAATGACCTAGGAAGCATAAGTGACGATATTGATACTATATCAGTTGCAACAAACCATTATTGTACTCCTGAAAATTGTAGCTTATATGTTAGTGAAGCGCTCCAATCGGCTAAGTCTATAACAATCTTTCACATGAATATCTGCAGTGTAAATCGGAATTTTTCACAATCGATGTTACTCCTACAAAGAACGAAACTGTCCTTTGATATAATAGTGCTCTCTGAATGCTGGATCAAAACAGCTCATAGTATTCCGAGTATAAATGGGTATAAGCATTATGTCTCAAATTACCATAATCAAAATGATGGAGTAATTATTTATATTAAAACTGACTTGGAGTGCACTGTTGAGGAACCCATATTTCGTGAGGCTAGCTGTTTGGTTGTTAAACATTCTAACCATTTCGCTCTTATTGCGGTGTATCGTTCACCCTCATTTAAAAGTCTCAATGTGTTTTTTTCGGATATGGACTCAACTTTGAGTCGCCTGGAGGGCTTTAAAATTGTTACAGTCATGGGAGACATTAATATAAATATCACCCCACCTAATTATGACGATTGTAGTGAGGAATATTTAAACTTCATGGCATCACATACACTTTTTCCAGCATACACAATCCCTACAAGGAATGAGAGATGTCTCGATCATATTTTTCTTAAACCGGGTAGCAATGCTAAAACCTTAGTGTTGCAATCTGCTGTCACTGATCATTTACCAACAATCTTGCAAACGAATGTACCAATCTTAAAGGTTAAGCGGGTCTATAAGCACATGAATAAAGAGGCTATTGTTGCTGAATTGGAAAACACTGATTTCTCCACCGTCACTAACTGTAATGATGCAGACAGCGCTGTCAATGAATTGGTCAATATTATCTCGACAGTTGTAACTAAACATACTATTACTCGCAATATATCTCGTAAAAAACATCCCATGAAACCCTGGATCACTTCTGGCCTGTTGCGTTGCCCTCGAAATCTAGATAGACTTCACGCAAACTCTAGAAAAGACCCTCTTAATCCAGTTCTCAAAGTGACCTACACAAGGTACAGAAATTACTTATTTAATCTTCTGAACAAACTTAAGGTTGAGTACTACAAAAACGAACTGCAACAGGCACAGAGTGACACTGGGGCAACGTGGAAGGTATTGAAGATGAGACGCTGTCCCTCATGTCGGAGTGTTTGGCGTCCGGAAGGGTCCCGCGACGATGGAAGACGGGGAAGCTCGTGCTGCTTTGTAAGCACGGGCGACCCCCGGAGTCGCCGTCGGCCTACCGCCCCATCGTCCTGCTCGACGAGATGTGCAAGCTTTTCGAGCGGGTGCTCGCTGCGCGTCTCGTCGGGCATCTGGAGGGGGCGGGGCCGAATCTGAGTAGTGGCCAGTACGGCTTTCGTCGCGGGAGGTCCACCCTGGACGCCGTGTCCCGACTCAGGGACAGCGTCGAGGATGCCGTTGGCCAGGGGCAGGTGATGTTAGCTGTGTCGCTCGACATAGCCAACGCGTTCAACACCCTCCCCTGGCCTACTATCGCTGAAGCGCTGAGGTACCACAACGTCCCGTGGTACCTCAGGCGCGTCCTTGCGGACTACTTCGTCGACCGGGCTATCACTTACCCGACTCGGTCGGCCGTAGTCCGCAGGGAAATGTCGTGTGGTGTTCCACAGGGGTCGGTATTGGGTCCGCTCCTGTGGAACGTAGGTTATGACTGGGTCCTGCGCGGTGCCACTCTTCAGGGCGTCGGTGTACTTTGTTATGCCGACGATACCCTTGTCACCGCGCGAGGACCCACCTTTAGAGATGCTGCCGTGCTCGCCACTGCCGGCACGGCGCATATTGTAGGTCGCATCAGGGCGCTTGGCCTCAAGGTGGCCCTCGAAAAGTCCGAGGCCCTTTTCTTCCATGGGCCTCGGATGAGACCCCCTCGGGATGCCCAAATTGTGGTGGGTGGCACCTCCATCGCTGTCGGGAAGACCCTTAAATATCTGGGTCTCCTTCTCGACAGCCGGTGGGGGTTTGTCGAGCACTTCCGGCGGTTGTCACCAAAACTGGTGGCGTCCGCCAATGCGCTCGGCAGGCTGCTCCCCAATAAAGGGGGACCGGGAAGTGCTTGCCGCCGTCTCTACGAGGGTGTGGTACGCTCCAAGGCGCTCTATGGAGCGCCTATTTGGGCGGATGCCCTCAGCGCCGCGGACGTGGTTCAGCTGCGACGACCGCAGCGGATCGCGGCGCAGAGGGCTGCACGGGCGTACCGCACCGTGTCTTTTGAGGCGGCGTGCCTGTTGGCACAGAGTCCCCCGTGGGATCTCGAGGCGGTGGTCCTGAAGAGGGTTTACGAGGAGGGCGCCCTGGTGCGACAAGAAGGAGGTCGCCCGTTGCCGGAGCAGGTCGATCGCTGGAGACAGGAGGCTCGCGACGATCTGTTCCGGCAATGGGCCTTGAGATGTGCGGCTCCCACCGCGAGCCGGGTGCTCGTGGGGGCCATCGGTCCCGTGCTCCGCCAGTGGGTGGAGCACGCGCAGGGGGCTCCGACCTACTTCCTCACCCAACTTCTCACGGGTCATGGCTGTTTTGCCAAATTCCTGTGGGAAGTGGTGGGGATCCTGTCGGAGCCTGATTGTCATCACTGCGCAGGCGGCGCCGTAGATACGGCGGAGCATACGCTCTTCGTGTGCGCCGCCTGGGACTCGCCGAGGTTGGCCCTCACGGGCGTTATCGGCAGAGTAGGTTCGCTGCCGGCCGTCATTAAATCCATGGCCGGCAGCGAAGAATGTTGGGCCGCTGTCGCTTCCTTCGCTCGGGAGGTGATGGCGGCGAAGAGAGAGGCCCTGCGTGAGCGGGAGCGTGCAGGCCGTATGCTCCCGCCCCGGCGGGCACCAGTCAGGGGGCGACGGCGCATTGCCTACGCCCAAGCCCCCGACTGATAGGGCCGTGGGCGGTGGGTCGGGGGGCCCACCGCTCACGCGAATGGCCCTGAGGAGTCCGACGCCCCTTATGTGTTTCGGGGGCGTCGCTTCTGTGTTGATCAGGGGGGTTTAGGCACCCCCGAGTAGAGCTTGAAAGAGCGCCCCTTTGCCGGGCCGCTGTTGCTTAACAGTTCCTGCCTATCCGGCGGCCCGGCTAAGGCGAAGGAGAAACACCGTGGATAGGTTTTAGTGGGTAGTCCGGCCCGTTTTAATCCTAGGGCCGGGAGTCCCACACGAAGCCGTCTCGCTCCCCCCCAAGCGAGACGGTGAAGTGCGTAAATGCATCAATGACCACGTAAAAAAAAAAAAAAAAAAAAACGTGGAAGGTATAAGGCGACCAATCTTAATACCGTACAACCTCCTGCAACTGATCTCTTAAAGGTCTCTGTAGACCCGTGCAGTTCAGTGGATGTGGTCAATAGGTATTTTGTAGGTGTGGGAGAATCACTTGCGACTGCCATCACCCAACGTTGTCCAGTCACCATTCCCAAACCGTACACTAACACTTCGCCACTGGATAGCATGGGTGTGATAGAGACCGATAGTGCAGAAATTTATAAACTAATTATGGGTCTTCGGAACTCATGCGCTGTTGGGTGGGATGGAATACCGTCCAAAGTCTTCAAGGCCGCGTCAAGTACTTTCACCCCATTAATTGTGTACGTAACGAACTTATGCCTAACTCAGGGAACCTTTCCCTCTGTCTGCAAAAAGGCTGTAGTGCATCCTATATTTAAGGGCGGAAGCAGAGGCAGTATTGATAGCTATAGACCCATCTCTGTTCTAACTACCCTCTCCAAGATTATCGAAACGGTCTTAAACAACAGACTTCTCAGTTTTTTAAACAGGAATAATGTCATAGCAAATAATCAGTATGGTTTCCGACGGGGAAGATCAACGGAGGATGCTATACTAGAACTCACTCAACACATCTCTAAAAACCTCGATGAAAAAGCTAAGGTGGCTGGCATATTCCTCGATTTATCAAAGGCTTTTGATACTGTCTCTGCTCCCATCCTCTTAAGTAAACTCGAAGCCCTGGGAGTTCGTGGAATAGCGCTGGATACTTTTAGGAGTTATTTAACTGACCGCGCTCAGTGTGTTTCCATCGACAAGTACTTCAGTCGTGACCTCTCTGTCTCCTATGGCGTTCCCCAAGGCAGCGTGCTTGGACCGAAGTTATTCCTTGTATACGTTAATGAGCTTTGCAACCTCGAACTCTCTCATTGTAAAATTATATCGTATGCCGATGATACTGTCTTGTTAATTGATGGCTCGACCTGGGAAGAAGTCCGTAAATCGGCTGAGGAGTCTATTGGCATAGTAACTAAATGGCTTAGTCAAAATCTGTTGACTCTTAACCTATCAAAGACAAAATACATTCCTTTTTCAATAACAAAACCATCCTGTCCACCCAGTAACTTTAAAATCAGAGTCCACTCTTGCCATACGGGCAGCATAAACTGTTCATGTGACCCAATTACTGAAACTAATAGTTTGCGCTACCTTGGTGTTATGCTGGATTGTCACTTGACCTGGATTCCACATATTGATTATATTATACCCAAAATTAGGAAACTTACTTACGTCTTTAGGACTCTTCGCTCTTTTGCGGGGACCCCAGTACAATAAAGATTGTCTATTTCGCCCTGATTCAGTCCATTCTTAATTATTGTATTCTTGTTTGGGGGGCTAGTTTCAGAACTCACCTTTTGCGTTTGGAGCGTGCCCAAAGACTGATCCTTAAGGTAATGTGCTCAAAGCCATTTCGTTTTCCTACCAGGGAGCTCTTTGAGTTGACAAAAGTTCTATCAGTTCGACGGCTGTTTGTTAAGCGTGCTATTCTTCGTAAACATTCCCACATGTTATTTGATCCGAAAGTTATGTGTAGACGCAGAAATGATATTGTTTGTTCCTTAGTTCGTCATCGAACATGTCTTGCAGGTCGACACCTACATTGGCTGGCTCCTAAACTTTACAACAAAGTTAACAGGATCCTAAATATCTATAATATGACCACTTTACAGGTTAAGAATTCAATCACAATGTGGCTGCTAACGCTGGATTATAGTATCACTGAGGAACTTTTAGGCTATGTGAATTAGTTTTATATCCTGTATATTTTGACACACACACACACACACACACACACACACACACATAGAGAGAGACCTTCCTTCAATGAGATCCCCCCCCCCCCCCCCCCCTCTTAACCCATCCTACTTAAAAAAGTTGTATTGTGTTCATTTTTACTTAATTTTGCATTGTATTACTGTGTAGATATAATTTGTTTGTATGTCCGCACTTAAGTGCACAGCCTCGATTACTTAAGGTTTTGTTTTATGGGCGTTAATGACAGCGATACAGTTTTATACTAGTGCAGTCATTATCGATTTATATGTAAATGGCTGTTATGTTTATGCTAATAAATAAATAAATAAAAATAAATATCAATTAACTTAATAAAGATTTAATTTTATACACCGTATACGCTAATAGTCCGAGACGCCGCCCAGGAATTTAATTGGCTGTGCTATAGCTAACCTAACATTTTGTTGCCTTTAATAAACATTTCATCGCAAGGCAACAGGTTTCAAATTTTTTTCTAAATGAATATTTTTAACTTTACTATAAATAAAATACTATTATTTGCATGTGCTAGTATTATACATGGGGCACACTAAAAGTTTTGCACTTTTAGCTAATCGGAACTATTTGAATTTCGAATGTTATATTTTTTTAAACGTTGCAACCTTCTTTGTAATAAAAAAAACTAATTGACGGGAAATCATTTGTCAATTGTTTTTTATCACACATCAAAGTTCTACGTATGCAACGAAAATGGAATTAAGTCGAAAAGATTTTAGAGCGATGATTTTTTATGATTTTAAAAGTTCTCTCTCTCCGCAAGACTGTGCCGCTCGTCTTTAAAATGCTTTTGGGAGAGAAGCACCTTGTTTGAGCACCGTGAGGCGATGGTTTGCTGAATTTGAGAGAGTTCGAGTTTCTTTACATGACGAATTTCGTGAAGGGCGGCCTTCAACTGCCGACAACGAAAATAATGTGGCTACTGTTAAGCGGTTAATTGAAGAAAACCCGCGGATTACCTATGAGACAATTTGAGGACTATTGGGAATTGGTATGAGACAAATCCAGAAAATTTTACACGAAGAATTGAAAGTTCGGAAACTTTGTTGTCGTTGGATCCCTCATGAACTGAAAGCGGAGCAGAAGCGGGCTTGCGTGGAATGGTGCTCACAGATGCTACTGAAATACGACCACGGACATTCTAATGCTGTTTATGACGTTGTCACTGGAGACGAAACGTGGATTTATTGTTTTCAACCCGAAAAAATACCGCAAACTTGTGAATGGGTGTTTGAAAATGAGAACAAGCCAACAAAAGTGAAGCAGGCGAGAAACGTTGTTTCTCAGCTACGGGTCCCATCTGTACAATTCCAATTGAAGATCAAAAAGTGTTAATGCCGAGTGGTATTCTACCATTTGTTTACCCAGGGTGTTAGAAAAAAATCGCGAAAGACGACCCAAAAGCCGCGTTCTCCTACATCCTGACAACGCTTCTTCACACACGGCCAACAAAACTAAGTCATTTTTAGCTTCTGAAAAAGTACAACTCGTCACCCATCCTGCGCATAGCCCCGACCTAGCACCCTGTGATTTCTGTATTTTCCCGAAAATCAAAGATTTGATCAGAGGTTTCACTTTTACCAACTCCGAAGAGGCAGTGATAGCGTTCAATCAGCACGTAGAAAACATGCCTTCAGATCTGTGGTCCTCCTGCCTTAAAAAATGGTTCGATCGCATGAAATATGTTTAAAATGTAAAGGAGAGTATTTTGAAAAGCAATAAACATAATATTTTGGTTTTAACATGTTGTTTTTTTAAGTTCGCAAAACTTATAGTGTGACCTACGTATAACAGACAATTAGTAAATAATAGTATCCAATAGATTAAATGGTGCAACATAATTTTTGAATGATTCTAATTTCATAACAATACAGGACAGAACAATAACAGAAAATATTGAAGTTCAGCCGAATCACAGTTAGACTGTAAAGCCGACCCCAAATAAGTTGGAAAAAGGCTCGGTGAATGATGATGACAGGACAAAACAATAACAGGATGACAAATGGTTTATCTACTGTCGCTGGTTCGAGTCTGGCGCATTGTTTTCTTAGTCCCGCGGCCTAAGGCCGCTGTCGCAGTTATGTCCATTGCCGAGTGCCTTAGGCGATTCACTAACTGTTTAGATTAATATTGTAAAATATTTAAAGAAAGTGAATTACCTTCATTTGCTTAGAAAAATAAATACTCATTGATTTATAAGACTTTTTATTATTCAGGTGTGCGTTATACTGACAGAGAGAATGAAGTACATGACGTCATCGTAGGACCGAGCGTATGTACCACTCACACCGTTAAAGAAGATTCCGGTCACCAAACCTTAACTGACGCAGATACAAATAGCGCTTCCGATTATTATAACATTGTTAATAAAGAAACATCTGCAAATGAAAAAAGCTCAATCCGAAGTTCTAATAGTTCAATGGGCACTGACCAATTCTCATGCGATACTTGCCAGAAACGATTTACTACCAGATCTAAGTTCACAAAACATATCCGTACGCACCAGAAACCTTATCAATGTAGTGTATGTATGAAATGTTTTAATCGTAAGAGTAATTTATTGAGACATACCCGCACACACACTGGAAAGAAACCTTATCAATGTAGTGATTGCATGAAATGTTTTAGTGCCAAGTGTGATTTATTGAAACATACCCGCACACACACTGGTCAGAAACCTTATCAATGTAGCGATTGCATGAAATGTTTTAGTCAAAAATCTCATTTAAACTCTCATATCCGTACACACACTGGTCAGAAACCTTATCAATGTAGCGATTGCATGAAATGTTTTAGTCAAAAATCTCATTTAAACTCTCATATCCGTATACACACTGGTCAGAAACCTTATCAATGTAGCGATTGTATGAAATGTTTTAGTCAAAAAATTAATTTAAACTCGCATATCCGTACACACACTGGTCAGAAACCTTATCAATGTAGCGATTGTATGAAATGTTTTAGTCATCAAATTAATTTAAACTCTCATATCCGTACACACACTGGTCAGAAACCTTATCAATGTAGCGATTGTATGAAATGTTTTAGTCAAAAAAATAATTTAAACTCGCATATCCGTACACACACTGGTCAGAAACCTTATCAATGCAGTGATTGTATGAAATGTTTTGGTGAAAATAATTCTTTAGTGTTGCATATCCGTATACACACTGGTGAGAAACCTTATCTATGTAGTGTATGCATGAAAGGTTTTAGTCGTAAGGGGTATTTAAGGGCACATATCCGTACACACAGTGAGAAGTAACCTTATCAATGTAGTGTATGTATGAAATGTTTTAGTCAAAAGTCTGATTTAATGACGCATAGCCGTACACACACTGGCAAAAATCTTTTCAATGAATGCAATCTTAAGGTTGATTCAGACGAATCAGTGAAAGCGTAGTCCCGGCCCAGTTCAGTGTGCCAGTGAGTGAAACATATTCTTGCTTATATTTTCTATGAACATGTCAAAGTCAGAGTTAGAAATGACTGAGTCGTATTTATCACTAACATTTGGAGACGCGTTCATAGAAGTTTATGAAAAAATATTTCTGAACTGATTCTGAACTGTGCCGGAGGCTTCACTGATATGTGTGAATCGACCTTAATAGATTTCAAAGTTCTTTTTATAATCATCAACGCACACACTAGTGAGGAACCTTAACAATATAGTGATATGCAGAGATGCATTACACATTCACTCTTTGCCAGTATTTTTTGGTCCCATGTAATAGGGGGCAATCCTGTTGCCGTTACGGGACACTTATGGAAGATAATGACCACTCTGTAATTATTAGTAGTATATTACTATTCCCTATTCTGTGTCAGTATTTAAAAAACAACCGTGTATAACATAAGTTGGTTACAACAAGTATATTATTGATTAGGTTAACTATCATTTCCTTATGTTATTATAAATTAAGAAGAAATAAAAATTGTAGATAGATATCTTATAAACTTTTACAATGAATTTTGTTTGGTAGTAGAATATCTAAATAAAAGCGAATAAACAATTAATGATTGTATTCATTTGCAACTTTTGTCTACCCTCCAAAAATGCTCCAACACAATATAAAATGGCACGACCAGTTAATGCATCAAAACGGGGAAAACAAAATGAATTTTAACATTTTAATATTAAACGTCTATCTGATCGTTTCAAATTCAATGATGCTGTTTGCCTCTAAAGTTCTCAGTAACAAAATTGACTGCTCTTTGATTGCTGTTTCGTGTTCCATCGAGGATCCCTCGCAAACCAATCACACCACTGTGCCCACCCCTGAGAAGAACGGTTCTCGGAGCTAATTCTCCCTATGCAAGGTTGTGCAGGGTAATAAATACTTGAAGCCAGTGTGTAGATGTACATTTCCACTCATATGGTAGACAAAGGTCGGTTTTCGGGGGTATGACTAACCGTCACACCATTTTGTCACACCAGTGTGGAACAGAAGAATTTTTTTCTTCACCGTCACACTATTCGGCTCCTTGCCCAAAAAGGCTTAGTTATTTTTGTTTCTTTTTTTTGTTGTTTTTTTTTTTTGTAATATCAAGATTTTATTGTACATCCTTAGATGTAGATTTTATTGTAAATAAATCAAATTAAAAATAAAAAATCAATAAAAAAAAGAAACAAAAATTACTATTTTTGTTTCTTTTTTTTGTTGTTTTTTTTTTGTATTATTTCAAGATTTTATTGTACATCCTTAGATGTAGATTTTATTGTAAATAAATCAAATAAAAAATAAAAAAATAAAAATCAATAAAATCTTGAAATAATACAAAAAAAAAACTACAAAAAAAAAAACAAAAACAACTAAGCCTGTTTGGGCCGTTTGTTCACCGTGGTACCATTAAATAGTACCAGTAATGGTACTATTGGTACATCATTGGCATCATCATCTGAATGATATTGTTTTGTTTTCTTTTCTTAATGTTTTTTATTGTTAACAATTTTTACTGTGATGGTGGTGAAGCTCCCCGTTAAATGTAACCTTTTTGCATGTTGTGTCTACCTATAAGTAACCGTTACATTAGACCTTCATCTATTCCAGTGTTATTGTATACTTGAATGAATGTAAACAGTTGTTGGCGGACCTAAATAAATAAATAAATAAATTAAATTAAACAATTCAGACTGCCTCGGTGGCGCAGTGGTATGAGTATGCGACTGCCGTGCCTGAGGTCCCAGGTTCGATTCCGGGTCGAATCAAATTATTTATGCGATCCACAAATGTTGGTTTTGGAATTTGCGTATTTTCTATGTATAATATGTATGTCCTTTATTCGCAAAAGGACAGATTCTCATAAAGACATATTCGCAAAAAGACGAAGTACATGTAAGTAGAAAATGAAATACGTACAAAGATTTATAAAATATTTTAATATACTGTTACGAGCCGGGGTTCTACGGAATGGAAAATGCCGATCAAACTACCACAAAACACTTTATTTATTACACCACTAATTTACACTTCACTATAAAGCTTCACTAAACACTTTTAATCGCACTTGAACTCGCAGGTATAACTCGTATTATCGCTCTGGAAATACTGATCCCCCGCCACCGAAGTGCTCCGCCTTTATAGTACGGTCATTACTCTAGATTACTCTAGAATCTTCACGGAAGAATTATCGCGAACATTCCACACCTTCGAGATGCTTCTAGATAACACGTTACATAGAAGTACCTTGACAGAACATTCCCGAAAGACGTTACGTAGTAGTACTGCGATTTGCTACTAGATGGCGCCGAGTTTGGTAGTCTTATTACTCGCTACGAGATGGCGTTACACTGCCCCCTCCTAAGACATGCTCGTCCCGAGCATTGTCAGGCCCATAATATCGCGCCAATCGATCCACATGAACTATCTTTGGCGCACTTCTTGGACTCTTCCGTATTCGGTAAGTGACATCGTTAATCTTGGTCACAACTCGGTATGGTCCATCCCATTTAGCTTGCAGCTTAGGAGACTTCCCTTTACTGCGGACTGGGTTATGTAACCACACTAACGAACCTTCATCGAAGCTCTTATTGTTTGTCTTTCGGTCGTAACGGGTCTTCATCTTTTCAGACATTTGTTGACCTGATTGTCTGACATGCTCATAAATGTCATTCATCCTGCTGCGCAAGTCATTCGCATAATCAGTGATATTGCGTGGAGCGTCAGGTGGTATACCGGTTAGTAAGTCGGCAGGCAACCGTAATTCTCTTCCAAAGTTCGCATAAGCTGGTGTCACTGACGTGCTTTCGTGAACCGCACTTCGGTAACAAAAAAGAAACGGTTGGATGTGCTTGTCCCAATCTTTTTGCCTGCTTTCCACAACTTTTGCCAGATATCTCTCCAATGTCTGATTAAATCGCTCCACCATTCCATCTGACTGCGGGTGGTAAGAGGTCGTTCTGGTTTTGTGAGTACCCATGACCCGACACATTTCCTGGAACACCTGAGATTCAAAATTTCTTCCTTGATCGCTATGGATTTCTAGAGGCACCCCGAAACGACAGAAGACTTCGTGAACTAATTTATCTGCGACCGTAGTAGCTTCTTGATTAGGTATAGCGAAGACTTCTGGCCACTTCGTGAAATAATCCATCACAACCATGAAGTACTTGTTTCCGCTTTCACTTTCAGGAAATGGTCCCGCAACATCTAGGGCTATCCTTTCCCATGGTGCCCCAACGTTATACAGTTTCAGTGCACCTCTGCTCCGTGTATGAGGTCCTTTCACAGCAGCACAACTCGTACATTTGCGACACCAGTCCTCAACGTCGTCGCGACAGTGGATCCAGTAAAACCGCTCACGTATCTTCAACAGAGTCCTTTTTACTCCCATATGGCCTCCTGAACATCCATTATGGTAGAGCTGTAGCACATCTGGAACCTTAACTTTAGGGACGACCATTTGCAAATGACAGCTGTCTCCTCGAGCATTTTCCCATTTGCGGCACAAGACTCCATCCTGAATAACTAAACTGTCCCATTGTGCCCAATAACTTTTTGTGATTGAACTCATTGAAGCGACGTCACTCCACATGGGTTTAGGAGTACTTGCTTTAATCCACTCAAATATTGGCTTGATGTCTGCGTCGTCCTGTTGAGCATGTTGTAGAATTTCTTTCCATTCGTCGCTCAGATCCGTTTTAAGCATCTTCACAGGTATGGCTACCTTTATCTCCTGTTTGGCACAGTGCTTACGGTCTTCAGGGCAAGGTCTTCTTGACAATGCGTCTGCGTTGCCATGGAATCTGCCATCCTGGGTTTGTGAGATCGAAACCTTTGGGGCTCTTCTAACATCAGCCGGCACCCGCCACGCAGTCCTGGCTATTGTTCGTTTTCCCTGCCGTTGCTGGGCGGTGACGTTAGTCACCCTATCTCCTTGGGAACGACTTCCTGCTCTTTCTGCAGTCCGCTTTGGGCAACTGGATCGAAGGTGGCCCCTCTCACCACATGTGTAGCACCTAGGGCTATACCTCGTGAAACGGTCGCGAGCCGGTGATGCTACAACTTCCCTGACGCGGTGAGATTGATGATCTTTCCGTACGGCTTCGACCTCCAAAGCATGAGCCAAGGCGTCTTTGAAAGTCTCATGGTGCCCGAGCCTCACAGCAGCCCTGACTTCCAGGTCGTGGATGCCGTCGATGAATGCTTGCACCAGATTCCCATTGATGAGCGCAGGTACCGACTGGTATGCTTTCCGTACCAGCTTCTCTACTTCCAGGGCCCACTGTTGCAAGTTTTCGCCAGTGCGCTGGACACGATCCTTCAGCTGCGCACGATAAACGTGTTCCAGGTGAGCGTCACCGTATCTGGCTTCCAAGGCTTCTAGTAGCTGCTCGTAGGATACATCGTCTCCGAGAGCTTCTAGGATGGTTAACGCCTTGTCTCGCAGACCCAATGTAAGCGCAGTCATGGCCTGGGCTTTGCTCCACCCGTTTGCCTTCTTAACGGCCTCAAACTGCTTTTTATAGGCCGACCATGATGATGTCCCATCGAATGGAGGTACTTTAAATCCACGTGCTGAAGGTACAGCAGGTAAGGAAGTCGCATTCCCATCTCCAGCATTCAGATTTCCCAGCTCTTTCCTCACATATTCTGTAATCTGGTTTTTTACATCTTCTATCCGTGTTTCGGCTTCCGTGATGCGGTTCTCAATATGATGAACTTGATCCTTCAGCACATTCATCTCCTTGCCAAAAGTCGCTCGAAGATCTTTCATGAGGAGCATCTGTTCCTCCTGGCGGCGTGTCTGTTCGTCCTGGCGGCGTGCCTGCTCCTCCTTGTCGCGCAGCAGCTGTTCTTCCAACCGGCGGGCCTGCTCCTCCTGGCGGCGTGCCTGCTCCTCCTGGCGGCGTGCCTGCTCCTCCTTGTCACGCAGTAGCTGTTCTTCCAACCGGCGGGCCTGCTCCTCCTGGCGGCGTGCCTGCTCCTCCTGCCGGCGTGCCTGCTCCTCCTTGTCCCGCAGCAGCTGTTCTTCCAACCGGCGGGCTTGCTCCTCCTGGTGACGGGCCTGCTCCTCCTGGCGACGGGCTTGCTCCTCCTGGTGGCGGGCCTGCTCCTCCTGGCGACGGGCTTGCTCCTGTAGCATCGCCATCAGCGCAGCAAAGTCTGGAGGTGCTGGCGCTGGAGATACCGTGGGCGGGCCTGCTTCCACCGTTGGCTGCTCCTGACCACCCAACCTCTCCGGCGTATTACCTCCGAAGCGCCTGCTGTCCAACTCCTGCTGGCGCTGACCCCTGGTACGGACGCCCTCTGTGTCTTCTTTCGGTAACACCGGCATTGTCCAAATCCCCAATTCTGACACCAATTGTTACGAGCCGGGGTTCTACGGAATGGAAAATGCCGATCAAACTACCACAAAACACTTTATTTATTACACCACTAATTTACACTTCACTATAAAGCTTCACTAAACACTTTTAATCGCACTTGAACTCGCAGGTATAACTCGTATTATCGCTCTGGAAATACTGATCCCCCGCCACCGAAGTGCTCCGCCTTTATAGTACGGTCATTACTCTAGATTACTCTAGAATCTTCACGGAAGAATTATCGCGAACATTCCACACCTTCGAGATGCTTCTAGATAACACGTTACATAGAAGTACCTTGACAGAACATTCCCGAAAGACGTTACGTAGTAGTACTGCGATTTGCTACTAGATGGCGCCGAGTTTGGTAGTCTTATTACTCGCTACGAGATGGCGTTACAATACTAATCGGAAAGTTGAATTATAGGAAATGCCATGAGTTCAAACATTCAATCTTGAAGGCTCTTATGTTGTTATGTATTCCTGGTACATTTGAGGTTTGTGTCCTTTATAATGGACAATCATTTTCATCTGTACTCGGTGCACCTGTTGACACATTTAAATAAACTAAACGGATCAAGATTCGAATGACATTTCGAGAGTGGTTATGTAGTTCTGTAGTCCTAGTATTTTATTCAAGGTGCGTGTCATTTTCAGCGTGGGCGAGTCAGCACCGGGACCTCGTAGTGGGTCTGGACGTGGATACCCTCTCGCTGGAGACCATGCTTCAAGCCATGGTCTCCAGCGGGAGTAAGTGGAACGCGGCCGTGTCCTTCTGCTAGCAAGTCATGCTCGCGAAGGAGCCGGCTGAGAAGGAGAGGGAGCGTACCCTCCCCGCCGAATTCCGTAGTCAGCGGCGAGGGCGCCGCAGACTCATCTACGCCCAAGACCATCGACTTCCATGAACATAAGAGCCTTCAAGATTTTAAATTCAGTGAAAACCGATTGAATGTTTGAACTCATTATGCTGAAAAAGTACCAGGCGATCATAAAAATAAAACAATTTAAAATTAAAATATTTTTTATTTAAATAATGTCAGCGGTAAAAGTGGTATAAAATTACATGGAACAATTAGGACAAAAATCGTATATTGTAAGGTTGCAAAAGTTCCATGTGGAACTGGCTACATGGAACTACTGGGAATAATCCAAATAGACCTGACACAATAAAAAATAGGCATAAAGGTCTAATGTCTATTACAAGAAAGTATGTATACAACTGTACCATTTCTGTCTTTTTGAGAATCTGTCCATATGAGAATCTGTCCTTTTGCGAATCTGTCTTTATGAGAATCTGTCCTTTTGCGAATAAAGGGTATTTAGAAATATATATGTATGTTTATCAGTCGTTTAGATCCCATAGCACAAGCTTATATTAGCTTAATTTGGGCTAGATGAGGTCGCGTGAGAATGTCCAAAAATATTTATATTTATTTATTTTATTCACAAAAAGAAGTTTGGATGACAACCAGGGTTCGAACTCGAGCATTCTTACGTGCTAGACCACTGCTTATCGCAAGGAGCTATAAGCCTTATCTGGGGGCACGGCTTATCCCCGCCAAGTCGAGCAAAAAATCTGGCACGGCCCTACCATCCTTTTGCCCATCCATTTCCATTGATCCATTTGCCCTATAATTTAGTTGTTGACAAAACTAAAAGCGTGAATTTTCAGTAACTAAGCAGACACTATATAAAAACGGTACCTATGTTTCAAATTTCATTTAAATTAAACCATTGCTTTAAAAATTATAACTACTCAGTTTCTTAATAGTCTGACACGTCCAGGACTTTAATTGGCTGTGCCATAGCGGCTGGCACGTAAGATTTTGTTGCCTTTAATCAACATTTCATCGCAAGGCAACGGGTTTAATTTTTTTTTCAAAATTACAATATGGCTGCTACTTTTTATTAAATTCGTTCGGCCATTTTGGACATAACCCACACAACATAAAGGTGCCCGGTGACAGCAATAGGCTTGCCCCCTATTACGTGGAACAAAAATACTGGCAAATGGTGGGTGTGTAATGCACCTCTGCCTACCCCTTCGGGATATAGGCGTGATATGTGTTGTGTGTGTGTGTGTGTCAGTTTCTTAATTTTGTCACTGCCTAGACTGATTTCTAGGAGACATAGAAGCTTAAAATTTAGTATATAATTAGTGTATAAATTACAATAGCTAAAATATTTTGCAATTTCTGATCAGTTTTTATAGAGATTCAACAAACAAATTTGTGTTCCTAATTTAAAGGTGCAGTGATTGTATGAAATCTAATAGGTTTAAGAGTTCTTTGACTAAACATCAACGCACAAACACTAGTACGAAACCTTAACAATATAATGATTTGCAGATGTGCATTACACATCCACCATTTGCCAGTATTTTAGTCCCACGTAATAGGGGGTCACTCACCACTCTGTAATTCATACTTAATGTCCAACAGCCAGGACAGGTGTTACATAGGTGCCACTAAATGCCTACACATCAGTGGGTGTGGTAAATTTTAAGAGTAGGCACATCCAAAGTCATACCTGGCACGATACCTAATCTTTTCTTTGAATGAGTTAGGTACAGATCCAACATACAGTTTTAATTATCGCAGAATTACTATTCCCTCTTCTGTCAGTATTTAAAAAATAACCGTGTATTAATAGGTGGTTACAACAAGTATATTTTTGTTATTAGGTTAACTATAATTTCCTTGTTATGTATAAGTATATGTATTGTTACGAGCTGGGGTTCTACGGAATGTAATGCCGGTGAAACTACCACAAAACACTTTATTTATAACACACACGTCACTTAAAGTCACTGAACACTTTTATTCGCACTCGAAACGCGCAGGTATAACTTGTATTATCGCTTCCGAAATACTGTTGATCTCCCGCCAAAGCGCTCGGCATATATAGGGCGTTCATTGGTCTAGAAGTTTCAGTCGAGAATCATCGCGAACACTCTGTCACTCTCCCGAACCTTCTAGATGCGTCGAGAAACACGTTACATAGAAGTTACCTTGAGAGAATATTCCAGAAAGACGTTACGTAGTAGTACTGCGATTTGATACTAGATGGCGCTGAATTTGGTAGTCTTATTTCTCGCTACGAGATGGCGTAACACTGCCCCCTCCTAAGACATGCTCGTCCCGAGCATTGTCAGGCCCATAATATCGCGCAAATCGATCCACATGAACTATCTTTGGCGCACCTCTTGGACTCCTCCGTAATTGGTAAGTGACATCGTTAATGTTGGTCATAACTCGGTATGGTCCATCCAATTTAGCTTGCAGTTTAGGAGACTTCCCTTTACTGCGGATTGGGTTATGTAACCACACTAACGAACCTTCATCGAAGCCCTTATTGTTTGTATTTCGGTCGTAACGGGTCTTCATCTTTTCAGACATTTGTTGACCTGGTTGTCTGACATGCATCATAAATGTCATTCATCCTGCTGCGCAAGTCATTCGCATAATCGGTGATATTGCGTGGAGCGTCAGGCGGTATACCGGTTATTAAGTGGGCAGGCAACCGTAATTGTCTTCCAAAGTTCGCATAAGCTGGTGTCACTGACGTGCTTTCGTGAACCGCACTTCGTTAAGACAAAAGAAACGGTTGGATGTGCTTGTCCCAATCTTTTTGCCTGCTTTCCACAACTTTCGCCAGATATTTCTCCAATGTCTGATTAAATCGCGCCACCATTCCTTCTGACTGCGGGTGGTAAGAGGTCGTTCTGGTTTTGTGAGTACCCATGACCCGACATATTTCCTGGAACACCTGAGATTCAAAATTTCTTCCTTGATCGCTATGGATTTCTAGAGGCACCCCGAAACGACAGAAGACTTCGTGAACTAATTTATCTGCGATCGTGGTAGCTTCTTGATTAGGTATAGCGAAGACTTCTGGCCACTTCGTGAAATAATCCATCACAACCATGAAGTACTTGTTTCCGCTTTCACTTTCAGGAAACGGTCCCGCAACATTTAGGGCTATCCTTTCCCATGGTGCCCCCACGTTATACAGTTTCAGTGCACCTCTGCTCCGTGTATGAGGTCCCTTCACAGCAGCACAACTCGCATATTTGCGACACCAGTCCTCAACGTCGTCGCGACAGTGGATCCAGTAAAACCGCTCACGTATCTTCAACAGAGTCCTTTTTACTCCCATATGGCCCCCTGAACATCCATTATGGTAGAGCTGTAGCACATCTGGGACCTTAACTTTAGGGACGACCATTTGCAAATGACAGCTGTCTCCTCGAGCATTTTCCCATTTGCGACACAAAAGTCCATCCTGAATAACTAAACTGTCCCATGGCGCCCAATAACTATTTATGATTGAACTCATTGAAGCGACGTCACTCCACAAGGGTTTAGGAGCACTTTTTTTTTTCTCACACAACATCATCTAGCCCAAATTAAGCTAATATAAGCTTGTGTTATGGGATCTAGACGACTGATAAACATACTTATATATTTCTAAATACATACATATTATACATAGAAAATACCCAAACTCCGAAACAAACATTTGTGGATTACACAAATAATTTGAATCTCGACCCGGAATCGAACCTGGGACCTCAGGGGCGGCAGTCGCATACTCATACCACTGAGCCACCGAGGCAGTCAAAAAACTTGCTTTAATCCACTCTAATATTGGCTTGATGTCTGCGTCGTCCTGTTGGGCATGTTGCTTTTTTTCCATTTGTCGCTCAGATCCGTTTTAAGCATCTTCACAGGTATGGCTTCCTTTATCTCCTGTTTGGCACAGTGCTTAGTCTTCAGGGCAAGGTCTTCTTGACAATGCGTCTGCGTTGCCATGGGATCTCCCACTGCGATGTTCAATTACAAAGTCATATTCCTGTAGTAGCTCAATCCATCTGGCGACTTGTCCTTCTGGATTCTTGACTTGTAATAGCCACTTCAATGCAGTATGGTCGGTAAGTATAAGAAATTTTCGACCTAGTAAATATTTGCTGAAACGCTGCAATGTCTTCACCACGGCGAGTAATTCTCTCCTCGTGACGCAATAATTCCTTTCAGGTTTCGATAAGGATTTGCTGAAGTAGGCTATGACGACCTCTCCATCTCCTTTCCGTTGAGGTAACACACCTCCGAGTCCGATATCACTTGCGTCTGTGTCAACTATAAATTTGTAGTGGTTGTAGGGAGTTTACAGTAACACAGTATGTGGATGAATGAATATTTATTGTTGACATGCATTCGCTTTTATAATAATATATACAAGTACCTATAGTACTAGAATTTTCCCAATGATACAAAACTGGTTTAGGTAGTGTGACTTAGACAATAGTAACAAGTTTAAATACCAATACTTTTATATTGGATAGAATCAGGCGTTACTTGGCGAAAATCCATGACAAAGCAATGGTAAGTAAAATGTTTAAAAAAAATGTTTTAAACCTTTTAAATTTGTAATAGCATTGTTTTCCGCAGAATTAAAAAAGACAACAAAACGTCGACCTATACTTATGTTGTACCTACGAGTTGTTTACTTACATCTAATTGGCTAGATTATTTATAGGGCAGTGCGTACGCCCAACTGGCTATTTGTGGAATATTATGGTAGGTTGTCGAAGGTTCTAGGCGCACCTCCTTGTACTCGTATTATCTAGAAGTTTCGTATGACGTCAGAGATAAGGTATGCTCCACACTACTCCCCCGGTGAGACCGTAACTACGGTCGATAGTAATCTGGAAATCGCACTGTGCGTCCGCTTCTTGTTTTCCTTGTGTGGTCATCTGCGGGCTGGTAGTTCTGGACCTGTACCTGGTCGTGTGTCTCGTCAGGAAGTTCTCTGGCCAAGAAAGCTGGCTTAAAACCAACTCGTAGGTACAACATAAGTATAGGTCGACCTTTTGTGTCTTGCCTTGCACGTCAATATCGTATGTCTTCTCGTCGCGCCGAACTATTCTGTATGGTCCAGAGTATGAGACCTCGAGTGGTTTTTTTAATGGACCTTGGCGTAAGAAGACATGAGTGGCTGTTGGCAAGTTCTTGGGGACGTAGAAGGTTCTACTTGAGCTGGTGTGCCATGAAGTTGGCTGTGGAGTGAGCTTTAGTAGGCAAAGTCTGCCGACTAGCTCTGTCCACTGGATCTTGAGGGCTGGTAGTAAGGAACTGTCCAGGCAAGCGTAGTGTCTCACCGTAGACAAGTTCTGCTGCTGAAGTCTGCAAGTATTCTTTACATGAGCTTCGTATGCCTAGAAGAACCCATGGAAGTGCTTCAGTCCAGCTTGCTGTAGCGTGACATAATATGGCCGATTTGAGCGTCCGATGCATTCGTTCCACGATTCCATTGGCTGCTGGATGATAACTCGTTGTGAGATGATGGGTAGCACTTAGAAGCGACACCAGGTCCCTGAAGACTTTTGGCACGAACTTTTTTTTTTTTTTTTTTATTCCGCGGCCCAAGACCGCGGCAGCTCTAACGTCCGTTGCCGGGCGTCTCTGGTTACTAGCAGAGGGTATGTCCAGTGGCGCCCGGCGGACTTTGACCACCTCTGTGGTCTCTGCTGGTGTTGGGTCGGGACGAGAATCCCGCGTCGTTGGGGTAGGGTTTTATCCCGCGTCAGTGACTGAATCTGGTTGCGTGCTATGGAGCAAAGGCACGCAACCCTTCTAGCCTGCTTCTGTAAGGACGGCGGGTGGCGATCCCGCCGTCCTCAGGCCCCGATCATGGAGGTCGATAGTCTTGGGCGTAGTCGCGTAGTCTGGGGCGGCCTGGCCGCCGACTACGGAACTCGGCGGGGAGGGTACGCTCCCTCTCCCTCCCGGCCGCCTCCTTTCGCGAGCATGACTTGCTCGCAGAAGGACACGTTCCACCTACTCCCGCTGGAGACCATGGCTTGAAGCATGGTCTCCAGCGAGAGGGTATCCACGCCCAGACCCACTACGAGGTCCCGGCGCTGACTCGCCCACGCTGAGCACTCCACCAACGTGTGGAGTGCGGTGTCGTCGTCGGAAACCTCGCAGTGTTGACACCGGGGTGTGACCTCACGATGCATGCGAAACAGATAGCTACCGAAGCATCCATGCCCGGCAACGATCTGCGTCGCACGGTACGTGAGGTCACCATGCTGCCTCTGCAGCCAATCGTCCATGATCGGTCTCACCGCCGCGATGGTGGTGGTACCCCACTTGGGTTGCTCAAGTCGCACTCTCCATGACTCCATGAGATCCTGGCGGAGTTGGGACCGCTGGTCCTCGATTTCTCGAGACGCAGGCCTGTGGTCCCGCTCCAGCGCCTCCTTGCGCCATTGGAACAATGACGCAAGGGCTCTCGCTTCCAGGTCCCATGGAGGGGTCCCGGCTAGGAGACATGCAGCCTCTCCGGAGATCGTGCGGTACCCCCGTATGGTTCTGACGGCCAAGGTTCGAAGTGGTTTTGACACGAACTGCCGTCCGCGGTCT